>CM076575.1:1055352259-1055898964 GCA_034641835.2 Pinus albicaulis | reverse complement strand
TGCTGTGAGCTCATGCAAGTAAGCTCCTATCAATACAAAGCTCTGTTCTTTGACATGCTCCTTGTCAAAGACTCCTCTAATAATGCTGCAACAAATATGGAATACCTCCCAAGATGGAAGTGCTTCCCAATCATCATCAAAGACCAAGGAGATAGTGCCATCTCCTCCTCCTGCAACATCATACAAAGTGTGAGAGCAAATCTTCCCTTGCTCTCCCAAGCAAAGCAACAAGACATTTTGCTGCCTCCCCATACTTCCATCATACCAATCATGTGATGAAGACACAATGAATGATATGAGTATCATATCAAACCATGCATCCATACTCTATGCTGCTCAATGATGCAAGTATCCCGCCATCTTTCCTTCATCCTCCGACTCTTAGGAAGAGTGTTTGCCAAGTGGTGGCCAAACTCTTTCAAGAGTAACCAACGCAGCCAAGCCTCCTACTGCCTGGTATCATAGATCTGCAAGTACAAGTGATGGCCAAACTCCCTCAAGAGTAACCAGCGCAGCCAAGCCTCCTGCTGCCTGGTATCACAGATCTGCAAGTAGCCTCCTAGCTCCTTGCTCATCATCCCCATCCACTCAATCACTTGTGGATGCCTCCTTCTTCTCCTCATCTTGGTACTCCTCCCATGAGGGCCACCATCCTCCCAAATCAAATTACTGATTTTGCACTTCATGGGATTTTGAAATATAAACTTCTCAGGGATCAATGAGACCCTATCAAGAATCAAATAGGTGGTAGGCAAAAACCTCCCATCATGATGTGTATGGCTCAAGGGATGTCCAACACAAGCATGAGAGATGTTATCCATCCGAAGATGTCCTCCATCTTCTATCTGCTCTTGTGAGAAGGGAACCGAATCATTGTGTTCCATAGTGTGTTGAAGTGCATCTATAATGAGATCTCTCCTTGAGACCTCCCCTTCATCCATGTTGCAAAGCGCAGTGCAACCAGGCTGCTCTATAGTAGCAATGAGATTTGACCCTTGGTCTACAAGAGTCCCGTCCTCAAAAGTGTTGGCTGACCCAACTGTCGATGCATGTGGTTGCTCATCCATGAGTGGGACAGCGTTTTCACAAGCCTCCTCAAGAGGTGATGTGATCTCTTCTTCTCGATTAGAATTGGAAGCGCATGGTACTTCCTCTTCTTTTTCTTCAACCTTCTTGACCTCCTCAACAGTGGATGCATCTTTTCTGGATCTGAAAAATAAATAACTATCCTTTTTCACCATTCCGGTCTTCTTGGGCTTAGACTCATAGGGATTAGTGGGTCCCTCATGCATAGAAAAAGGTGACCTCCCCATGGTACGCTGCAAATATGAACTCTGCATGCTAGAAACTCCTCTGTTACCATTGTACCTTCCTACTCCATCCAGTCTGAGCTCACAGTAATCTTTGAAAGGCAAAATTGCTTTGAAGTCTTCCCCCATGGATTCCCATTCTCGGAAATAATCTTCAAAGGGTACATGACCGCGCTGTCTTGGTACTTCAGGTAAGAATGTAGGCATTGTGATCCTCATATTTTCCATAGATAGCTAGCTCCATAGGCTGAGCCAGAACTATGCTCTGATACCACTGTAATATCCCAAAAATGGATTCTTCAGCTGATCATGCCTGAAAAATGCATTCTTCAGGTATGATGGATTCAGCTATCATATCATATCTCTGAAAATGTTCAGAAACCAAAATAAATAGCAGCAGCAACCTTTGCTATCATATCATATCTCTGAAAATGTTCAGCAACCAAAATAAATATCAGCAGCAACCTTTACTCAGCTTTTAAGGGCAAAAAGGTGGGGAAAAGTGAGGATTTTGGCCCTAAAATGAGTGAATAAGGAAATCTGCGTAAAATTACGGGTCAAGGTTCTGGAATATGTTAGAATAGGTCAAGAGGGACTTCCATGTCGAATTTCAGCTCAAAAAAATGCGTTTTGCTATGTTAAACAGTTCCTCCTTCCCGACTAGTCAAGAAAAACCCTGATTTCCCAAGACTTTGAGTATGCAGAAATTTGCTGAAGCAAGGGCAGCGTATTTTCTGAAGGTATGAGATGTAAAGCACTATGAATAATCAGGGGATGAGTTTGAGTACAAGGCATAGGCTTTCAGCAAGGTTAAACAACAGTTTTATATAGAAAACCCCTCAAGATAGAGGTGCCGCAAGACAAGAAAATAATCTAGAAACCCTACAGCGTTTTCTGCAGTAGCTGTGAGACAGAAGATGCATATATAGCCAATAATAATGTATAGCAGCAGAAGAGAGTACAAATCTTGAGGAAACAACCTCTCAAGAGAAGAAATGCAAGCCTCCACAACACATGTACATAAACATGAAAAGTACTGTTATTTCTGCATAAACCCCAGACTAAGAAAATGCTGTATATGATAGAATACTACTGCAAACTGATGTCAACACATGGATATGACAATATATGGCTCAAATACAATAGGGGAGCAAGCTCTAACCCTTACAAGCAAAAATACCTCAATCCTCCAAGGGATTGGCTGAAACACACAAAATGGAAAAAATGCCGGAGTTGCTGGGCAGCAGCTGCAACTCAATCTGGAACACAATAGAGAAGGCTGAAGATGATGCACCAACTGAATTAGACCTCCTCCAATGGATCTCCAAGTGGAAGGCTGATCCTTACACTTGAGATCTTCCCCACAAATCAACCCGCAAACCCTCCATGAAAATAACGCAGATACTGAGAGGGACTGCGCAGTAGTGGGATAAAACTCTTTGGCCAAGTGCCAAGATCTGCAAATCAGCTCCAAGTCCTCCAATCCGATCCTCCAAAGGAAAGAGAGGCTCTCCCTCTGAAAAACAAGAGAAGGAAGTGGTGTTGTGAAGTCACCACGGCAACACCCTACAACACAGTATTACGTTGCTGCAGCAATAACGTTGTCCTGGAGGATGATGCTAAGAAAATAACCTTGCCCGAGTAGGCACTCGAAGTCCCCCGGGGCTAAGGGTGAGATCTCTGCACGGAGACACTCGGTGCACTAAACAGTGCAGCAGACGGGCTAAACAGCCAGCGTGCCAAAGAAAGACAAATGTCTCACTCAATAATCAATAATCCAAGAATCCAAGCATGCCCCAAATGAGGAGGCTCCTCCATCTTTTATAGTGTAGGTTTCCCTCCAAAACCCAATGTAGCCTCTCTCTCTCCTCCACATCCTCATCCTTATCCACATTCCCATCCTTATCTGCGTAGAAGCTTGGAGAAACTTCTAGAGTGTACATAGGCCCCCTCCTTCACGTGGTGTTGGGTCCCCCCTTGACTCCCACTTAAGTCCCAACGTTGTGCTACTAGGTGGATGTCTTATTTCATTTAGGTGAGTTTAGACCCTCTTTACTCACTTTTTATTTATTTACAAACTATGGGTGGCAAAATAAACAAAATAGAATATTCCAATTTGTTGTCGCAAATTAGGAATATTACAGTCCCCCCCGGCAAAATGTTGCTTGCCCTCAAGCAACTTCCTAAGCAAGTCTCC
Source organism: Pinus albicaulis (assembly GCA_034641835.2). NCBI lineage: Eukaryota > Viridiplantae > Streptophyta > Pinopsida > Pinales > Pinaceae > Pinus > Pinus albicaulis. The sequence continues at coordinate 1,055,895,457 of CM076575.1, read as the reverse complement.
TCCTAGCGGATGCTCTCCACCGATACTGCAAAATATGCCTGGGTCCCAGATGCGCCACTGAATCTCCCCTGTACTCTGCATCATCCTGATATGAAGGGATCTCTCAATGCCAGGATCCCAAACTAATCTCTCATGGTACCAGCCAACCAACAATCCTCCCGGATCCCATCGCCACCATGGCCAATAATAGCCCAAGTCCCATGGCTCGGACTGTGCACTGCCTCTAGCTATGACTGATGAAGACCATGACTCCGGCTGTGCTATATCTGTCATGGTGTAAGTTGTCCCATCGACTGTGTACCAGCTCATCACCTCTCTCCACTCAAGGCATGAAGTGAGGAACATCTCTCTCATGTGGATCCTCCATCCCCAAGCAATCATCCAAACAAAATGAGCCACCTCCCGACAAGGCAACTCCTGAAAATCTCCTTCCACCTCAAGCTCCGGTAATGAAGGTGGGCTAAAAATATGATCTTGGCAAGCATCATAGCTTACCCCATGCTGTCCTTCTCTCCACTCATGACAAGTGTAGAGTGTATGTTGATCTTGGGCTGCAAAATCATTGCCCTCCAATGGCAAAGTGAAGAACAATCCTCCAAAGAAGGTTCCTCCAACAATGAAGAACAGGCTGGCCCAAAACAATTCATCCATGAAGAATAGGACATGTGCATCATGGATCATCCTAATGATATGTTTGCTGAAGGTGTTACATGAGGATACATAATGCAAACAATCTCTCACAAGGATACAACGTAGTCTCATCCACTGCAACTTCAGAAAATTACATGGCAAGCAATGTACAAGATTCATCACATCTACTAATGGATAGTAAATGGCTGAATATGACAACAACATAAGACCAAACACTTGCCCATGGTTGTACAATGGATGAATATCAATCTCATGGCCCACCTCAAAAGAGAGCACATATGTGGTAGTGGTGGCCATGCCTCCTCCCATGCTCCCATTAGAACATGTAGTGCAGAAATTGTGAGAATTCTTCCCACTCAAAGACACATCCAACTCATGTGTCTCCCTCATAATCAAGCCTCCCATACAAATCTGATCTATATCAGCAAATGGAGACATGATCAGCAGCAAAATGAAGGAAACGCTGAAGGTTACATGTGATGAAAAGAGGTACCAACAGCTTCCCCAACAAGTATAGCGCAGTTTTACAAGTTGCTGCTTGATAAGAGTACAAGGAAAAATGTTTATGTTACCCATGCATGTCTTCATATGATACATGATATAGTGCTGCAAATGAACATACATGAGGTGATAAAACATTTTCCCAAAGCCACAAAAGAGATGGTTGCCTCCATCATGTAGATTGGCCCAATAAAACTCATAGAGCAATATGACAAGCTTGCCCTCCTGTGAAGCAATGCACTGCATAGGAATGGTAAGAGTGTGAAGTAAGATGGTACATGGGTCCATACCAAAGTAACAAAAATCGCGATGTTATCGCGATTTTTTATTTTTTCAAAAAATCGCGAGTTTTTCAAGCGGCCGATTTAATCGGCGATTTTTTGAACGATTTTTTGAAAAAATCGTCATCGCGAAAAAATCGCGATTTTTACGAAAAAATCGCGATTATTTAGGTAAAAATCGTGGGCACATTCAACAGAAACCCTATAAGTTCAAAAATCGATTTTTTTTTTGTCATTTTTGCAGCCCTCTCATTTTCCTGACACACCCTGTTGGCAGTTCATGGTAATGTTAAATTCTTAAAGTGATATTTCCTTTATTTTTCATTTTCATCCTTTTACTTAAATTTTTAACATTACCATGAAATGACTCAGGATGTTTAAGAGTGGTTTCGACCTCATTGGATTTCATATGGAGAAACTAGAATTTTAGATTTCACTCAAAATTCAGCAGACTTAATGGTTTTCGGGGTTTCATGGTTTGGGGATTTGCATTGTTTCCATTTGATTCTATTATGTGTAAGGGTATGAGATTGGCATTTGATCAAGAGTATGAAGTCCTTTAAGAACCTTGATGTTGGTGGCATTGATTGTTGAACTTTGTTGATGTTGGTGGTATTGATTGTTGAGCTCCCCTACTGTGGCCTTAACAAGAATGTACCCTTCACTCAAAGGAAAACAACTGGTTAGGCATGTTAATCTTTTTCTACCGCATTTTAAGGTTGAGCAATCCAAGTATGAAGACTTTGAGCTAGATGATGTTTATGTATCTCTTGTTGATGATCCCATTTCTAGTAGCGATGAATCAATGATGAGTTTCATGAGGAGGAGGAGGAGGAGCAACAATAGGAGGAGGAGGTGACACCACCTACCCCTGCTACTTGTAGAGGATGTGGTCTACCTCCTTTAACTCCTAGTGCTTCAGGATCTGGAGCACAACAGAGTCCATTGCTAGCCCCGCCAACTTCTTCGTCTAGAGGGAAAGCTGTTACATTTTCTCGCAAGAGGGGCAGAGGAAATCAGTAGTATAGGTTATTTGGTGCATTCCTTTGTATATAATATTATGACTCATGATATGAGATACATTATTATATTTTTTGTTGATATTTTGAGGTTGAGTTGAGACTTAGGACTTAGTATTCAGGACAGGATTCAGTTTTATGTGTGATGTAGCACTAGACATGATATTACACATCTTATATATTAGTTTTTTTTCATATTTATGTGTCAATACATTTATTTTATGCTGTAGATGCTTTAGATATTAAAAAAATTGAAAAAAAATGAATATTTTTGTATGTGCCGATTTTTTCCCGATTTTTACGATTTTTTCCGATTTTTTCCCCTCGGCGATTTTATCCCGATCGCGATTTTTGTTACTTTGGTCCATACATGAGTCCTCCATAGTGTTTTGGCATGCTATGAAGAAGACTGAACCATGTGCTGCAAACAGATAATCCTCCTGATGCTTGGAAATCCAAGTCAAGAAGAATATGCCATAGATGTCTCTATCATCATTACCTCCTCTAAGTGCAACAATTGTGAAGTGATCCTGGGACCTATGGGTTATAGATCCACCATAACTCTGCTGGGTACACTTCATCCATAAAGTTCTGCTCCAAGGTGACAGCGCTGTGAGCTCATGCAAGTAAGCTCCTATCAATACAAAGCTCTGTTCTTTGACATGCTCCTTGTCAAAGACTCCTCTAATAATGCTGCAACAAATATGGAATACCTCCCAAGATAGAAGTGCTTCCCAATCATCATCAAAGACCAAGGAGATAGTGCCATCTCCTCCTCCTGCAACATCATGCAAAGCGTGAGAGCAAATCTGCCCTTGCTCTCCCAAGCAAAGCAACAAGACATTTTGCTGCCTCCCCATACTTCCATCATACAACTCATATGATGAAGACATAATGAATGATATGAGTAACACATCAACACTATGCATCCATACTCTGTGCTGCTCAATGATGCAAGTATCCAACCATCTTCTCTCCGTCCTCCTACTCTTAGGAAGAGTATGTGCCAAGTGATGGCCAAACTCTTTCAAGAGCAACCAGCGCAGCCAAGCCTCCTGCTGCCCGGTATCATAGATCTGCAAGTAGCCTCCTAGCTCCTTGCTCATCATCCCCATCCACTTAATCACTTGTGGATGCTTCCTCCTTCTCCTCATCCTGGTACTCCTCCCATGAGGGCTACCATCCTCCCAAATCAAATCACTGATTTTGCACTTCATGGGATTTTGAAATATAAACTTCTCAAGGATCAATGAGACCCTGTCAAGAATCAAATAGGTGGTAGGCAAAAACCTCCCATCATGATGTTATCCATCCTAAGATGTTATCCATCCTAAGATGTCCAACACAAGCATGAGAGATGTTATCCATCCTAAGATGTCCTCCATCTTCTATCTGCTCTTGTGAGAAGGGAAGAAATTCATTGCATCCCATAGTGTGTCGAAGTGCATCTCCAGTGAGATCTCTCCTTGAGACCTCCCTTTCATCCATAGTCTTCCAAAACCAATGAGGTCTTGGATATGAAAGTAGAAGTTCCTCTTTGAGCTGAGAAGAGCTCATTGAGAAAGTGTCATCTTGAAGGGAGAAAAGGTTTCTTACTCCAAGATGTCTACTATCAACCTTCAAGTCTTCAAACCCCAATTTCCAATGTGATGTAAAATCCAACAATGGCTCATGAGAATGAGTGTGTGATTCCTTCTTGAGTGTTTCCATGTTTCACAGCGCAGTGCAACCAAGCTGCCTTCGATCTGCATTAGGAACTTCTTGTAGAACTGCAAGAATCCCATCCTCAAAAGCGTTGGCTGCTCCAACTATTGATGCATGTGGCTGCTCCTCCATGGGTGTGACAGCGTTTTCACAAGCCCCCTCAAGAGGTGATGTAATCTCTTCTTCTTGAAGAGCATGGGAAGCGCATGGTACTTCCTTTTCTTTTTCTTCAACCTTCTTGACCTCCTCAACAGTGGATGCATCTTTTCTGGATCTGAAAAAGAATAAACTCTCCTTTTTCACCGTTCCGGTCTTCTTGGGCTTAGATTCACAGGGACTAGTGGATCCCTCATGCATGGGAAGAGATGATCTCCCAGTAGTATGCTGCAAATCTGAACTCTGCATGCTAGAAACTCCTCTGTTACCATAGTACCTTCCTCCTTCATCCAGTCTGAGCTCACAGTAATCTTTGAAAGGCAAAGCTGCTTTGAAGTCTTCCCCCATCGACTTCCATTCTCGGAGATAATATCCAAAGGGTACATGACCACGCTGATGTGAGATCCTCATATTTTCCATAGATAGTTAGCTCCACAGGCTGAGCTAGAATTATGCTTTGATACCACTGTAATATCCCAAAAATGGAATTTTCAGCAGATCATGCCAGAAAAACGCATTCCTCAGGTATGAGGGCTTTAGTTATCATATAATATCTCTGAAAATGTTCAGCAACCAAAATAAATAGCAGCAGCAACCTTTACTCAGTTTTTAAAGGCAAAAAGGTGGGGAAAAGTGAGGATTTTGGCCCTAAAATGAGTGAATAAGGAAATCTGCGTAAAATGACGGGTCAAGGTTCTGGAATATGTTATAATAGGTCAAGAGGGACTTCCATGTCGAATTTCAGCTCAAAAAAAGGCGTTTTTCTAAGTTAAACAGTTCCTCCTTCCCGACTAGTCAAGAAAAACCCTGATTTCCCAAGACTTTGAGTATGCAGAAATTTGCTGAAGCAAGGGCAGCGTATTTTCTAAGGAATATGATGTATAACACTATAAATAATCAAAGAATGAGTTTTAGAACAAGGAATAGGCTTTCAGCAAGGTTAAACAGCAGTTTTATATAGAAAACCCCTCAAGATAGAGGTGCTGCAAGACAAAGATTGGTCCAGAAACCCTTCAACGTTTTCTCCAAGAGGCTGAAGCTTATATTTATTATATTACAGATCTGAAACTGATAAATACATGAAAACAGAGATCTATAATGAGACAAAATGCCCAAAGGGCTCTTTATTACTTTCCCCTTGGGGATTTCAGCAATACATGAAAATGCCGGAGCAAATATGAGTTTTTCCGCAGCCGATCTGAAGAATGATTCAGAATTTCTGAAGCAAACTTCAGTATCAGATCAGAAATATACTTGGATTGGTTGGCCAATACAAGGATCACCCTCAATCAGAGATCTAACTCCAAAATGATGCCAAAACCCTTGGAACGCTTCTTCCTCAGCAATAACGCAGATCTGGGGAAAGAACTGCGCAGTATACCATGAAGAACATATAGGCCTGATGCCAAGATCTGATAATAAGCTCCAATATCTCCCAATCTGATCCTCCAAAGGAAAGAGAGGCTCTCCCTTTGAAAAACAAGAGAAGGAGGTGGTGTTGTAAAGTCACCACGGCAACACCCTACAACACAGTATTACGCTGTTGCAGCAATAACGCTGTCCTGGAGGATGATGCTAAGAAAAGAACCTTGCCTGAGCAGGCACTCGAAGTCCCCCGAGGCTAAGGGTGAGATCTCTGCACGGAGACACTCAGTTGCACTAAATAGTGCAGCAAACGGGCTAAACAGCCAGCGTGCCAAAGAAAGACAGATGTCTCACTCAATAATCAATAATCCAAGAATCCAAGCATGCCCCAAATGAGGAGGCTCCTCCCTCTTTTATAGTGTAGGTTTCCCTCCAAAACCCAATGTAGCCTCTCTCTCTCCTCCACATCCTCATCCTTATCCACATTCTCATCCTTATCTGCGTAGAAGCTTGGAGAAACTTCTAGAGTGTACATAGGCCCCCATCCTCCACGTGGTGTTGGGTCCCCCCTTGACTCCCACTTAAGTCACAACGTTGTGCTACTAGGTGGATGTCTTATTTCATTTAAGTGAGTTTAGACCCTCTTTACTCACTTTTTATTTACTTACAAACTATAGGTGGCAAAATAAACAAAATAGAATATTCCAATTTGCTGTCGCAAATTAGGAATATTACAGTGGATCAGTCATTATTTTGGCCCTAGATTAGCTAGTGAGTTGTAGATCTAGTATAGTCTCTGTCGGGTCTTCCAGATCTGGAACCCAGATTTGTGTATTCAGAAAAATTCTTAATAATAAAACCCTCCAACAACCATAGACCGATTTTCCTGCATTGGGTTTTTCCGGGGACTATTTGTCTAGAAATAACTGTGTCACTTTGTCTGTGTGCATGAACTTGTTCTAGATCTGGATTGGTAGAGATCTGTTATGTGTTTTGCTTCGATTTTAACTTGAATTTATTCAGTTAATAACTTGTTTAAGTAGGAGGAGTATAACCAGATTAATAGTAATAATTTCTGCATAAAGTGTAAAGATTCTGAAATTTCTACAGTCTTCTCTATTCAATTCTCCCGTCAATGTTTGCATTATAGCACTGTTGGCCCTAGTGATTTTTTGTTTGTGCTTGTTGCTGTGAATGAGCGCTAGGTCGACTCCATATGGCTATTAACGAAACCTGTGTATCTCATAATCTCATTCATAATATTTATATGCTTATACCTCTGGACTCTTGAGTTAATTCCTTCCCCTTCCCTGTGCTAACCATGAACAAACACCCTTTAAAAATATTAAACTCATCTTCCTAAGTTTAGAACCTAGATTCCCTTATATTTATAAAGGCCTCCCACGACCACATTAAACCTCTTAATAATCTTTTCTCCCTTATTTGCTTTGATAATATGCCTGTGATGCTTTTATAATCCACCACGACTTTCCCAGATGCTTGGAACTAAGCTTTGACCCCTCTAAATGCCATTGAATTTTGGCTCTAACACCATATAAAACTTATGCACTCACTCAGGAGTCAATATTACATAGTTGCAGAGTAAAGGTGTTGGAGAAAGAGGTAATGCCATTGTTGCATAATAAAAAAATGTAAATTGTTGAAAATAGTGTAGCTTGGGATGTACTCCCAGAAGTCCTGGGTGCTTTACTTGTGTGGAGAAAACACACTTTGTGGTAGAAGTACCGAAGCCTTGGGGTTTTGGATCCAAAGCAGTGGGCTTAGAACCCAAAGATATTGATTCTTTATTTCAATTGTTGTTCAGGACACCTTTAATGGACTAAAGGTGCTCCTACAGAAACATTAGAGAGCTATATATATTGGAGATGATGGAGATCATTTCTTCCATCATAGCAGTTCATCCTTGTGAAGAAGAATAACTCTAGAAGATAGCTGTAGATCTCCAAGAAGAGGATGAGTGAAGGTTCTCTGTCTCAAGAAGAAGGATAAAGAGGAGGTCGAGTGTTAAATCTCCTGCACGTGGAGGATAGGTTGCCAAGACAAGGTTTTGTCTATTCTTTAAAGGAGGAATATCTGACTGAAATCTCTGTTTTGTTGACTAGAGAGGGCTGCAACCCTAGATAGGGACGAAAGGCCTTAGATCACCAAGCAGAAGCAGGCCGAAAGGGCTCAGTGTCCTTAGACCCTCGAGGAGTAGGGCCGAGGTGCCTCAGGACCTTGGAGAGGCCAACAAAAGGAATTTGAGATGTTGTTTTGCTGCAAGGAGATTGCTAAGCATGTATTGTGAAGTCTGTTCGCGGTGAAGGAGTATGAAACAACAACTCTTATCCAAATGTAAAGTGTAGTTGATTGAAGGACATATCTACTGTGAGCAGTTGTGTATACAGGGAAATTAAAGGAGCTATTCCCTATGAGTTAAAAGGAGGCAAAGGAAATCCAGGACAAAGGACTAATGGAGGTGATCTTTAGTGGACAACATGACTGAAAGGGATGATTAAAAGGGGAACTCAACCAACAAGTTGTGAGTTTTGTCTTTGATTTGTTGGGAATATTGAAGGTCTAAAGGAGTTGGCATCAAAACTTGTTATATCATAGTTTGTATCAGGTTTCATAAAGGGCCATGATCCCTGGTACGAGAGCCATATGATTGTTTATTGAGGGACTAATAAAACAAATTTTGGGCCATATACATCTGTGTACTTTATTGTTTCATTGATGTTATAGTTTTGCTGTGCAAAGTTATTTTGATTGAACACTGCTAGTGTGTTTGTGTGCTAATACTAGCCATAGACCAGACCTAGGGTGTAAGGAATTTTAACACGATATTAGAGCTACTTTGAAGGGACAACTAAATTTGTAATGACCAAAAGTCGTATACGCAACAAAAATCTTGAAAGACTTCAAAGACATAAATGTCCATTGTAAGACATGTAACTGTATATTGATTATTGTATATTGAATTGATGTAAGATGAGAATGAGGGCATGCTTATATGAATGATCATGTCTCTAAGACATGCCTCTTCATTACTAACTAACTAACCATTAGTTAATTAATTATTATTATATTTAAATTTAAATTTATTATTTTTATATGAATTATATTCATAACATTGACTCTCTCTTCAAGAAGCTTTGTCCTCAAAGCTTACTAAGAATATCTTCCCACCTCTGAACTTTTAATCTTCATTGATACAAGATGATATGATACTCTGAGTGATAGACAAAATTTTCGTATTGAGAATAGATTAGACCATCCTAGATTAATCTTCTGTGAAATCAAATTTTGTGATGAATAGTTATCGTAGGACTGGATTTTGAAAACTTCAGTATTCCTGGAAACATAATTTTGTCGTTTATGTTCTAAGTGATACTGGTACACAGATTGATTAGAAACTCTGCTCTTGTGATTCAGTTGTCGATAAATACTTCTTCTGGTTTGGCTTTCCCTTATCATGTTAGTGGTTGTTTCTTGATTTCCTTTAGGCATTGTTGTTGTTGAGTTGGCTAGTGAATCATCATTTGGAATTTCCATTGTTTAAACTGCAACTTCTCCATGTCTGTTCACTTCAGTAGGTTTATCCTTTGCTTGAGTTATGATTTTGACTGGATCGGTATTTGTTTCTTTATCTTCAACTTGGACTGAAATGACTGGAGACTTCGATACTACTTCTTGAAGTTGTTCTAACTTGTCATTTAGTGATTTCTTGTCACTTTTAAGCTTCTTTATTCACGTAAGTAAGGGTTAGCTATGGTTCCTTAGACGTGAAAGTTCGCCATTTTCTGAATCGTTGACTTTGTCCTTAGTATCTTCCTCTTTATCTTTAAAATTTTTGATTTGCTTTAATAATTTTTGATTAAGGGTTTTTAGGCACAAATTTTCTTTTTCTTTTTCTAATAGATTCACCTTTAGTTCCTTATCATGACTTTCATTTTCTTGTTTTAGTCTTTGTTTCTGAACCTTGGGCTTTTTTATATGTGAAAGTAATTTCTCATTGTGGTCCCTTAAACGCCAATTTCTTCGTTGCTTTCTGTTGATTTTTCATGAAATCGATCTTCGAGATATTTATATTTCTTTTCTGATGCTTTGTTCTTTTGTTGAAGTTTTGCGATTTCTTCCTTTACTCTTTTAATTTGTGTCTAAGCATTATCTTGATGCTCTTCTGTACTAAATAAAATTCCACACGCTAGACATTTTAAATTGCATTCTTTTTAATATAAGTGTATCCAATAGTGTCTAGACAAAATGGACATTTAGTCGAAAATAACAATTGTTTTGTGGAACTCATCTTTTCTTCCTTCATACCTAGATTATTCATCTTCTTTTTTCAACAGTTGTCTCCACTTATTTTATTTTATATATATATATATATATATATATATATATTCTCAACAATTGTTTTTTTTTCTTTTTTCGTTTTCTTAAACCCTCTTTTTTATTTTTTTATAATTGTTTTTATAATTTTTTTTTTTTCCTTTTTATTTTTATTTATTTTTTATATAATTTTTATTTTATTTTCTAGTGAAACGTGGCTATTCACCTCTTTGGGGTATAATATAAAATATGTCCACTTATGTGTTTTTGACTTGATTAATTTTCTCCACATAAAAAGTAACTTACCATTCACATAAAGAGATTTTGTATTCCTTTTGTTTTTCTTTAACCTTGAAAATACCATGGGTAATTACCATGAGTTGCTAAAACCATGAGCTTGTAAACCACTTCATGAAGAATCAAGATAACTTATCTATTCTCCCCTTTTACGTGTAGTTTTAAAGATATTTGGAAAGATACCCTTTTGACTTAATCATGCACTTTTTATTAATAATGTAGAACCTTTATATATATATGAATGTTCTCCTTAAAAGTTTACATTGAGCTATTTTTTTTTTTTTTAAATAATACTTTTTAATTTTTTTTAATAATATATATATATATATATTAAATGTATATGTTAATTTTTTTTTTTATGTCCAAGGCCAACTAGGGAAAATGGAGAATCTCCAAAATATGTAGCGAACCGCTTCGATTAATGACGACAACAAAGTTGACGAAATATTGAAGATTGATGGCCAAGGGCTTGGTCATTAGCCAACTTGGCTCTGATACCAATGTAACGACCAAAAGTCGTATACACAACAGAAATCTTTAAAATACTTCAAAGACGTAAATGCCCATTGTAAAACATGTAACTTTATATTGATTATTGTATATTGAATTGATGTAAGATGATTACAAATGAGAATGAGGGCCTGCTTATATACCCTAGGCAGATGCCCTTTCATGAATTGTCATGTATCTAAGACATCTCTCTTCATTATTGACTAACTAACCATTAGTTAATTAATTATTGTTATAATTATTATTTTTTATATGAATTATATTCATAACAGTATTAGAATGTGCACAGGGAGTAGCCTAAGAGGGAGTTGGTTGATTTGTTGTTGAAGGAATAACAACATGTCAAAGATGATTGTTAGCTTGAGGTATGAGGACAGGTTTGATGGTCTGCGTTACCCACCTCCCGTGGGTGATATCCATAGGAGAAAATTTTTCTCTTTGATTGTCCTCAGCCAACAACCAACAACCCCTTGCAACCACCAGAATAGCTTGATGTGCTAGCATCTTCGCCACCTGAGCCAACCATTATGCCCCTTTGCCCGTCTGTTATGATCATATGTTTGAAGGTGGGCCTTCCAACCCTAAAGGTATAACCTTTCATTATGTAGTTGGGTATTTTGGCTTACTTATCATGGACACTTTTGGGCATGGATTAGTGGGGGATTTGATGGAAAGAATGGGCTTGGTTTGTACTCTTGTCTCCTTTGTCTAACTTGGTAGTTAACCTTGTATCCTAGTCTCGTGGGATCTCGCTTATTGGCTACTAGATGTAGGAATGATACTACATGGGAAATCTTGATTTTGGTTGCGTGGTCCCATTTCCCGACACCACATACATCACTCCCCTCCACTCATTATAACCCCTTTCACCATATTCCCCATATGGGTCCACAGGGAGTTAGCCTCCCCCTCCCCTCATCCAAACTTTAGGCCGGGCCTAGAATGATGCCCCGAAGGTTGATGGAACTAAAAAGAAAGTAAAAAGCCCTATTTGGCCACTCTCAACCAGAAATATACCATAAGATGCAAAAGATGGTCAGGACATACAAATTTAGCAAATGGGAAAAAGCCAAAATGAGGTTTACCTTCTATCATTATGGCCATCACCCTAGTTCCTAGGGCCTCTATATGAGCCCCCTGCATCATTGAGTAACCCATGATTGTCCCAACCCCTGGTGGGCGATGAACTACCCAACCTCAAGGGGGTATTCATTGCTACATCATTCACATCATGCTCTCATTCCTAGAGCCTGGAGCAGTTATATAAGAAAAATCAATAAAAGGAAAAAGACATATGAAGAAGAGTGGAAAAACAAAGGCCGAGGTAACTCATATACCATGATTGCTCCCTCCTGTTGATTTTTTTAGGTAGCATTGGATGTGCTCTAGCTTCGAAATTTTGTGGAGGGACTAGATCGCATGAGATCTCCAAGACCTAGAAATCGTTTGGAGAAATTCTAACCAGAGTGCATGTTATTCAAATAATTAATTATTTTTAATGGAGCCTAAGTTAAAACTTAGAGAATTAAAATAATTGAAGTGAATTAACTTAAATGTGGGTGAGAAGCTTTTAAGTGACGAGGATCAAGTCTATTTTAATCTTAGCTATTGATTAAAGATTAGATCACGACCATTGATTTATCGACATGAAAAGTATAAATGAAGACTTGTGGGTTAGTTGAAGATAAGCCGAGAAATACTCAGTAACCTGAGGGAAGTCGATACTCCAAGAGAAGAGTTCGATTTCAGAGGGAAAGTTGCAGGGTGAAGGAAGAGGAGGGTTTCAACAATAGTTAGAGATTGAGGAAGAGGGACACAAAGCAACCAAGAGACAACGCAATTGAGGACGCAAAGGTGATGGAGTGGAGATCAGAGGGTCTCTAGGGTGTCAGAATTTCTCTAATGTCTGGAGGAAAATTTTCGCAGGTGTTTTCATGAATTTTTCTCCATGTTCTGCAAATCATTCCTTGTAAAAAGATTGTTGCTAAAAATAAATAAATAAACCCTCATCTATTGCACCGATTTTCTCGTATTGTGTTTTTTCGGGAAAAATTGTCCAAAAACAACTGTGTTGATGTGATTGATTCTTGTGCTTGCATTTCACTGTTCTTTTCTCTATGAAATTATGTGATAACCACAATAGAATTTATTTCGTTGTTTACTAAAGAGTTTTGTAAATAACTTATTGAGAAATATAAGTAGGAGAAATAAATCAGTTATTGCAGTAGAATTTCAAAGTTGAAATTTTCACATGGTATTAGAGCAGAGATCGGGCAACAGGGTTGGAGATTTTGCAATGAGTTGTGGTCTTGATGCTGCTGGAGCAACAACTCGATGGGGCTCACACAGTTCTCATGGGAAAGAGGAAAGCATGAAAGATACGATGGATCACGACATTTCTGTATTGGCTTCCAGATTGGAAGAATTCGCTTGTTTATCAAGCTCTGCTTCCTCTAGGGTTTGGTATTGCTAGCGGGGCTTTTGCGCACATGATGAGAATACGAGAATGTTTCTCGAGCTACCGAGAGGAAAAGATGAATTTCCAAATCACCATGGGAAATAAGGCTAAATGTACTCCTGTTGGAAGAGGTACTATAGTTTTTCAAATAGAAGCAGGAGATCGGCTTCAGACTACCAATGTGTTGGATGTGCTTGGATTGGGGATGAACTTGCTTTCTGTATCTCAGTTACAAAATAAGGGCTATGATGTATACTTCATTGGAAAGAAAGTATATGTCAAACACCCGAGTTGGAAGAAGAAGCCCCAAATTGGGGTCAGAAGCAACAGGTTGTATAAGTTGCAGCTAGAATCTCCAATGGCACTGATAGGTTGTCAGGATGAGAAATATTTGAATGAACTATGGCACAGAATGATGGGGCACTTACACAATGAGACTCTAAGAATTCTAAAAAAATTTGTCACAGGAGTTCCAAAATTAAGCATCAAACGAGATGATGTCTGTAGAGGGTGCGTACTAGGCAAGTACGCCAAAGCGGCTTATTCCAGAAGCAACACTAGGGCAAAGAGTGTTTTGGGATTAATACACTCAGATATACGCAGACCTATGTCCACAAGAGCTCTTATTGGTGCCGAATATTTCGTCACCTTCGTTGATGACCATTCCAGGAAGACTTGGATCTACTTTATAAACACCAAGGATGAGGTCTTTGATCAATTCAAAGAGTTTAAGGCTCTGGTTGAGAATCTGACAGGGAAGAGGATAAAAGTGTTGTGTTCAGACAATGGTGGAGAATATATTGATAAAAACTTCACTGAGTTCTGCGCAAGGGAAGACATCAAAAGAGAATGGACCACTCCATATAATTCGGAGCAAAATGGGGTTGTATAACAGAAAAATAGAACTATTGTTGAAGCTGTGAGGGCTATGTTGTATGATCAGGATATGCCCAAATTTGTATGGGCAGAAGCATGTAGCACAACTATGTATGTTTAGAACAAGATTCCTCATAGGGCACTAGGTAAGATTACACTGGAGAGTTCCTTCACTGGCAGAAAGCCAGAAGTGAGTGATTTTAGGGTCTTTGGGTGTTTGGCATACTGCCATGTACTCGAAGAAAGGAGAAAAAGTGGGATCAAACTGCAGAAAAAGGATATCTGGTGGGATATTGCAAGAATGCTAAGGCATATAGAATCTACATTCCTGGAAGTAGGAAAGTAGTAGTACAACGGGATGTAAAGTTCAGGGAGGACAGAGCTTTTAGGAAATCTCGAGAAATGCCTTCCGAAAAGCAGTCAGAGAACGATCCATTAGTTCAACCACTTCGACTAGTCGAAACCAGCACTAGCGCTTCTCCAAGGCATAAGTATCCATAAGTATCACCATTGGAAGATTCATAGGATCAAGAAGATCCACCCAATACCAATGGAAGAACGAGCTGGGAATTACGACAAATACTAAGGGACAAATATATATAGCATTAAAATTAATTATTTAATAAAATTAAATATATAATATACTAAAATGATATATTTAATCAACCTAATATATCATTTTAATTCAATTATATATTTATATTTTATTAAAGCTTTTATTAAGGTTAGCGTTTAATAAATCACCTCACTTTTTATATTTTTTAGTTAGCTTTTTCCTTTTAATCTTCATATGAATCTTTTGAAATAATCATATAATAAAAATTAGATATATAATAAATTATAATGATATATTTAATTAACTAAATATATCTTTTTAATTCTATTATATATTAGATTCTATTATTTCCTTAAATATTATTATCTAATTTTATAACCTAAAATAAAATTAGCTAATAATAAAGCCTCCCTCTTTAATTAAAGCGTGAAATAGTTTTCTTTTTGTTTTTTAGCCTAGTAGGAGTCCTGCCTTAATAGAATTGATAGTTTTTTAATTTAATTATTTTAAAAATTAAGAATAATATTATTGAAAATATGATATTTATAAAAATTTTGTGGTCGGTCCTTTTCCAAAAATCATCTTCTTCTACCACTATTAATGGTCTTAGTCTTTTCTCTCATTTCTTCATTCAAAAACTGTCCTGATGATGGATCCCCGTTGGGATTCGAAACGTCGACACTCGTTCTCTAGCAATGTGGATAATCCGGAAAGCTCCTTAAAAAATCATTCCTTGTAAAAATATTGTTGCTGAAGAATAATAAATAAACCCTCATCTGCTGGATCGGTTTTCCCGCATTAGGTTTTTTCGGGGACAATTGTCCAAAACAACTGTGTTGATGTGATTGATTCTTGTGCTTGCATTTCACTGTTCTTTTCTCTATGAAATTATGTGACTGCAGCAGAATTTATTTCGTTGTTACTGAAGAGTTTTATAAATAACTTATTGAGAAATATAAGTAGGTGAAATAAATTAGTTACTGCAGTAGAATTTCAGAGTTTAAATTTTCACACCTCCTACATTCATACACCCAAGTGTGGGCTTCCCTCATCATGGCTACCCTTGTACTGTGGCATGCGGCTTGGAGCCTTCCCTTGATGTCCCACTTTGTTCCATCATTATATCACATGACTCCTGCCATTTAAGGGATGCACCATGGACTTGTCACTCCTTTAGAGGTTGAAACCACTTAATAGGGTCCTTGATTAACCTCCTTGAATTTGGAGACACTTGTATGTTCTAAAGCCCATTATGGAAGGGCATGCCACTGTGAAGTGTCCACTTGGTTCCATGATTTGTAAGCTCATTTACTCAATTGCACTGGTGATTTGTTGTACTAGAAGGTGAGGAGGCACATTGGATCTTATACAAGATTGTAGGTGGGTCTTTATCTTAGGGTTTGGTCTCCCTATACGGGGTCCAAGACCTCCAGAGAGTCATATTGGCATTTGTAGGGTGAGCGTAGAGAGCGATGGGCCTCCACTATAACAGAGAGCAAATAGCCACATCATGGGATCCTTTAACTCCACTTAATGCTCACTCGTGTTCCATTTATTTGACGATGATTATGTACTTGGACCACCCTACCTAGCCGGCTACACACTTGCACCACACACTTGGCAGTTCTTCCAGGGCCCAGATGAGGATGTGTCTCACCATGGGAGAAAAAGGGAGGGCTTGCATCATTGTTCCAACTTGGAGACCCATGAGACCCACTTGGAGATCCCCATGAGGATGTTTTTGTGCCCCCACAACCACTTTGGAGCACCACAAATCATTTGCTTGGAGATCAAGGGGCCACCCCATTCATCATTTTTTTTCGAGCCCCTACATTCATTTTAGCACATGTTGGACTTCACTAGGCCTTCCAATGACCCTCTTAGCTATTGTATTATAATTTCGGTCCTCCCGAGAGGCTTAATTTTCATGTTATGTAGTTATTTGTTGGGCTTGTCACCAATTAGGGTGTTATTTTGCACATTAGAGACACTTTTAGGGGTTTGTTCAGCTAATTAGACCCATTGAATATTAGAGGCTCATATAAATACAAGTGAGGGCTCATTTGTAACTCATCATCGCTTGGATTTGGATCATTGTTTCTTTTGGAATTTCGCTATAGCTATTGAAGGACGAATTGAAGATTCTTTAATACATTTTGATGTTTGGGTTAATGCTATTCTATTTTTAAGCTTCTCTCTTGCAAATGTGATGGATGGATATAATTTTTATGCCATGAAATTTTCTCTTTTATGCGAAATTTTCATTATATGTTTAATGTATGGAATACTGCATCATGATGCTGCTTGTGCTCTAAATTGTGCGAAAATGCTGAATCATTTTGGTAGTCTTTATCTATTGCATGCATTATTCATTGGGAAAGAAAAAGCGAATTCCTAAGGGTTGTCTATGAAAACCTAACCCTAAAAATCCATTGTTTGAGAAGTCAAAGTATAAATCCTTGTTGTAGTTGGGTAGTTGCTTCATTAGGGCATGCGAAGCTGCAATTAGGCTCTTTGATAGAACAAAACCCTAAATCAATCTCATTCTTGACTCCATTCTCCCAATAGACTAGGCATTGGTCCTAGATCCTTGGTGATCACATTAACTTACCAAAATATCATTCTTTCACCTCTTTTGTTCCTCTTTTCTTTGTCCCCTAAAGATAAGGAGATTTTCTAGGGCTTGGTGCAAAATTTTAGGATTCTGCCTGACAAGTTTCTTCATTTCTGTCTCCTATTGGCATCCTCCAGTTTTGAACGAATTCCGACTATGGAATTTCAAATAAATTGATGACCTAGTTATTAGACCAAGAGGGAACCCTTGAAGCTCCTTTGGCTCAGGGATTTCTTGAAGGTTTGCACTTTGTAGTTCATCATTCAAAACCTTTTCTCTTAACTATAGGTGATTATTGGATGAACATTTTCCATTGTATAACTCTTAACCCTTAGTCTCTTATAGTATTTCTCTTAAGGGGTTTTTTGTGGAAAGCCACCCTAGCTTCTCCAAAATCTCACACTTTAATTGAATTTTTCCATTGAATGAATCATCCTTGCCTCACTTTGAACCCTAATATAAACACATCAATCACAAGTGATGGATTTTGAAAGTTTTGATCTTAAGCATTCATCATTTTTGAATATTCTTAAACCTGAGGTCATCCTTCCCTCAAGCCTTTCTCAGAGAGCCCTTCTTTTGCTTCTAAAACAAGCAACCTATTATTTGAGCCTCTCCTTTGTATGGGCATTCGAAATCACATTGTGCATCGCTATTGACCTCATCGTTCTAGTGATTTCCCTATACCAGGACTCCTCCCATTGGTGAAATCCATAGAGCAAGGGACATTGACTGGGGTGACAGTGGGTCCTTGGCCCATTGTTGCAACTTGATCTAGTTGTAGTCCCTTTGGAACCCCTCCTAGGACCCCTTCTAAATTAAGTGGTAACGGGCTGTCCCACTATAGTTCATGGAAGGAAAGAATCAAGCTAGTATTGTTGGTGAACAAAATATGGGAGTTTGTTGACAAAGAAATTGTCAAGCCAACAACACTTGATGAGTTGGCGAAGTTTGAAAAGTTGGATGCGAATGCCAAGCTAATTGTTCTGGATGGAGTCAAGGATCACTTGATACCTCATCTTACCGAGAAGAACACTGCACATGATATGTGGAAGGCTCTTCAGGATTTATTCCAAAACAAGAATGAGAACCAGTTGATGGTATTGAGAGAGAAGTTCAAGAATGCCAAGATGATGGATGGAGAGAATGTGGCTTCATATGTCACGAGGGTTTCTCAAGTTCGTGATGAGCTTGTTGCCAATGGTGATAACCTTCCAGAATCTGAATTAGTGAGGACTGCCTTGAATGCTCGCTTGAGACAAGTTGCTAGATTGGAATAGGTTATGGGATGACTTCATCCAAGAGGAACTTTGGGACGAGGATCTTCATAAGAAGAATTTTGATGGAGAGAATGTGGTTCTCGCTAGTAAGATGAAGGGCAAAGGGAAGTTTGACAATGGCAAGAAGAAGAAGGACTTGAGCAAAGTGAAGTGTTTCACTTGTGTTGAGTTTGGTCATTATGCGAGTAAGTGTCCATATCAGAAGAAAGGTGGGAATGAGAAGAAGCAAGAATCAACAATGGCTGCTAATATAGCTGCACAAGATGATTTCACGAGAATGTTCGAGCAGGAGTTTACTCTAGTCTCTCATTTCTCTGAGGGAACCATTGATGAGGGTGCTTGGTTCATTGATAATGAAGCATCGAAGCATATAATAGGGTCACATGAAGTATTTGAGGCTCTAATTGAATGGGACTCTAAATTGCACATGGAGGTTAGCGATAAGAGTTAGAAGATTGTGAGAGGGTCAGGCGTTGTGCCATTCAGGATGGAGTCAGGAGGGCTGCTACGAGTCTAGGATGTACTGTGGGTACTAGAGCTCAAGCGCAACATGTTGTCTATCTCAATGATTGAGGCTAAGGGGTTTGAAGTATTGTTCCCAGATGGAAAGGTGATGCTTGAGCCGAGAGGCTCTAACTCCACAAGAACAATTTTTAGAGTTAGGGAGAGTGGTCTATACAAGTTGAAGGGCAAGCCTATAGATCAAGGGAAGACGAAGGTTTTTAAGACTTAGAGGGAGTCGTGTTTGAGTGAGAGTTTGCAGAGTCAGAGGGAGATTCTGCAACCCAAGAAGAGTGCATGGTTAGTGGGAAGAAAGGAGACTTCTACAACTAGCTATAAGGAACCTTAGAATGGCTTGAAGGCCTATCAGGAGAAGAAGAAGCAAGAGGCTTATAGTGGTAGGACACTTCCGAGGAGAGTGTTGTTGTCACTGTAGGGTATGCAGCAGTGAGGGATGCCATGAAAGAGGATTGTGTTCTTGATGAGTTACTTCCGAGGAATGGAAGTACTTCCCTCACTAAGAGGGAGTGTTGAAAATAGTGTAGCTTGGGAGGTACTCCCACATGTCTTGGGTGCTTGACTTGTGTGGAGAAAACCCACTTTATGAACAAAGTACCCAAGCATGGGGGTTTCGGACCCAAAGTTGTGGGCTTAGAACCCAAAGATACTGATTCTTTATTCTAAATGTTATGGAGGACACCTTTAATGGACTAAAGGGGCTCCTAAGGCAATAATAGAGAGCTATATATATTGGAGATCATGGAGATCATTTCATCCATCATAGCAATTCATCCTTGTGAAGAACAACAAGTTTAGAAGAGAGCCGCAGATCTCCAAGAAGAGGAGTGAAGGTTTTCTGTCTCAAGAAGGATAAGGAGGGGGTTGAGTGTTCTGTCTGCTGGACGTGGAGGATAGGCTGCCAAGACAAGGTTCTGTCTGCTCTTTAAAGGACGAATATCTGGCCAGGATCTCTGTTTTGTCGAGTAGAGAGGGCTGCAGCCCTAGACAGTGCCGAAATGCCTCAGATCATTAAGCTGAAGCAGGCCCAAAGGCCTCAATGTGCTGGACGGAAATTTGGAATAAAGCCGCAGCCTAACAGAGTTAGGCCGCAGGCAGAGAATGCGGGGGCCGAGAGGCTTCAGACCCCTGAGGAGCAGGGCCGAGGTGCCGCAGGACCTTGGAGAGGGCAGCGAAGTGAATTTGAGATGTTGTTCTGCTGTAAGGAGATTGCTGAGCATGTATTGTGATGTTGTTCATGATGGAGTATGAAACGACAAGTGTTAAGCTTGTGTAAAGTACAGTTGACTGAAGGACATATCTACTGTGAGCAGCTGTGTATACAGGGCAATTAAAGTAGTTATTCCCTGTGAGTTGAGGAGGTATAGGACAGCCAGGAGAGGACTAATGGAGTTGGTCTGGACAACAGGTCTGAAAGGGCTGATTGAAAAGGGAACTCAACCAGCAAGTTGTGAGTTTTGTCTTTGATTTGTTAGGCAGATTGAAGGTTGAAGGGAGTCGGCCTCAAGTCCTATTGTATCATAGTTTTTATCAAGTTTTATGAAAGGCCATGATCCTTGGTACAGTAGCCCTATGATTTTTTATTGAAGGACTAATAAAACAAGTTTTGGGCCATATCTATCTGTGTACTTTATTGTTTCATTGCTGTTATATTTCCGCTGTTCAAAGTTGTTTTGGTTGAACACTTCTAGTGTGTTTGTGTGCTAAGTCTAGCCATAGACCAGACCTAGGGTGTGAGGAATTTCAACTTAAGTAACATAAAGTCCCATAGAGATAATCACCCTCACAACCAACTTTCATTGAATTCAGACACAATTAAATGCCCGATTAAATCATTCTGTCCCGACTCCAAAGACTGGTTATTATCTAATGTTAACACCTAATAGATACAATGAGATACAATGAGATGGCTGTTAGATGGTAGACCATGCTAACTATATAACAAATGCAATTTGATGTATGATTTTGGTGAGCAGGTTGTAGTATTCGACACTGATTTTACTGACTTGTGGGTTGCCTCCCATGTTTTGCATGAAGCTTACTATTTTCAGCTATCTTATTATGTTGCTTTTCCTTAAGGTGTTGCTTGGTATCTCGTTTTAATAATTATGATGATGTATGTACTATGTGTATTCAGTAAATTCCTTCATCTTTGCACGCTGACCTCTTGGAATCTAAGGAACTCATCCAGAAAAGTATTGACTCTGCTTAATTTGATCCTATTATATGGTGCTAGTTATTGTGCTCATCACTTTTCCTCACAAACTTTCTACATCACATGGGTGTTAATTTAGTTGCATGTGATACTTTTATTTGCGTTTTAATCACAAAAAAGTTCTACTTTTGTATTCATCCACTTTGTATATTTCTATTCACTTGGTTTGTTACTCTATATTCTAATATTGTGAAGAGCACTTAATGTTTCATAACACTAACTGAAGTCCAGATGACCGATGTATGGAAATTTCTGAGTCTTTACACTTCATGCAAAAATTATTACTGTTAATTTGGTTATGCTCCTCCTACTTAGATAAGTTATTAACTGAATGAATTCAAGTTAAAATCAAAGCAAAACACATAATAGATCTCCACCAATCCAGATCTAGAACAAGTTCATGCACACATAGACAAAGTGACACAGTTATTTCTGGACAAGTAGTCCTCGGAAAAGCCCAATGTGGGAAAACCGGTCTTCTGGCTGCTGGAGGGTTTTATTATTAAGAATTTTCTGAAGACAACAAGCCTGGGTTCCAGATCTGGAAAATCCGACAGAGAAATAATAGATCTACATCTCACTGGCTGATCTAGGGCCAAAATAATGACTGATCCACACCCTCAAACGAGATTTACAGAACTCAGCCAAAATTAGGGCCTAGAAACCCCAGCGCTGCCCCTAAAGCCTTTGCGTCAGCCTCTGAAGCCTCTGCGTCAGCCTCTGAAGCCCCTCTAACCCTTAGTGCTGCTCCGGAAAGGGTTGCGTTACCCCAGGCTGGGTGACGCAGTCCTTACACTGCCCCTTAGGGTCTCTGCGTAACCCTTGAGGGTTTCCTGCTGAAAATCACGCTGCCCTTGAGGGATTGCGCAACACCTGCATAGCACAGTTGCTGCCCTTCCTGCTGCTGCTCTCCTGCTTCTTTGCGCTGCCTCTCTGAGTTGATCTCTGCCTCTTGCTGATTCTAGAGCCTGGGATCAGATCATCCCCTTGGCCTAAATTCCCCACTATGTAGCTGAAACACTTCCGAGAATTCTTAGCAAATCCGCCCTAGAATTTCAGCTTAGCTTCAGTGCTCTGCCTCTGTGTATCTTTACAAATGACCCCAAGCCTTTCCCTTATACTTTTCTCGTTGGAAAACCAACGGCCATGGTCAGATCTTGAATCAATGGCTAAGATTAAAAGAAAGCTTGATCCGTGTGACTTAATACAATTTCATTACATGTTTAATTAAATTCACTTTAATTATTTAAGTTCCCTAAGTTTTAACTATACATTAAAATATTTAATTAATTTAATATCTCCTAAACCAGATGAAATTTCCCAAATTCATTTCTGGGTCTTGTAGATCAACTGTACTCTAGTCCTTCCACAAAATTTGGGAGCTAGAGAACAACTGATGCTACCCCAAATACACAAAATCTCAACACGATCATTTACATACCTTCTGTATTTTGATGAGATAAAAATCCTTTCAGTCATGTTTAATAACCGCTGTATTCCTAATGTGAGTTTTACACAGATATACAAAGGAAATATTAATGCTGTGTCGCTTACTACTCATCATCTATATCACTGCAGGTTGCTCTACTGGAAAAAGAAGGTAATCAAGGAGGAGAATCTGGAATAGGTCAAGCTGATATGGAGGTCTGCTTTTACCATAGTTTTATGCATTCCTAAAGAGAATTATCCTTGTTTCAAATGCATACACAGCACAACTCCTAAAGAGGTCTGATTTTACCATAGTTTTATGCATTCCTAAAGAGAATTATCCTTGTTTCAAATGCATACACAGCACAACTCATCAATTGACGTGGTATTGTGGGTTTTGTTGTTAATTTGCACAAATTGTGATCCCTATATTGTAGGTGACATCTATAGTGTGTTTAATGGTAAACTATTCTATTTAATGTTGTGTATGGGGATGACTTTAGCTATCTTGTTCTTGTGATTGGATGTTAAAATTATAGACATAGTTTTGGAGTTTCTTCTCGAGTTGCTTATGGTTAATGTTCGTCATCATCTTCATCTTTATCATTGTATTGTCATTATGAATGATGTTGTCATATGGTGGAAATATTTTAAACATGAGAACAAAATTAGTTCAATGGTACACACTCAACAACACATGCACTGATTGAAAACCACTAAAACGTAAAATGATGTTATAAAGTGGGGCATTCTGGCACAACATGATTGCTTAAAAAGCATCAATGAAGAGATTAAGCATGAAATATAGAGTCTAGACATAGCCTTGGGGAATAATCTTGGAAATGTAAAACATCTGTGCATAGGCTTATAAGGACAAGGAATCAATGAGTGGTATCAATAGGGGAGTATAAATGCTTTTTAATTACTTTATAGTTAGCAACTTAGCGCCCTTTATTCACAAACTCTTGAACACCTATATGTATTAGAAGTATCATGAACATCTTAAGAATGCATTCTTATTAAATGATACTATAAATATGGAATGAAATCTAACTATTTCATTTGATGGAGTTTTTACTAATATAGGTTGTTTATTCTACTATTGCCAATTGGGGTCAAGTGATGTTATATTAGTTTTTCATTTACACAACTTTATGATAAATTTATCGATTGGGGGCAAATCGTACTGCATAGCTTTTGACCACTCCATTTGTAAGCTCAAATGTATGCAAGTAATAGCCTTGTAAGGCCATGTGGGTGTGTTTGTGAAAGTGACTCCTAGATTCTCAGTGGTGGAAGGTCATGGCTGGTCTTTTTAGATTCATTTTCATTGTTCTTGGTTTTATGGCATTGTTGACATCCCTGTTGAGAAAAAGGGTACCAAGGAAATGTTTCATAGAGCTTTTGCCTTTTTGCCTAGGAAAACACATTATAACACCTTTTTAGTAAATGACTTTATTAGTTATTAAAGTCATGTGAGGTGACTTTATGAGTTATTAAAGTCATGCGACTTAAAGTCACTTAATGTTTTTAAAGTGTCTTTATGAGAAGAAGTACATGGTACCTTATATTTTTGAAGTTACTTTATGTTTATAAAGTGACTTAATGAGAAAAAGGTACAAAGTATAACTTAAGTTCTAAAGTGACTAGGGAAGTCATTGATGAGGGGGGATACAAAAAGGGGAGTCAAGTTAGGAACACATCTCCACCATTGATCTAGAGGGATGAGATTTAATCTCAGCCCTAGATAAAAGGGGTTAAGGTTTCTCCTCTTTATGAGAGACTTAGAAAGGGAAAAAGGCAAGGAGAGGTTATTCATTCTTCAAGTGTATAGTTGGAGAAGAGGAGAGGAGAAGAGGAGGCTGAGATAGCTTCTAGAGGAAGAGGCTGTGATAGCTTTCGCTGGGAAGAAGAGGAGATGTGAAGAGGAGAAGGAGGGAGGATGAGATAGCCTCTGCTGGAGGGGAGAATCTACAACAAAGAGAAGGAGATCAGGCCTGAGATTTAGGGCTTGAATAGCAGAAGGAATCCCAAGAAACTGGCCTGAATTTTAAGGCAGGAAATCAACATGAAGACCAAGAAGTTTCAGCTGGAAGAGAGGCTCAAATACTGTGAGAGTATAGTAGAGTTCCAATGCTGATTTCAAGGTAGTTTCCATGTGTTTCCAAGGAGAGGAGGTACACATCCCAAGGCTGGAAAAGAGACAAGCACAGGCCCAAGTTTCAAGGCAGTGCAATAGCTCACAATTCAAGAAGAAATCAGTCATTTCCATTGCTGAAATCGAGGAAAATTCAACACAAGTTTTGAGGTAAATCTCAGTGAATTTTTCGAGATAACTTGTCAGAAAAGCAGCCCGAAATTTGAGGAGAAATTTCTGGGCTGACTTTCACGAATTTCAAGGAGGATTTTGTCATCATAACTTATAAGCATGTAGACTGAGGCAAAGATTGCAAGCACAGTTTTCGAGGGAATTAATGTTGTGTATTGACTGAATTTTGAGGGACAAAGGTTGACCTGTAGAACAAGATTCGAGGGAGGAATATGCTGAACAATGGTTTGATTTTCTGAGAAGAGAAAGTCTGACTGTGGCATGATTTTCCAGGAAGTCAAAATCTGAGGGTGGTTTGAACCTCAAGGGAGCGATAAGTACCTGTGTGATGTAATTAATGGTGTGTAATTTCTCTGAGATTAAAAGCAATAAAATCCTCCTAGACTGGTTTTCCTCTTGTGGGTTTTTCTAAGGTCAGAGATTGGCTGAGAACACAGAGTTCATTTATGTGTGCATGCTTGTCTAATTATTTTATCAGCTGAAAGTGTAAAAGAATGTAGTGGTAGCCTATCAGTGTTTTGGTTGCAATTTAATATTGAAGTTTTAACTCAGCAAATGAATATGGGTTTGGGCATTAAACTTTTTGTGTAAACTAAACTAAATTTTTCTACATGGTATCAGAGTTATGGACACACAATAGTGAATTTATAGCTGATAAGAAAATTGTAAAATTTCAGTCCTCACTTCGGTTATCAGTTTTCCTTTATCACAACATGCATTTAATGTTAAATCCAAGCATGATAAAAACACTAAAATCTGGAAATGACATTTATTTCTGAAACACAAATTTAGAGATTTTACTACTGCTGGAAAATGCAGAAATGAATGCACAGAAAAATATAACAGCCACACACAGAAAATGACATAGTGATTTTTGGTCAACGTGACCTTGGAAAAACCCCCTACAACTCTTGGGGAAAACCAGTTTGAGATTTCTTCTTTATTTCTGAATTTTTTTTACAGAGAAACTGAAATACACAGAAAAATTCCAGCGTTTACAAAAACCAACTTATCTCGATTTCCGTGCATAAACTCTACCTTGAAAATTGTGCCACAGCAAAACAGAAAACAACAGAAAAATTACAGCAATAAATGCTGTACGATCTGTCTCTGTTTTCATGCACAGAAATGAGTGTACAACTGTACAAAATGTACGGACTGTACGTAAATGTACATCAGAATATCCTCCTCGAAATTCGTGCCTAAATCTGCCTCGAAAGTCGTGCCTTTAACCTGCTGTCTCTATTCCTCGGAAGCTGTGCCATACTCGGAATTTGTGCCAAATAGCCGCTGTACGGATTGCTGTCTTGGAATGTGTGCCAACTCTTGCTGCTATACAGACTGCTGTAAATGCCTCCTTGGGATGCGTGTCAAGGTTTGCTGGTCTCCTTTACTTCCTGCCTGCTTAGAAAATCTCCTTGCTCTCTCTTGCCTTTTTTCTCAAAATGATCATGAAAGAATGAATGTGATCTTCTCTCTTCTTCTCTCCTTTTACCATAAATGACGTTTTGAACAACTCTAAGATCTAATGGCTCAGTTTCATTTAGATCAAGGGATGAGAATAAATGTGCATTTAATTCTCACTTTCTATTTTTTAACTCACCCACTTAAATAAAAACCCACTTAGCCTTTTATTTCCATAGTCACTTTTTCACTTTCTAATTCTTCATTGACTTTAATAAAGTCACTTTAAAATTAGAATGTAACTTTATCACTTATAAAGTCACTTTTAAATTAGACTGACTCTACTACTTATAAAGTCACTTTAGGAGAAGAAGTACAATAGAGTGGACACTTTTCCTTAGGCAAAAGATCAAAGCCATGGGGAACGACTTGTCCTCTGGTATCCAAAATTTAAGACTCCTCTTATTGAGGGAAGTGTTCCTCACCACTCCCATCTTGTCTCTGAAGTAGACATGTTTTCCCCGTGTTAAGGCTTTGGTGAAGATGTCCGCTACCTGCTCATTTGTGGAGAGATGTACTCAAGCTTGACTGCTCCCTTTTGGACATAGTCTCGAATGAAGTGATACTTGATCCCAATATGCTTTGACCTGCCATGAAAAACTGGATTCTCTGTGAGTTTTATGCAACTCTGATTATTGCAGTAAAGGTCTCATTACCTAACCAAATAGACCAAACAACATCTTGCGAAGCCATATGGCCTCACAACTAGCCAAACTAGTAGCCATATACACTGCCTCAGTTGAGCTCAATGCAACTGATTGTTGTTTCCGGCTGAACCACGACACAACTGCCGAACCCAACCCAAAACAATACCCTGAAGTACTCTTCCTGTCTGAAGCACATTCTGTCCAATCTGAATTTGTGCACCCTGACAGTCTCACTCCATCACCCTGTGTATAGTCCAGACCATAATCCATAGTACCATGCAAGTAACGAAGAATGTGTTTTGTAGCCACCCAGTGCACTCTCCTGGGCTCACACATGAACTGTCTCATAGTGTTAACTGCAAAACATATATTTGGTCGATTGTTGACCA
The DNA here is from genome assembly GCA_034641835.2 of Pinus albicaulis. Classification (NCBI taxonomy): domain Eukaryota; kingdom Viridiplantae; phylum Streptophyta; class Pinopsida; order Pinales; family Pinaceae; genus Pinus; species Pinus albicaulis. Next base: position 1,055,867,863 of record CM076575.1, on the reverse strand, counting down.
AATACATCAATGATCTAATTAGCTTCCTGTATAGTGTAGGATCCACCAACTCAGAATCGGAAGCGTGAAGCTTCTCCCAGTTAGTGGTCATAGGTGTAGACATGGGTTTGCAGTCCTCCATGTGAAATCTACTAAGAATATCCACGATGTACTTCCCCTGTCCCAGGGAGATATGCCCCTCCTCCTGCGACACCTCCAATCCCAAAAAATAATGCATCAAGCCAATATCTTTCATCTCAAACTCTGAAGCAAGATCTGTCTTGCAACCCTCAATGAGTTTCTCTACTCCAGTGATTACCAAGTCATCAACATACAACACCAAAATGAGAGGCTTCTCACCTACCACAATGAAGTATAGGTTCGGATCAACCTCACTCTTAGTGAAACCTAACTACTGCAAGTATGTATCAATCCGAGAGTACCAAGCACTAGGAGCTTGCTTCATGCCATAGAGTGCCTTTTTCAATCTGGATACCTGGGTCTCCTGCCCATGCACCTCAAAGCCCTGTGGCTACTCAATATAAACTTCCTCCTGAATGAAGCCATTGGGAAAGGTGGTCTTCACATCCATCTGGTGGATCTTTCAACCCATCTCTACTGCAATCGATATAATGGAGTGAATCGATGTATACCGAGCCACGGGAGCGAAGGTCTCCTCATAGTCAACTCCCTCTACTTGTGAGAACCCTCTCGCCATAAACCGAGCCTTGAACTTCTCTATGCTTCCATCTGCAACATGCTTTATCTTGTAGAGCCATCTAGAAGTAACAACTAATTTACCTTTAGGCCTAGGCACTACCTCCCAAACATCGTTCTTCATAATAGAAGAATACTCCTCCATCATGGTCTCTCTCCAGACCTGCTGGCTGGCTGCCTCCTCATAACTAGAAGGCTCAGTGTTCACAATGCTTGTTACCAATGCCATGTAACTACAAAATCGCTTAGGTGGTCTACTCTCTCTGACCTGTCTCTTTGGACCAACAACTGATGTGGCCTCGCGCAAGGTGTCTTGGAGCCACTTGGGCTTCCTCTTCCCTGAACTGACTTCTTCCACCAGAGTGAAAGAATCCTCATCATCATCAGAGGCCTGAACTCCTGAAGGCTTGCCAACTGACCCCATACTATCCTGTGAATTGCTCTGCGGACTCTCCTGCATGCTGCTCGAAGATTCCCTCACCTGACTCTGAGAGCCACTGCTCACTGATGGACCTGGTACTGTAATAGATGCACCTCCTGAGACCTACTGCACCCTGTGTACTGGATCCTTGTGACTGACTCAGCTGCTGTTGAGTGTTTGGTGACTATATAATGTAACTCCCGTGACCTCCTGAAAGCTCTCTCCTCCTTGAGCTTTACATCCCGCCTGACAACCACTTTCCTCTTTGCAGGAATGTAAATCTAGTAAGCTTTCGAGGTCTCGCTATAACCCACAAAGATGCCCTTGTTTGAAGTAGGTTCTAACTTGGTCCTGCTTTCCTTTGGGACATAAGAATATGTAAGGCACCCAAAGATACGAAAGTGCCCAACATCAGGCTTCTTCCCTGAGAAAGCCTCAGGAGTCACATTCCCCAAGGCACGATGTGGATTCCTGTTCTGTAAGCAAACAACTGTGTTGCAGGCCTCTGCCCACAAAAATAAAAGTAACCCCTGATCATGAAGCATGGCTTTGGCACCCCCTACAATGGATTTGTTCTTCCTCTCTGACACCCGATTCTGTTGGGTGTTGTAAGGAACAGTGAACTCCATTTTAATGCCTGCCTCAACACAAAAATCCACAAACTCACCAAGAGTATACTCACCTCCATTGTCCGACCTGAGTACCTTGAACTTCTTGCATGTTTGGGTCTCCACAAGAGCTTTGAACTCTTGAAACTGCTTCAAGACCTCACTCTTGGTCTTCAAGAAATAAATCCAGGTCTTCCTAGAGTTGTCATCAATGAATAAGACATAATACTCAAAGCCACTCAAGGACACATGAGACATCTGACCACTTACATTGGAATGAATCAAGTCAAGGATCCCTGTTGCCCTGATGTCACTACTGGGAAAAGGAGATTTTGCAAACTTCCCCATAACACATCCTCTGCATGCATCAAGGTGATCAGAACTGAAATCTGGCACACCAATGGTGATCTCCTGCAATGACCTCAAGGCCCCATGATACATGTGACCCATCCTGCGATGCTAAATCTCACACAACTCTGAACTGCTAGATCTGCTGTCAGTCTTATCCCTGGTACTGCTGCTCAATGCCATCAGGGGATGGAATGAGAACTTGTACACCTTAGCATGGCGTACTCCAATCACTCTAGCTGAAGCAGCTGGAGTTCCCTTAGGATATATGAGCACCTGTCCACTCCTGAAAAACACCTCAAACCCTCTGTCCTCAAGTGCTGAGATGGATATCATGTTCTTCTTCATTCGAGGCACATATAGAACATCTGAAACTTTCAAGGGAGGTTTGGGTTCCCTATCAAATGTTAATGTTCCCACATCGACTGCTCTAACAATGCTGTTATCACCAAGTACTACCTCAATATCAGTATCAATCTTTGATAGCTTTGAGAAGTACTCCCCGACTCTTGTCATATGGCGAGAATCGCCACTATCAACATACCAAACACTAGAAGATGCTCTACTAGTAGAGGGGAGTGCAAACTCCCTCTAAACCTGTATGGCAGGTGATACTGCACTGGAGGAATCACAATCTATGAATCCAAACTCTTGATCAAAGCTCTCTAAAAAGCCCTCTATCTCTGTAGAAGCTGCCATGGTTTTCTCTTTCCCTTTCTTGTTTTTCTTCTCTGGACACACATCAACATAATGTCCCATCTTTTGACAATTCCAACATTCGATTTTGGAATAGTCCTTTTCTTTGCTCTGCTACTTGCCTTTAAATTTTCCTTTGCCTCAACTGGTGGAAGCTCCCTTCTTTGATTTGCCTTTCTTGCCTCTTGTCAACAATGCCACATTGTCATCCTCCTCCCCCTGTTTGGCTACCCCTAGATGGTTCTTTCTGATCTCATTCTGAATGCAATCATCCCACAACCTTTCCCATCCGAGAAGGTTCTCTCGTGCAACAATACCATCTACAAAACTCTCCCAAGACTTGGGAAGTCCATGCAAAGCTATCCTCACCAACTCAGTGGGTGCAATGGTCTTTCCTACGATTGCCAACTCATCTCTCATCGAAGTGATCTTGGTGAGGTATGCTGTAGCACTGTCAGTCTTAGCCATTCTTATGGCCTTCAATTTCTCCTTTAGGACCATCTTACGGTTCTCATTTGAGCTCTGATAAAGTCCGGTCAGGGCAGTCCACATTTCATGTGCATAAGGCTTTCCTCTCACATGAGGAATGACATGATCTTTGACTCCATCCAAAATCAGTCTTTGGGCCTTAGCATTCTTTTTATCGAACTCTGCTAATTGTACTGGATCAGAAGGAACTGCTACTGGGTGCTGTGTGGTATGTACCATAATGCCCCAGACCTTTGCTTCTTCAAAGCTACTTTGGATTTTCTCCCTCCATGCACTATAGTTACTCTGCCCATCTAACCTGTCTTCAACCCTTAGTCCCAAAGACATGATTCACTGTCTTATTAAACTGAAATTTCAAATCTGGGTAAAGGTTTTATGTTTTATGTGTAAAAATGATACTGCTGTAATTTACACATTGCTGTCCCAAAATGCAATATCCAGCCAACTAAGCTCTGATACCATGTAAAATTTCATTCCCCACTTCGATTATCAGTTTTCCCTTATTACTCCATGCATTTAATGTTAAATCCAAGCATGATAAAAACACTAAACTCTGGAAATGACATTTATTTCTGGAAACACAAATTTAGAGATTTTACTACTGCTGGAAAATGCAGAAATAAATGCACAGAAAAATATAACAGCCACACAGAAAATGACAGTAATTTTTGGTCAATGTGACCCTGGAAAACCCTCCTACAACTCTTGGGGAAAACAAGTTTGAGAGCTCTTCTTTATTTCTAAAAATCTTTTGCAGAGAAACTAAAATACACAGAAAAATTCTAGCATTTACGAAAACCAACTTATCTCGATTTCTGTGCATAAACTCCACCTCGAAAATTGTGCCACAACAAAACAGAAAACAACAGAAAAATTACAACAATAAATGCTGTATGGCCTGGCTCAATTTTTGTGCCCAGAAATCAGTGTATGGTCGTACGAAATGTACAAACTATACGTAAATGTACAACATAATATCCTCGAAATTTGTGCCCCAATTTGCCTTGAAATTCGTGCCTTTAGCCTGTTGTCTCTCTTCCTCGAAATCTATGTTGTACTCTTTGGTATGCGTGCCAAATAACTGCTATACGGATTGCTGTCTTGGAATGCGTGCCAACTCTTGCTGCTGTATGAACTATTGTAAATGCCTCCTTGGGATGTGTGCTAAGATTTGCTGCTCTCCTTCACTTCCTCCCTGCTTAGAAAATCTCCTTGCTCTCTCTTGCCTTTCCTCTCAAAATGCTCATGAAAGAATGGATGTGATCTTTTCTCTTCTTCTCTCCTTTTACCCTAAATGACTTTTTGGGCAACCCTAAGATCTAATGGCTTAGTTTCATTTAGATCAAGGGATGAGAATACATGTGCATTTAATTCTCACTTTCTATTTTTTAACTCACCCACTTAAATAAAAACCCGCTTAGCCTTTTATTTCCATAGTCACTTTTTCACTTTCTAATTCTTCATTGACTTTAATAAAGTTGCTTTAAAATTAGAATGTAACTTTATCACTTATAAAGTCACTTTTAAATTAGACCGACTTTACCACTTATAAAGTCACTTTAGGAGAAGAAGTACAATAGAGTGGACACTTTTCCCTAGTTAAAAGATCAAAGCCATGGGTAACCACTTGTCATCTGGTACCCAAAATTTAACAAAAATAAACCAACAAGTATAAAACCTGCCTTATATACCAGAGAACGATGGTTGAGAGGGAGGTTGTTTGTCCCTTTATTTTTTCAGTGATTGAGTACTACTTCCATTTTAGCTTTGTTCAGGCCTATTAGCTTCGAAGGGCATTTTAAACCAGATGAGCATTATGATCTAGAATTTACTCTGGAAAGGAGGTTAAAATAATGATAAAAAGTTCCATTTAATTAATTGGATTATAGTTCGACTGCCAAAGGAAATGGGGGGATAGGGAATTTGAGATCCTCTAATTGTTAATGTAGCTCTGGGAGCAAAATTAGTATGGAAGCTGATCTCCAATTCCAAAGAATGGTGGAAGGAAGCCTTCTCAAGGAAATACTTTTAGAAATCCTAAATCATAAGAATCGAGGAAGTCCAATGGACTGGTTGTGGATCAAAAATATGGAGTTTATGAAAAAAAGCCTACCCCTCTTATTGTTGAAAATCTAGGATGGCAAGCGGGGAATGGTGCTCGTATTAATTTGTGGAAGGACAAGTATCTGCCCGGGTCCATTCCTTCTGAAGAGTTTAAACCCCTGATCAAATGGATGAAAGGCATTGGGGTTAAAAAAATGAGGGACATTTCAGTGTAGGACGAATCTAGCTCTTGGAAAGGATGGGCTTGTCAAGGAATTCCTCTAAGGCTGCAATCATCCTGGGAAATCTAATCCCTCTCTTGAAGGACCTAGCTCCGGTGCACGTAAATGAGAAAGATTCCAGTGTGAAAATTTCTGAATATACTTATGCAGAAACCCTATTGTTAAATCTTGATTTACTTCTCCTACTTAGACAAGTTATTAATCTGAAATATTCATCATTAACATCGAAGTAAATACATTAACAATCTACACACATATATATCTAAACTGAATACATGCACAATGACAAAGTGACACACAAGATTTTCTGGACTACTGTCCCTGGAAAAACCCAATGTGGGAAAACTGGTCTTTTGGCTGTTGGAGGGTTTTATTATTAAGTAGAATCTAAGTACAACAAATTTGGGCACCAAACTGGTTAACTCGATAAAGAAATAAACAATCTGCAACAATATCTCTGTTCCAGAGAGAGAAAAGTTGATTGATTCACACCCTCAAATGGCATTTACAGAACTCAAACCTTTTCAATCTTCAGAAACCTCAGCGCTACTCTGAAGCCCTCTACGTCGGTGCCTGCACTGCTCAAGAAGGGTCTGCGTCACCCCAGACTGGGTTATGCTGCCCCTACACTGCCCTGGCTGGGCTTGCGTCCCCTGCTGGCCTCTTGCTACCTCTGCGTTGCCCTTTCTGGGCCTGCGTAGCCTCTACGTAGCACCTGAAGCCTCTGTGTCGTGTAACAGTTGCTCCCTCTGCGCTGCTCAGTATGCTGCTTCTTTGCCTCTTGTTGGACTCTTGGCCTGGGATCAGATTATCCCTTCCGCCAATACTACCCCTTGTTGTAGCTGAAACACTTCTGGAAATTCTTAGCAAACCACGCCCTAGAATTCCAGCTTAGTCTTAGTGCCCTACCATTGTATGTGTTCTCCAACTGACCCTAAGCCTTTCCTTTATACTTTTGCGTGATCTAATCTCGAATCGATGGTTAAGATTAAAAGAAAGCTTGATCCGTGTGACTTAAGTCATTTTCATCACATGTTTAATTTAATTGACTTTAATCTTTTAGTTTTCTTAAGTTAGACTTAGGTTCCTTAATTAAAAAGATTAATTAATTAAATCTCTTAAACATGATGTAATTTCTCAAATCCCTTTATGAGTCTTGGAGATCTCATCTACTCTAGTCCCTCCACAAAGTTTGGGAGCTAGAGCACATCCAATGCTACCCCAACATCCAAAAATCTCAACACTCCCTCTTAGCGAGGAATGTGCTCTAGCACAATAATACTTCATCCCGAAGTTCCGCACTGATTTCTGGTGTGGGTCTCTGCACTGATGCTTGGCCTGCCCTTCATCACTGTGCTGCTGCTGCTCTCCGGTACTGCTGCCCATGACACTGCCACTGCCACTGCCACATTTGTACTGCAACTCCCTCTCAATTTGCTGCATCGTGCTGCCAACTGCTGCACTGCAACTCAGTTATTGAGAGAAACAATTGAAAACTCCTGCCCAATCTTTTACAGACAAGTCAGTTCTCCATAGGCTGCTGCTCGATGCTGTCATCTGGAGGTTGCTGCACAACTACAACTTTGCACTGCGTAAGTAGACCTCCTCTGCGTGCCTCCGCGCTGAAGTCCGCTACGCTACTGTTGCGTTGCGCTATGTCCTGAAGACTCTGCTCTGCGTAAGCAAGCCTGCTCTGCGCCACTGAAGTCACATCCACCTGCCGCTGCATCTGCACTGCGCTGCTGCCGCTACATTTGCACTGCGCTGCTTCCTATCAGCATCCATCTCTGCCTTTGCTCCATCTGTGATCTTCTGCACCCATTGCTCAACTTGTCCCACTACCGTCTTAAGGCTACCGTGATCAAAGAGTTGGACTACTCAAGGATCCCACCATCACTTTGTAGCTGTTCTACAGATCCATGTCGCCCCACTTTTGTGGTTCATGAGTGCTCATGGATACGTCATTTTTGGAGCCATTGTCCGCCACAACAGCCTTGGAGCTAGAAGCTTCCTTGTCCTTCTTCTTCTGAGGACAGTTGCTGGCAAAATGTCCTAGTTTGCCGCACTGGAAACACTTGATCTTTGACAGATCCCGTTTCTTTCTCCCTTGCTACCTCTTTGATGCCAAGGCTGTAGTTTCCTCTTCTTCCTTCTTTACTTTACTCGACCCGGTGCTGTACTGTCTCTTGGTGATCCGACAGATTTATTCTTGTCGGAGGATCGACCACATATTGTCCCAGTTCGGAAGGTCTGCTCTGCCCAAGGGACTTTGGAGAAAAGTTTCCCAGTCCTTTGTGACAACATTTAGAGCCATCCTCACCATAACATCGTCCTCCACCTTCACCCCCATGCTAGTCAGCTGATTCTAGAATGCTTATATTCTAGATAGAAAAGGATCGATCTCTTCCCCCTTGGCTATCATGAATAACCTCAGCTGGTTCTCTAGAAGAATCTTCCTCTTGACGGATCTTCCTTCTTATAATGTGGTTAGAGCCATCCACATATCATGAGCCGTTGTCTTCTCGGCTATGTGAGGGACCACACAATCTTTGACCCCGTCCATGATGAAGTGCTTGGCGTGTGTTGCTGCTTCTTCATGCTTCTCCAGGAGCTTCGCATCGATTAATGTGGCTAGGACTTTCTCTGCATGCTCCCTTAGACCATATGCCTCCATGACTACTAGGATTTTGGCCTTCTAAATTGCAAAGTTGGACAAGCTGTCCAACCTATCCTGATCACGTAGTCCGTGAGGTTCCATCTACTCAGAAAATATGTCGGAACGAATCCTCCTCTCTATGCTAGAGACTTGGATCTAGGGTCCTTGGCGAAACAGGCACCCTCTGCTCCCTCTGACAACTAACTTCCTCTCTTGGAAGTCTGCCAAATCAAAAGCGAATCAACTATCTTCGATCCTCTGATCGATCTTCTGACTTCTTTGGCTGGAAATCTCCTGAGAAGCTATTCTCCTCCCGCTCTTTGTCAACTTTCCTTAGGCTAAATTCTGCACCGATAAAATTTTAACCCCACCAGCAACTACTGAAGGTCTGCAGCATGGATTCCGACACTTTGAATCAGCTAACAACTTCAGGGTTGCATCACCCTAGCTGGCCTCTGCGTGAGCAGACAGTCGTAGCACAGCTTTCGCGCAATAAGTACGTGGGCCTGCATGGAGACTGCGTGGAGACTGCATGACTGTGGCCTTTGCGTGGCTCTGCTTCCTTCAGTTGCTACAGTGCCCTCTCTAGTCTGACTTTCTACGGCTGCTGTTGCTTTCTGCAGCAAGGATTCTTCAGTCTTCTTACTGGTGATCCAGGCTAGATCTGCAATAGCTCTGATACCATGTGAAAATTTCTGAATATACTTATGCAGAAACCCTACTGTTAAATCTTGATTTACTTCTCCTACTTAGACAAGTTATTAATCTGAAATATTCAACACTAACATTGAAGTAAATACATTAACAGTCTACACACATACAAATCTAAACTAAATACATGCACAACGACAAAGTGACACGCAGGATTTTCTGGACAACTGTCCCTGGAAAAACCCAATGTGGGAAAACTGGCCTTTTGGTTGCTAGAGGGTTTTATTTTTAAGTAGAATCTAAGTACAACAAATCTGGGCACTAAACTAGTTAACGCGATAGAGAAATAAACAAACTGTAGCAATACCTCTGTTTCGGAGACAGTAAAACTGACTGATTCACACCCTCAAACGAGATTTACAGAACTTAGCCCTTTTCAGTCTTCAGAAACCCCAAGGCTGCTCTGAAGCCCTCTACGTCAGCTCTCCTAGCCTGCGTCAGTCCCTGCGCTGCTCAGGAAGGGCCTATGTCACCCCAGACTAGGTTACGTTGCCACTGCGCTGCCCTGGATGGGCCTGCGTCAGCCCTGCTGGCCTCTTGCTGCCTCTACGTTTCCCTTTCTAGGCCTCTTGGCCTCCTGCTTTGCACAGCTGCTGTTCCATCTACGCTGCTCAGTATGCTACTTCTCTGCATCTTGTTGCACTCTTGGCCTGGGATCAGATCATCCCTTCCGCCAATACTATCCCTCGTTGCAGCTGAAACACTTATGGAAATTCTTAGCAAACCACACCCTAGAATTCTAGCTTAGTCTCAGTGCTCTGCCACTGTGTGCGTTCTCCAATTGACCCCAAGCCTTTCCTTTATACTTTTGTCGTTGGGAAACCAACGACCGTGATCTAATCTTGAATCGATGGCTAAGATTAAAAGAAAGTTTGATCCATGTGACTTAAGTCATTTTCATCACATGTTTAATTTAATTAACTTTAATATTTTAATTTTCCTAAGTTAGACTTAGGATCCTTAATTAAAAAGGTTAATTAATTAAATATCTCTTAAACATGATGGAATTTCTCAAATCCGTTTCTGGGTGTTGGAGATCTCATGTACTCTAGTCCCTCCACAAAGTTTGGGAGCTAGAGCACATCCGATGCTACCCCAACATTCAAAATCTCAACATCTAGGTCCTGGAAATCTAGTAAATCAACCATCTACTCAAGTGAAAGAAGGATATAAATATTTATTGAGAAGGCTTCCATCTCCCTGTCCTTCTAAACTATGGAAACCCATATGGAATAACGATGTCATACCGAAGGTGGATGCCTTTCGTTGGACTTTTGTCCAGGAAGCATTCTCATTGCTGAAAATTTAAAACGAAGAAATAAACAAGGTCCTTCATCATGTGTTCTTTGCAAACAAGAAGAAGAATCAATCCCTCATGTCATTTTTTATTGGCAATTCACTTTATCTGTGTGGATATGTGTTTTTAGACAGGTTTTTCAAATACTGGCGATTCCCTCAAGTTGACAAGATATGTTTATAAAGTGGTCCTATCAAGGCTCCTCGCATCTATTATGAAAAGAGCGTGGAGAGCCATCTTTTTGCTTTCTGAATCGCTAGCTGCGAAGGGCTTAAAGTCTTCAGAAATGGAAGGGCTAACAGAGCTTGAAAGGAAGTGGTTAGGCATAGGCACATCTACGGATCATGCTGGAAGCTTCATTTCTCGCCCCCAGGTGAGAAAAGTTCGGTGTTTAAGATTAAGTCAGGAAGAATTCAATCTTTGGAAAGAGAAGCAAATGGCGACCATTCTCTTATTTGAAGGAGCAGTAAAATGAAATCTAGGGGTGGGAGGGGTAATATTTTGCCTCGACGAACAAACTGAGTTAAAAATGCGTGGGGTTTAGGAGTGGCCACCAATAACTGTGAGAATTTCTAAATACATTAATGCAGAAATTCTACTGTAGTATCATGGTTTACTTCTCCTACTTGTGATTAAGTTATACAAGTTATTTCCAGAAAATATTCAGAAAATACGGAAGTAAACACTACTAACAACCTACACATATGCAGATCATTTGCTGAATAATACGCTCATTCAAACAAAGTGACACAGATTTTTCGGACAATAGTCCTCGGAAAAACCCAATGCAGGAAAACCGGTGCAGTAGATATGAGGATTTATTATTATTATGTAGAATCTGAGTACAACAAATCCGGGCACCCAACTGGTTAACCCGATAGAGAAAATGATAGATCTGCAGCAATACCTACTGTTCTGAGATCAAAAGCTAACTGATCCACACCCTCAAACGGGATTTACAAGACTTAGCTATTTTATGGCCCTAGAAACCCCAATGTTGCACCAGAAGCCCCAACGTCAGCCTTGCTAGGTTCTGCGTGCCTCTGTGCTGCTCAGAAGGGGACTGCGTAACCCCAAACTGGGTGACAGGGTCCTTACGCTGCCTTTGGAGGCCTCTGCGTAACTCTGGAAGCCCTATGAAGCTGCAGCGCTACCCCTCTTGGGCCTCCGTAGTGGTTGAAGCCTTTGCGCTGCGCAACTGCTGCTGCTTCTCTTGCTCCTCTGCCCTGACCTTGATTGCTGCTCCTATGCCTCTTGTTGACCCTTGGCTCCGGGATCAGATCATCCCATCAACCAATACTACCCCTCGCTGCAGAAAACTCTTCTTGAAATTCTTAGCAAACCCCGCCCTAGAATTCCAGATCAGTCTCTCAGCTCTGCCTTCGTGTGTGTGTCTCCAATTGACCCTCAAGCCTTTCTCTTATATTTTTTCGTTGAGATATCAACGACCCTGTTTTAATTTCTTATCGACGACTAAGATTAAAAGGCTGCTTGATCCGCGTCACTTACAACATTTCATCACATGTTTTTAATTAATTCACTTAAATTTTTTTAATTTCCTAAGTTTAGACTTAGGGTCCTCATTAAAAAAATTAATTGTTTGAATAACTTGAACATCAGATGAGATTTCTCCAAACGCTTTTTGGGTTTTGGAGGTGATGTGTTTCTTAGCCCCTCCACCAAGTTTCAAGGCTAGAGCACACCTGATGCTACCCCAGCTACACAAAATATCAACAATAACAAGGCATAGTTGTTTGCTTTTTGGAAATGATTGGATCTTGCTCTAACTCTAGGAATAAAGAAAATAAATGTTGTAGGGGATTCCTTGATGGTTATTAGAATGTTCACATCCTCAAACCACCAATATGATGCTAACAAGTCCTCTATTTTTAAAAGAATAGAATATAATTTGCAAAAATTTGAAGAGCAATCACTCTTCCACGTTTGTCGCCTCCTAAATAGGGACACCGATGAGTTGGAAATTTGTGGAGGCTCGATGGGAGAGATCTGGGCCATCATCCCATTCCTTAACAGAATGTTGGTCGGGGCAACAATAAAGACGATCATTGATGGTGCTGACAAAAGGATGATGCAGGGAGGTATAATCAGCAAGTGGGATAGGTGGGCGAATGTTAGAGTGCACTTACCGCTTGGCATCTTCTTCGAATCCCAGGGCAACAAGTTGCAAGGCATGAGGAGGGTATTAACACAACTCATGTTAGCCGCAGAGAAGCTATCATTTCAACGATTTGGGAGGGTTGCATATCGCACTGGAGAATTAATGGCAAGGGGATGGGGTAAGGATTTGTCTCGTGTCTCAGTGAATTGGCTGCAGGGATGGTTTTGCAGATCCCTCATATAGGATGTCTATTTAATGGGTATGAAGATCAAGGATCTCCATGAGATAATGTCACAAGCAGATGGTAATAGCGCAGAGAAGGAAAGATGTCTATTTAAACAACCCTCCCCGAGTCCTCAACTGTTTCAATCTTGGAGCGCCAGTTGGATAATTGGGTGGTCTAGAGATGTTAAGAAATCAAGGGCAGCTAGATTAGGGTGATTTCTCTTACTTTGATAACTGCTTGTGATTTTCTTTTACTTAACTTGATGTACTTTGTAGTTAGCTTCTTCTGTACTTGATTATTATAGTGTTCTTATCATCAAACAATTACCAAAATATGAAGATCAATGAGACAAGAGGACACAAAATGTAGGTTGCTAGCTAGGGACAAAACCTTTCCTTTTGAGAGGAAAACCCACACAAACTCTTCTTTTCTTATAGAATCTCCAAATGACGAATTCCAAGACCTAAGACCCAAGGCAAAGACCCCTCTATGACCAATTCAACCTTCCTTCTTGATGAGCTTTCGTTGCTCAGCTTCCAACAACAAACTTCGACCTTTTAGCAAATTCTCCAGCAACTTCAACCCCAACAACAATTTCTGCAACTTCGACATAGCAGCTTCAACAACTTCGACCTAGGAGCTTCACAACTTCAATCTTGATGTAGCTTCACAACTTCGAACTTGATGCAATGTCACTGCTTCGACCTTGATGCAACTTCACAGCTTCGACCTTGATGCATCTTCACAACTTCAACCTTGATGTAGCTTCAGAATTTCGACCTAGCAGCTTCAGAATTGCATTGCACATGAGAGAGAGTGAGGGAGACCCAAATCTTCGATTCCAACTTCCTCTCTAACTTCGTTTGCCTTTTGGACTTCTTCTTCTCAGGAACTAACTTCTTCTCTTTCTCTTTTGCCTGCCTTGGATGTGTGCTACAAACGAGGCCGAATGTCTCTTATATATAGTCTTCCCAAGGGTACAAATTTCCTCCATGAGACCGACTTGATCTTGGAGGGTCTTTTGACCCAAGTTTGACTCAAATAAATTCTTTTCACATGTTACAAGATGCCCAATGGGGTTTTTTATATATGACAATGACTCTATTAACTTCTTGACTCTATGAAAAACCCTAAAAGCACATAATTGGTGCTTGACCTATAAATAAATTCACCTTGAGCATGAAACCCATGCTATAATATAATAATAATAAATTTTCTTTTTTTATTTACATAAAATAAAATCAAGATTACATAAGACATTATCAAGACTGAACTTAGGTACATTTTCCAATAGGAGAGACTCTCGTATGGATATGTGTGAAAGTTAAGAAAGGAAATACCTTGAGGATGATTTGGCTTGCTGGAAGAGGGCCGCTGAATTCTTGTTTAATTTACTAATGGGAAGGCTAGACCTTATTACTCGTCGAGTTGAGATGTTGGAGAAAGATCGTGCTTCCAACGCCGAGCATATTAATGCCAAGTTTGAAAGTGTTGAGCCATCACTGGAGCGGAAGATAGTGAAGATGGAGTTTGACCTGCTCACTTCTAACTCGGATTTGATTAGTGATAGTATCTTTGCAGAGGTGAAGGAGATCATAGTGGGGTTACTTGAGACAGTTGTTTCCCAGTTGCAAAATGATGGAGGAGAAGGCGCTACAGGAACTGGTTCAAGCAATTGAGGCAAAGACGTCAACAAGGATGCAAAGAAGTCGAATCCTGGTTAATGTTTTTTCATGTATTGTCAATATGTGTTGACTTGATACTGGGTCTGTTCTTTCAGGTATATGGTAGATATTAGTGTTTTGTTATAGTTCATAGGGCTGGTAGGGGGAAGAAAATAGTTTTATGGTTGTACTTGGATATGGAAGCAACTGCACAGACTGAAGCTAGTTTTGATATGGTGATGTAAAAATGGTTCTGGCCATGTAACCCAGATTTTGAATATAAAGTATCTGTTCTATTTAAAAAACAAAATAAAATAATGTCCCTATGGTTAGAAATAGTGACTTGGTAACATTCTTAAAAAGTTAAGAGTGATAAATAATCCTTCTAATGTTGACATCTATATAACAAGATGAAACCTTGATGTCATTTTCAGATGAGGAGGCTAAGCAATGAAAACATACCAACCACTAATAAATTTAGCACAATCTAACACATCTAAGATCATGGGCATGTGGAAATGATACACGATTGTGAATGATCAATGAGCACCAGGAATGTAACTGATGAGTGGAGAATAATCAATCTAGGTTGATAAGAAAATTTGTCCAAGTGGCAACAAGTCACACCAACACCAAGTGTGTCTCTATGGGTGTTGCCTGAATGACAATACTACCCTCAAATGCTTAAGCTAGAGGGAGATTGATGGTGTTTTTACTAGTGCCAATCAGTCCACAAGGGGAAACATGTCACAAGCATGATTTGAACTTGGGCGTGTAAGATAAACGAATGCTTGTTTTAGCAACCCAAGGTAGACCCAATTGACCGCATTTGTAAATTTATATTTGCATGTAATGACAATAAAAGTAATCACATTTTACAAAAAATTGACACGTGAGAGGATGGACCAGCTAGGTATACCTTTAGAATGGGGATAAACTACATATATTATTTATGAAAAGATCTTAGGTGAAATAGCTTTTTTTTGAAGTTGAAATCAAGATGGAATGATAACAATATTTGGCTGAAGCAAGGTTTTTCTTTCTCTCCGACATTTTCTGAAATTTTTATTTGCAAATTAGACAATTGGATTAGATCATGTGGTGGGCTTGATGCTCATTTAGTAGGATATGCAATATTACTTTTATTCTACGTAGATGATGGATTTTGATCACTAGAGGCGAGCATGTTACACAAATCTTTCATAGATTTGTGTAAAAATGTAGAGTTACAGGTAGATATCGATAATGCAAAAGTAAGTGTAATTGGTACGAGAGATGAAGACACAATAATATATTTTGAGAGTCATAAAATAAAATCTGCCTCTTCTTTTAAGTACTTGGGTTTGGGAGTATTATCTAATTATAGACTGAACATGTATTAAAAAAAGTGTTATAGCTGAGAGTTAAATCCTTTGTTCTCTATAGAAGAGCAATTTTCTGCCCATAACCCCCTAGAAAGGCCACATTACAAGAGAAGGCATCAACTTCCAAACAATCCATCCAGATTAAGATATATTTGTAAATTTGGAAAATTAGGAAGTTACTATTTAGAGCTTTGGAATAGCAGTTAATTTTATAAAACAATCTCTTCTAAGATGCAAACATTAAAGTTCTTCACATGTGATGCATCGCTAATGGCATTGTTACCTTGAAAAGAAGGCAACCTTTCAATAGCCTTGTTAGGGATATTGTGAGGATAGCCATTAATGTTAGTAAAGTTACAAGGAGCAAAAAGATCATTCATGATGTTAGGCAGAACTTGTTCTTGAAACAACAAATGAATGTCAGAAATAGCCTCTTGCCCAAGACTAGCAAGAGCTCTACTATGAGAAAGTCTATTTAACCTCTCTCTAAAAACCCATTCAGGATCAGGAGAGGGGCTAACTAGACCACTTGAATTTCTCCTAGTAGAAACTCTTGCAAAATTAGGGTTGAGTGGAGTCGCCACTTGAGCAAGAATCTAAATCTAAAATTCAAATATGTCAAAACTTAAAGTTAGTCGTTTTCCCAGGTACAAGAAGATTTGTCCCCGGCAACGACGCCAAAAAATGTTATCGCTTGCCGCCTACACCTACCTACAGTTAGTGGGAAAAGCCTTCAACCCCACAGGTGTGGTTGGTGGCAAGGAACTCAGAGAAGGGGCTGTCACCTTTCCCAACTCTCTCCGTTTAAGCTATCTCCTAGGTTAGCTAAGGGGGGTGGTCCCTAAAGGAAAACTAATTTAAAGATGTGAGATTTCTAGGAGAATTGATTAGAAGGAATTACTTATCAAAGACGACTCGATTCCAATATGTAAACAAGCATATGACGTGTTCAAAATATAGACCAGTGCTTTAAAGTAGATGACAAATGCTTGCTCAAAAATGAAATTCAAGATATAATGACAATAATCCCACGAAGGAAGTGTTAGACCAAGATCACAATATGCAATTAAATCCGCAACACCAAATAAGGGTATTTGCCAATGAAACGAGATATATCAATCATCCATAAGCATAATGATCATTAAAATGACAACATGCAATGAAGTTGTATGTAGAAGCAAATTTCCAAGTACCATAGAATTAAACTTGTTGCAAAATTTAAGGAATTAAAATGCTTGCATCCAAAGTGCTTCTTGAGATAATATTTGCATGTGAATCTTTAAACTATCAAGATAGCAAAAAATTTGAGAACTTTGCAAGTAAATGTGATGAGATAGTGCTCTTGGTTTATTTTATTAATTAGTTCTAAAGCAAGGTTACAATTGAACTCTAATCTTCAGACCTCACCCTCGCTCAAATATTTGGATCTCATAGTGAGGAGTCCATAGAGGTAGAGGGTCCCTAAAACATTTATTCAACCAACTTAAGTTGGAAGCAAATTTTAGAGATGCAAGTCTAGTATGAAAAGTGAAGTGCCTAAATGATATGAAAGTGAGTTTGCAAGTGCTATGTAAAATATGGAGATGATTCAATTAAATATGCTTCATAGTTAGAACAATAACTCAAGTTGCCATAAATTGAAAGTGATATGCTTCTTTACTTGTAGTATATTGTGAAACTTATCCAAATGAGAAATAGATCACAAAACATAAGTAAGTGATGGCAAATGAGATTGAAAATTAAGAAATTAAAGGACTATGCGATTTATGTTACTTCTCAATTAGAGCATGCATATGTGATGTGAAAGAAAATGGACATGTCAAAACCACTAAGTCAATCCGTCTACAAATTCTCTCCTCTGAAATGGAGAGATAGAGATGCCAATGGGTAAAATCCACGTTCCCACAACATCTCTCCTCTGAAATGGAGAGATAGAGATGCCAATGGGTAAAATCCACGTTCCCACAACAAAAACATAATTTTTTATTAATTTTACAAGAATGAAATGGCCATGAGGCCTTTTCTAAACCAAGGAAAGTCTTTACAAATAAAAATTGAGACCATAGACTTTTCCTCGGTGAGAATTTCTAAGAACTCAAAATAAATTCAGACTTTACAATAGGAGAAGAGAAGCTAAGCTTCTTCTATGCCCACAACCAAAGAAGAGAGAGTTATCTTCCTCATTTGAAATTCAGCCCAAAGGTCTTGCAACAACTTGTTAATAATTTCTTGTAGTTGTCCACTCAAGCTGTCACAAGAAAAATTTCGAAAGAGGGCTACAAAACCAATCAAATATTAGATAGATAAAATTCAAAATATTGCACAACAATTTACAAAGAGCTAAGCCAATGAGTTTGTGTAAACTATCCTCTTTGCTTAGTCATATTCAAGCTCTTAGATACCAAATGAAAGCAATGAAGTATAATGTTTTAAAAGATATTCAAATTTAAAAGTATTCGGCTTGTATACAAGCTATGTCCCAAAACCCCTGCAAAGCCACTTTTTAAGATAAGACTATGAAGATTCAAAGAACAAATAAGAGCTCCTTTGAGAATGTATCAAGAGTGGGTTGGTCCCTCCTAAGACTTCCCCCAACACTTGATTCTTTGATTCCAACAAGATGTTCCCTTTACAAAACTTCAATCAAGAATTAGTTTCATATAGATCTAGCAATAAACAATGATAAGAAACTCTAGAGATTTATTTAAAACCAACTAGAGCATTTTATACCTAGAGCATACTCTTAAATCAAATGTCAATATAAGATAGCTCTACATTAACAAATCTACAAGAACATATGGAAACAAATTAGATCAAAGCATGACTAGAAGGAATTATACCAATGATAAACAATTCATCACACTCCAAAAGGAGGAACACCTCATGAATGAAACCCCAAAGTCTTTATTGATATTTCTGAAAGTGTAGAAGGCAGCAGCGTTTCTGCAAGCACAATAGCTAGTAAACAATGGTTACAATATGAGAGCCCATGGCTCCATTATATAGAAAGTTGGGAGCAAATCCCAATGAAGAACCATATGCCAAGTGGTGAGAGGGAGGAGATGTCAAGGCAAATTCGAATTTGGTAAGTGGAGCTCCAATGCCAAGTGTAAAAATCAAATACTGGCAAGTGGACATCATTTTCTTCTTCCCTTATGTGTCAAATTCGAATTTTATGATAGAATGACATGTGTATATGGTTGGTAACCCATGTGGAGACAATTTCCCACAAAAATCTCCACCAAATATTCTCCTAAATCCTCCCAAATATGCACTAACTTCACAAATTCGAATTTCCAAGTAAGCAACTCTCATTTAATGCTGGAAATTCAATTTTATTTGAGCAAATGTCTTTTCCTTGATTTCAGGAGTTCATATCACCTTGAGACTTCACTTTAACTCCTCCATAATTTTCCACTTCATTTCCACCTCATTTAGCATGTGTGGATATTTATTTTTCTCCATTTATTTAATTTCTGGCTTAATTAATTGCCAGATTTCCCACTAAACTTAGGAAAAGTGGGTTTTGAGGGTTCAAAACACATTTTTAACCCCTTAAAGTGTGTCATAGTAGAAAGTTGAGCGTGAGAGGTTTAATTTTGATTACTCATACCCCATACAACTTCTCTAGACAACACTTATTACAATTCAATTACAATTTTTATTGCAATTTTCAACTTGCGGGAAATTTAAAAAATTAAAAAATCACTACCTAGACCTAATCAAATTCTACGAAATTTTTTGTGTGATCTAGTATGGTAATATACATTGACTCTAAACACTAGGATTCACCCAAGGCCTCACCATCAAGCCGTACTCCGGCTTTGGGGTAAAATTGAAGGAAAAAACTCAATTAATTATTAACTCCTAGTAGGGAGATGATAATTAACCAAGTAAAAAAAACCTCCCAAAGTAATACTCACTTGTTGGCAAGGTCCCAAGCTACCTAGGCCTGTTACAGACTCAATACTGACTCAAAACTCATCATTACTAGCATCAATTATTACAATTCCCTGTAGGATGTGGAATCTGGGTACAAGAGAAAATGATAAGAAGTAGAAGTAGAGTTTAAAAAATCTGTTGAATTGATGATATCTGATGATATCTGATGGTAAAAATGTCTTCTGGTTCATCCTTGGGCATGGAGTCTTCACATTATCATCAGGTGCCACTCCAGTGGTCAATAGGGAGCAAGGAGGAGAGGGAAGGAAACTCACGCAGAAATCCAAGGGAGCCGTGGACAGAAGCAGCATATGCGAATTGTGTGTGGGAGTGAGCTGTAAGGGAAATGATGCAGGCAGCGTGGGTGCGTAAAGACAACCTACAGACAACGTATGGACTTGCGGGAAACTCAGATAGCTGGTGCATAAAATTTGAAATTCTTTTCTTGCCCAGAAATCAATAAACTCAGATTTAAAATTCGGATTTTAAATAAATAAATACACTTGCAGTTTGTATTTTGAAGCAAGATCCCTCCTGAATCTGCAAACGAAACTGATCCTGAGGCCAGATCTTACCCTCCAGGGCCTAGATTTGGCTTAGATCTAAATTTTTCTGAAAATCTCCCAATAGAACCTGCACAAAACCAGCAAACCCAGAAAACCAATATATGTATAAAATAAAACCCCAAAAATCCTGGTGAATATTTGCAAATTTACAGTGCTAATTTACAGATCAGAGGCCCTCTTGGCCAGATTTAAAATAGTTCAGCACAATTCAGAAAATAAAATTTTAAAAGAGAGGCACAAGCCCAATAAAGATCCCTCCAAAAAATAGAATTTAAGATAAGTCTGGGGAATTAGATCCGGAGGGCTCTTCAGATCTTATCTCCTGGGAGTCAGCTGGTCCAAACTAGGACTTCCCCAAACGCCCAGTTCTAAATCCAGAAGATTTCTGCAAATTGAAAGTTAAACTGTCAAATTAATAGTGAAATAGTGATAAAACATAAAATTTTCAAGAGTTAGAGGTAATAGTTAGCTCGATCCAATTAATATTCTTACCCTAGATCCAATAACTTAAGCAAGATACTTGTGCCCAAGATTACTCTACAAGAGCCATTAATCAACAATCCATTAAAATAATTACCAACAGAGTTTTAAGAACAAGTTTACCATAAAATACTGAAGAGGGACACCACCATCAGAATAAAACTCCAAAGTCTTCGTTTGTATTATTCCAGAAAAATATTACAGGAGAGCTTCAAGAGCGAGTGCACGATCCAGAAACTGGATGATTGAAAGACTAACAAGATCTCTAATTTATAAGACAAAATCTCCAACGACTAGTTCAGTTGATCCATGTCAAAGTAATCTCAACTGTCGAAAAAATTTAATCATCTTTTAATTTGGACCGCTAAAATTATAATTTTGACGAAATTCGAATTTATCATTTAATTCCATTTTAATTAACTCATAAATAATATTTTAGAGTTAATTACCTCAAAATTTTGACGTTGACTTAACCACCAAGGCCCAAGGGTCCAAAATTTCTTGAAATTCTCAATATTCCATTGGCCTGGGAGCTTTAAAAATTTATTTTTTTAAAGACCAACAAATTTTGCTTTTGAAGAATTTTAACTCACCTAGGACTTAAAATTAATTAAATTTCTGGCTTAGGACTTTTAGTTAATTTGGCCAGAAAATTTAATTAATTGACTGAGAAGGGATTTAATTATTTTTTCCAACCCTCTTTACATAAGATAAATACATTTAGACACATAAAGGGGGAATACCCATTCGTATAGACCCTCAAGTAGTTACCCAATTCTGCGACTCAAAACATGATCCAGTAGACCTAACAATTTGTAATAAAATGGTCTAGCCAATTAGCTAGGGTCATTTCCAGATTACTTTACAAAGACTCGATAGAAAACTCTAGGACTCACTTAGTATCTTGATGACAAAATCCACCCTAGCTTTGGGGTGAAGCTGGAAGGGAAAACTCTACCGATCACTTGTGTCGAAAAACGCAAGCAAATCAGTGAGACAAAAAACCTCCTAAGATAGAAATCGTCACCAACATACTAGGCTTACCTAGGTTGTTACATACATGGGGGTCTTACTTAGATCTTTTATATCGTAAACATGCAGAATGGGTTTACATCATTTATAAAACTGCTGACGATAATGAAATCTGAATGGCGTGAACACGTCGAATATAATGAATCCCATTTGAAAAAATGTGGGTGTACTGCTATGGAGTCGTTGACAAAGTGTGGTCAACAGGTTCCATTAAAAATAATCTATGTTGCATGGGTTCCCAAACCCAGGGTGGGATTCACGAACCCGTCCCAGGTTCTCGAACTCATGAACCAGATTCGTGTATGGGTTCTTCTGAAACGAACCCATAAGAATCGGGTTCTTCTCCCAACAACTGAGTTCTTTGTTAAAAAAATTGGTGCTTTTGACGTTTAGGGTACTTGGAACCCCAAAATTGGGTTCCTTAGGGTTCTTTGTTGAATGATTTTTGAAATAAAAATTTAAATATAAAAAATCGTGGAAATTCAAAAGGTGAATACATAACTCGTAAAACATAAAATCACTTCTCTTCGACGATGACATTCTGTTTGAGACAACAACCATTCGGTTTGACTATTGAGATGACGAGCATTTCTTGGTGTGTTTGGGGCATTCACTAGTGTGTGTGCCGATCACTGGAGGTTCCCACAAAAACGCAATCCATAGAGAGGCAATCCCTGCTTGAAGATTCACATGTAGCTCTTGAAGATTCATTGTGCGGCATGAATAAATTTTAATTTTTGTGTGTTCAAACTTCACTGTTTGCATAACAAAATTAGTAAATTAAAATTTAATTCTATATAGTAAATCGACTCATGATGTCAAAGATGGGAAAGCTTCCGTATGATGAATATTAAAATCTTGAAGCAACCGCAATAAACAGTCTACTCTCATATATTGCAATTCCAAACTCTTGTTTTTCTACTGTAATCTCCACATTCTCTCATGGCCAATTGACATCACTTGCTTTTCTGATCACTCTTTTAAGTGTGTTTTTTTTACATTTTTGCCAGGAATGTAACTTTTGGCCTTCTCTTTCCCTACCATAGTTTAGGGAGAAATTGGCTTGGGGTCAGATTTACAAGCATGTGTAAACTCCAATTTTCAGTTGATATCAAACTAGAAATTTTGAAATTTCAATGTAAATGTTGAATGTTCAATGATGTGCATGTTTAAATCATAAATATTTTAGTTATACAAATTCACACACACACACACATATATACCCCCGACAAACCCACGCACCTTGTTTCAAAAAATGACGCACTCGTCCACATCCCCGCGTTTCTTGGCAACATAGAAAATAATTAATTATTTGAATAACTTTCACTCTGTGTGGGATTTCTCCAAACGATTTCTGGGTCTTGGAGATCTCTTGTGTTCTAGCTCCCCCACAAAATTTCGGAGCTAGAGCACACCAATGTGACCCAAAAATCAACACATAACTCGTTAAGTTTTGAAATTGAGAATTGCTGAACATGCACTTGGTTATTATATAGTTGTTAATAGTGGAAAGCTTGGAGATATGTGGGGTAGTTGTAATATTTCAACATGTGATCAAACTTGCCAAGTCAATCTGACTTGTGTGTGAATCATGAGGCAGATTGTAGTAAAACTTCAAATATATAAGAGAGAGTTTCCATAAAACTTCCAAGATATACCCTAAAACACCAAAGATATCCCATACATTCACCACAAAGCTGTTAAGTCTGATGAATTTTGAACTTTCTCCATATGAATTCCAAAGAGGTTGGATCCACTCAAACACCCCCCGAAGAAATTAAAGTAAAAAATGATAGAAAAAGGAAAGACGGGAGAATGCCAACTTTTACTTCAAGAATTTAAGAATTTAACATTTCCATTTATTGCTAGGGTTAGGTTTTTTGCTTTCACTTCAACTATTTTATTGGTTTTTAAAAAAAAAATAAAAATAAATTTGGCTCTTAGTTGTCACTAGCAGCAGCTGTACAACACGGTACAAAACCAGTCATTTTCAGTTCAAAACCTTTAACCAAACCATTACGACCCAAGAACCGGTCATACCAGCCAGTTTTGCTGGTTATACTCCTGTTCTGATAACACTGATTTAAGGATGCTTTACCATTTGTTTAATGCTTCCATGTTTGATATGCTTAATTGTATCTAGATTGGAATTTTAGGGAAATAATTAATGTATCATTTATTTGTATTTGCTTATCTCTTTTGTTGTCTACATTAACTGATATTGATGTAGGTACAATTTCTTTATTTTAATCTCAGTGTTGCATTTTGCAGGATGATGAGATCGTGAAGGGAATGGCTCGCTTATTTGCAGAAATGGGGGATTCTTATGTTGAGTTGATTGCAAGTGGTATGGGGTCTTAATCATTGTTATTGACGCAGATCTTTTAGTTGGCTGGTTGATATTTTCTTTGAGAAGGATAAATTTTATAAAAAATTATTTGTTTGTAATGTTTTAGTTTAAACATAGGATCAGCTGTAGCCATCAGCTATAGCCTATGTTTGTTATGGTTTGTGGTAGTCTGTACTGTTAATTTATAATTGAATTGTTGTCCTCAGGTTCGGCTGAATCCATGATGATTGTTGACGCTCTGGTGCAAGTTACATCTCACCCAGAATATGACATTGCTTCAATGACATTTAATTTTTGGCATAGTCTCCAAACTATTCTGACAAAAAGGTAACTTTTGTGAGAATATTAATATTGAGGTGATAGTGGAGTTTTGGAATTCTTAGTATTTGCAGGTCCAAAAACCTGACCTAGTTTACTTTGTTATCTAACAGTATGATTATTGAATGCATCTTTAGTTCAGCATATTTACTCAATTGCAATTTTGTACAGGGAATATCATTGTTCTTTCGGAAATGAAGCAGCTATTGACTCTGAAATGGAGAGGAGATTGATCATTTTCCGTCCAACATTTGAGCTATTAGTATCACTGGCAAGTGAACTATCATTATTGCAGATTCATCTTAAAATGTGTACATGATATTTCAATGAACCACAGCTGTGAGGCTCTCGAGGAAGAATGCATCTCTAATTAATCTGTTCACTGCAGATCTATGCCTGCTAGGTTGGTTTTCTTTTTCCTTTCTATTATTACACTAATTGTGAATGTATTAATCCTTGCAGGTTAGTTTTCGAGTAATGTATCCCCAAAATTATGAAGAGTTGTCGAAGGAGGATATTATTGATTTCAAACGGACAAGATATGGTAAGAATGAATGTTAGATGTTAGTCCAATAATGTTGTTTTGTTTTCTAGCAAACTTGTGTCTCGGATATGGTTAACGTATGTTCGGCACTGATAGAAAGTTAAGTCACATGAAACCTATTCTATTCACATGGACAGCAACTTCTCATATGTTTGGGAATGTTTCAGGTAGGATGAATTATGCATTCTCATGGAGTGCTCGTGGTTTAGTTGTTGTCTTGTAAGAAGCATTTAAAACTAGAGGACATGTGAAATTTTATATTGGTTCATGAGATAATAAAATAATAACATATTTGAAGAGAATAATGTTACAACGTATTAATGCTGCAGCTGTTACATCTATGGGAGCCTAAGTGAGGCTACTCAATCTACTATTACCACTCTCTCAAGTTAATCATCCCTCGTCACATTATTATAGCACACTAAGTTGGTTATGGCGGTATTACCTTCTAATCACTAAATTTAACATCTCCTGTTACATTGTTCACATATCTAGTAAGCACCAACATTCATTTCTATTTAACATAAAGTTTACATCATTTAAAAGATACATTTAATACTAAGTTAGACTTGCTGTTTGCTTTTCCAATATCCTATCTCAATAGAGAGATCTAGATGTTCTCAACAATAACTAAACTATGTGTCTTTGTTAATTTTAGGGCTCAAATAAAGCTCGAACCTACGTTGCACGGGTTCCCGCACCCGGGGGTGGGGTTCCCGAACCCGCACCGGGTTCCCGCACCCAAGTACCGGATTCTCCGCACCCAAGTACCCTGAAGAACCCAAACGAACCGGGTTCTTCTCAGAAGAACCGGGTTCTTCAAAAAAAAAATTCGGGTTCTTGGGTTCTTTTGGTATAGAACCCATTGTTTTTCAGTCAAACATCTGGGGTGTATCCATAACCATGCAAATTAATTTTGAATGCTTCCATATTTGCTATGCATTTCCTTTGCTCTTTTGTATAAAGAACAAGAAACTGATATGGTGTTTTGACCCTTCTCGATACAGTTACACAATGGAAGAAGCAACTTGTATGCTAGGAGGCTTGAATCCTTTCAAGTTATTTGAAATCCAGTATGCTGGCACTTTATAAGATGTTTTTGTAAATAGTTGCTTTTAGAAGGGGTTTTAATTATTCATTACCAAAAAAAAGTTATTTGCTTACTCCACAACCAGCAATTTGTAGTGGACAAGAGCATGAATGCATGCTTTGAGATTTTGGAGTTGTTTTAATGTACTGACAATATACCTATCCAAAATTTTACTTGCCTTTGTGGGACTTTCAATAAAAGGAAGTTTGATCAGTAGACAGCGTGCAAAACAGCCTGTCTGCCTGAGTTTTCATAGTTAGCAAAAATCAATCATCTGAGTATCTCAATTACAATACTAATAGGCCTACTTCATCAAGTGTATGTGTAGATTTCAAAAATCACATTCCTCATTAAATTTATGGGTAGGATCTTCATCAAATTTATGTGTAGATTTTGAAACAGTTGTTTTTGACTGCCGCAGGAAACTTGTGTGGGTATTGCAGCAATTTTTCTGTTGCATCATTTTTCAGTTAATGAATGATTGTTTTCTAACGTTACCAAATCTGTGTCTGCATGGCAGGCATGACAAGCTTAAGAACACTGAGTGGGAAAAACACCCCAGATGTTTGACTGATGCAATTCTGATAAGAATTCTAATGGTAGCCGTTTTCTTAGAGTTTGTTTAGTCTTAATTTTCATTAAATTTATAATTTATAAATTTAATTTATAAAATATAGTATTATATATGATATATAAATTATAAATTATAATTTATAATATATATTAATATAAAAATACCCAGACGAACCCACGCACCCTGTTTCAAAAAATGCCGTCCCCGTCCCCGTCCCCGTCCCCGCACCCGCACCCGCACCCACGTTTCCTGGCAACATAGGCTCGAACTTAAAAGCTGACATCTTCATCCCCCATTTAGAGGAGAGACACTAATGTAAAACTTGATCCTTCACAAGTTGATACAAAGTTCTTTTTCATATATCTGAATTCTTGAATAACACCAAGGTTACACAAATTTCATGGGGTCTTACAATTGTACAGCTTGAATGTCACGTTTCCTGGAGCCATGTGTCCCTCCAGTTTATGCTCTGATGCTTTTTCTGGGGCCACACATGGGTTAGTGCCCATCTGCTGGGGCACATGGGTAGTTACCTGTGGTGCCTGTTCATGGTCTTTGTAGAAGAGCAACTTGTGTACTTGGGTACATCTAAGTCCCCAGGATATGTATACAAATCTGCCAAATTTTTGAAAGCCAGGATCCAGATGCAGCAGGGAGATGACAAATTCAAAAGCATAAAACTATCTTTATAGTTTTTATAAAGATAGCTTCAGTGGAAATAGGTATCTCTACCTAGCACTTTGCCCTTCGAAGACCATTGCCTTAGCTAGCATCTCTGGGCGGCCTTGAATGATATACTTAGGCATGTCAGCTTTTCTAGTCAGTGTCCATCCCCCTAGACTGTTTACCCCTTTTGGGTACTCTCTAGACAAGCTAGGCCCCTCCCTGCTGTAATATTCCAAATTAGCAGTCAGCTAATTGGAATATTAATTTTGATTAAATTTGTTTTTTTCCTAATGTTCAGCAGAAATAAAGTGGGTAAGGGGACCACAAATAAACTATGCAGCTAAAGTGCTTTCCTAAAGTCACTAGAGTCAAATATTGAGGCTGAAGTGGAGCCCATGTGGCCACCCAGTCAAATGAGGCAACATCCTAGTGGCAGCGTGGGAGAGGCAGCGCAGCGAGTAGCATAGAGATAGGCCGGAGAAGGGGTAGCGCAGTCTAGGTGGGCCCAAGGGAACGTTAGAAGCCAGCTTGGACAAAAGAGGATGAGAGCAGCTCAATCTTCATTCATTCGTCCATCTATTTTCTTTCTGATTCACTGTAGCACGCTTGAGCTGCTTTGCCGAGTCTGCAACGTTGTTTAGCACAGAGATTTCTAAGCGGAGATGTCAACCTCTACCTCGGGGGACTTCGAGTGCCCGCTCAAGAGAGGAGTAACATCTGATTTTGGAGGAGCTTGCAGAGAGAAATATTCCAGGCATACAAAGTCCCTTCAGGACAACACAGAGGCCATTATCACTGCGCAGTCCAGCTGAGGGAGAGTGTTGGGAAGAAGGGAAGCGGAGCAAATTTCAGCTAGAGGTTTGGAGGGGAAGCTAGCCACCTCCTACCAGGGATTCCAACAACTTTTTGAGGACACTTTTCCAGCAGTTTAGCCAGGAGACCGATTTCCCTAGCAGAGTAGTGTGCCAAGCCCAAGGGGGCTATTTTTCGGGGCTGGAATTTCTAGAAACCCTTCGTGGGTTTTTGTGGGTCTTGTGACTAGAGCCCGCGGTTTTAATCCCATAATTTTTTGAGCAGAGCAGGAGGCCCAACTCACAGTCCGATTCCAGCTAGCAACAACATTCTAGCACTGGTAGCGTAGAGAAGGAGCCACGCAGAGTAGTTCCTGTAGAGTTTTTTGTCCGGGTTTGAGCTATACTTCAGCCTGTCTTGTGGAGGCCCAGGTGCCACCTTTCTGAGCACCTCTCATTGTACTCTTTACCCACAGAGATTAATAAAATGGCTCAGGTGATTTTGGCTACAATTTGAGTGTCTTAATTTTATTTTCTGTTTTGCTATAGTTTTTAGTCTTGTGTGCTTTGTATTACTGTTTGTTCCCAATTTCAGATATTACAGTGGTATCAAAGCTCATAGAATTGGCTCAGCGTGTGGAGCACACGGTCTATGACATTAGAGGATAGGCAGAACGTCACTTATTGGAGACAAAGGTGTAGGAGCAGAGAAAGGAGGCTCGAGATTACACCATACCCGTTAGACAACGTTTCGGTGGAAGAAGAAAGAGGAAAGGCACCCATGGCAAAAGAAAGAGTTGAGGGAAAGGAGTTTGCTCAACTCCTTCTGAAGTCAGTACAGGAGCTCACCAAGAGGATTGAGGAGATGGGGCAGAAGATTGGCGGAGATAACATGAAAAAGGGAGTTCCAGATTGGAGAAGGATCTGACACTTCCCATCACCCACGTGAGCCTAACATTGCGCAGCAGGTGATGCCACGCACTCCACCACGTTCTACCATTCCTACGTTCTTGGCTTTGGGAGTAGGAGCAGGAGGGCCACAAGAGCCGGAGGTGACTCACTATGGGGAATATTTTGCGGAGTATCAGTCCTATGGGCCACAGTTTGGAGGTGCTCTCACCTTCAATGAGTTTTGTTAGCTAAAGAACAACAAAAGACCCAGAGCCCACACCAGAGGAGGAGGGTACATGTAGGGCAATGACTTGCAGTGTACCATGGGCAGACTTTTCTTGCCTACTTTTGATGGGTCATCCAAATGTTCGGCCAAAGCTTGGGTGGAGAAGCTGGAGAGTTATTTCTAGCTTAACCAGATGACAAAGGTAGAGGCCATCAAGGTGGCTGCATTGCATGGGGAAGCCCATGACTGGTGGTTCCATGGGATGTCTATGCTGGGTCACTCGAGAGTGACAACGTATGATGATTTTACCCGGAGAGTGCTAGAGAGGCTTGATCAGAAGGATTCAGAGGAGCATTTTGTGGAGTTAACCAAGCTCAAGCAGACAGGGAACCCGAAGACTTACATCTCAGAGTTCCTGAGACTCTCAGTGATGCTTCTAGACTTGTCGAAACCAAGGAGGATCTACATGTTTATTGATGGTCTAGCAGAACCTTTGCGTGGGCTAGTGAGGTCTACTCGGCCCACTACGTTGCAGGACACAGTGGGGAGGACGAAAGACTTGCAGGATGCTTTGTCGAGGATGAGGGCTCCCATGCCCAATAGACCAACGTTCTAACAAAAAGGGAGGGACATGAGAGCCCCACCCCCGAGAGGGAATCAGGGCCGAGGGCCTTTTGATGATGGTACGTGGAGGGATTTGAGGCAGAGGAAGCTTTGCTTCACCTATCAGGAGACATGGGCTCCGGGTCATAGATGTGCCAAAGGGAAGGCACATTGCATTGAGATCTTCTCCGACAGTGAGGGAGAAGAGGAGATATATGATGAGGTGGGAGGAGATGCCAGCACCAGAGCACCAGGGGAGAATCCTCCACCACCAGCTCCTCCAACAACATGAATATCAACGCTTGCACCTACCGGAGGGGTCCTTGCATCTTTGTGTGGGGTACCCAAGTACTTAACGCTGAGGGTCCGAGGGACAGTGCAGGGACAATGTGTCTTGGTACTAGTGGACAGTAGGGCTACGCACAACTTCATTGATGCCCAGATGGTGTAGAGGAGGGGCATACAGACGAAGAGATTTGATGGGTTTTCTGTGCTAGTTCTGGGGGCCAGGACCATGCCGTGCATGTGTTATGTCCCAACATTGACAGTAACCATGGGCACATATTCATTGACAGACCATGTTTTTTGTCGATATTCTGGATACCAATATGGTGTTGGGGGTTCAGTGGCTCATCACCCTTGGTAGAATCACCACTGATTGGCAGGCACTGGAGACGGAGTTTGTGGATAAGAAGGGTGGGAAGCAGGTGATGTTCAGGGGCATGCACACATACCCTCCACAGACAATCTCTGCGCATAGGATGGAGGGAGATTTCTGGAGGGGAGATATAGCGTGGGTCGGAGTTGAGGATTTCAGATGCAGTTGTCTTAGGCAAGCCTACGCACCCAGATATACAGGCTCTCCTAGACTGTTACTCTACGATTTTTAGGGGTACTCCACCGAGGAAGCCTCCAGATAGGGGGTTTGAGCATACTATTGAGCTGGAGTCCGACATTCAACCCGTGATCACTACCCCCTATAGGCATCCCAAGACCTATAGGGACAAGATAGAGAGAGCTATCCATGAGCTCTTAGTGTTGGGGCACATCAAGCCCAACACGAGTCCGTTCGCTTCTTCAGTTGTTCTGGTGAAGAAGGAGGATGGGACATTACGAATGTGCATAGACTACAGGGCCTTGAACAAGAAGACCATGAAGAACTGCTACCCTATCCCCAGGATCGATGAGTTGATGGATGAGTTGAGGGGAGCAAAGTTATTCTCTAAGATTGATCTGAGGTCGGGGTACCACCAGATCAGGGTGAGGGACAAGGATGTCCCCAAGACTATGTTTCGTAGTCATTATGGCCACTTCGAGTTCTTGGTGATGCCCTTCGGGCTGACCAATGCTCTGACTACCTTCCAGTCTTGCATGAACCACATATTCTGTGGTCAACTAAGGAAATTTGTGTTGGTTTTCTTTGACGATATCCTGATATGCAGCCACACATGGGAGGAACACTTGCAACATATAGAGACGATGTTGCGTATCTTGGAGGAGCAACATTTCTACACTATGCTATCCAAGTGTGAGTTTGGCTTGATGGAGATGCTCTATTTAGGACATATCATTGGGGTGGACAAAGTGAGAGTCCATTAGGAGAAGATCAGGGCCATCAGAGATTGGTCGGAGCCGAAGAATGTGATGGAACTTTGAGGGTTTGTGGGTATTTGTACCTACTATAGGAAGTTCGTCAAAGGATTTTCGCAACTTGCAACACCCCTCACAGACCTCACCAAAAAGGGGGCTTTCAGTTGGACTTAGACTTAGCAGAGGGCCTTTGACAGGTTCAAGGAGGTGATGATCAGCTGTCCGATACTAGCCCTGTTAGACTTCACGCAGCCATTTGTGCTGGAATGCGATGCTCTAGGGGAAGGAGTAGGCGCAATACTGATGCAGGGGGGACACCCTATAGCTTTTGAGAGTCGGAAGCTGTTACCACATGAGAAGCTATACCCCATTTACGACAAGGAGATGCTGGACATCATGCATGTGTTGGCCAAGTTTCGACAATATCTAGTTGGGAACAAGTTCTGGGTGAGGACAAATCATAACAACCTTAGATTTTTCCTTGAGCAAAAGCAGCTGCAGGAGAGGCAGCAGAAATGGGTTAGCAAGATCTAGGCATACGACTTTGACATTGAGTATGTCAAAGGGTATAACAACGTAGTGGCAAAGGCGTTGTCTCGGAGACCAACATCTCTATCCCTGATGAGCATTGATGCTGATTGGAGGGCACAGTTGTTGGTGGAGTACTCCAAAGACCAATTTGCATGCGAGTTGCTGGATGGGCATGTGACAGATGACCGGTACAGGGTGATGGATGAGGTCATTTACTACTGTGACCGGATCTTTTTGACAACCAACTCTTGGTTATGGGAGAAGATTTTTCATGCAACCCATGACTCTCCACTCTCAGGGCACCAGGGGTTCACTAAGACGTACAGGGCCATCAGAGAGAGGTTCTCCTGGAAGGGCCTCAAGTAGGATGTACTTCGGCATGTTAGGGAGTGCGTAGTCTGCTAGAAGAACAAGGGAGAGCTGAACCATCCGGCGAGGTTATTGTAGCCGCTTCCCATTCTAGAGGGAAAATGGGAAAGTATCTCTTTGGATTTCATCACAGGGCTGCCCATGGTACAGGGCAAGGATTGCATCTTCATGGTTGTTGACCGGTTGATGAAGTATGCCCATTTCTTTACCATTTCAGCCTGGTACTCTTGAGTTTTTCGGGTAGCATCGAATGTGCTCTGGCTCCCAAATTTTGTGGAGGAGCTGGAGTACATGAGATCTCCAAGACCCAAAAAGCGTGTGAAGAAATTTTATCAGGTTTAAGAGATATTTAATTAATTGATCTTTTTAATTAAGGACCCGAAGTCTAACTTAGGAAAATTAAAAGATTAAAGTGAATTAAATTGAACATGTGATGAGAATGATGTAAGTGACCCGGATCAAGCAACTTCTAATCTTAGTCATCGATTAGAGATTCGATCACGTCCGTTGATGTTTCAATGAGAAAATTATAAGAGAAGGGCTTGGGGTCAGTTGGAGAATACACACATTGGCAGAGCACTGAAGCTACGCTGAAATTCTAGGGCGTGGTTTGCTAAGAATTTCAGAAGCATTTTGCAGTGCAGCAAGGGGTAGTATTGGCAAGGGGATCGTTTGATCCAAGACCAAGAGTACAACAGCGACAGAGAGGCCGCATGCCAGAGCAGCGCAGAGGCAACTAGGTGCTACATAGTCCAGCAGAGGCCACACAGAGGCAGCGCAGAGGTAGTGGGAGCCACACAGGGCTGACACAGGCCCAGTCAGGGCAGCGCAGGGGTAGCGTAATCCGTTCAGGGGTGACGCAGGCCCTTCCAGAGAAGCGTAGAGGCTGACGCAGAGGGTTTCAGAGTAGCGCTGGGGTTTCGGTGGGCCAGAAAGGGCTCTAGTTCTGTAAATCCCATTTGAGGGTGTGAATCCACCATTTCTGTCTCCGAGGATAGAGGTATTGGTTACCGTATTATTTCTCTGTAGGGTAAACCAGTTTGGTGCCCAGAAATTGTTGTACTTAGAATTTGCTTAATAATAAAAACCCTCTAGAGCTAGCTGCACCGATTTTCCCACATTGGGTTTTTCCAGGGACATTGGTCCGAAAAATCTGTGTCACTTTGTCATATGAGCGTGCTACTCAGTAATTGATTTGCATGTGTTGGTTGTCATTTGTATTTACTTTGCTGTTAATCCTGAATATGTAGATTAATAATTGGTTAATGTAATCAAGTAGGAGAAGTAAATCAAGAATTAACAGTAGGATTTCTTAGATTAAGAAATTTTCACAAGTACATGGCTACACAAGTGGCCGAGTTGTTTTTCGGGGACATATTCTAACTCCATGGTCTTCCAAAGACATTAGTCAGTGATAGGGACAACCGGTTCATGGGAGGTTTCTAGCAGGAGCTGTTCCGTTTGGTGGGCACAGAACTAACACCCATCACGAGCTACCACCCATAGACGGATGGACAGACTGAAATAGTTAGCAAGTGGCTGGAGGGCTACTTGAGGAACTATGTCACAGGGTAGCAAAAGGCTGGTTGCGTTGGCTGCACTTGGGGGAATACTAGTACAACACGACATTTCACATGTCCATTGGTATGTCTCCATTTTATGTTTTGTATGGTTATAATGCACTGACTTTTGCTGATGTGATGTTTGGAGCTAGCAAGGCCCTCAAGGCCAAAGACTGGATCCAAGAGAGCCAAGACTAAGGGCTCTCAAGGATAACTAGGCAACAACCCAGAATCAACAAAAAATGTATGCAAATAGAGGCTGCGTGGAGAGACAATTTGAGGTGGATGACTTAGTGTATCTTGGGCTTCAACCATACAGACAGCCTACGTTGAAGCAGAAGGGAGCTGAGAAGCTCAAGCCACGTTTCTATGGGCCATACAGAGTGATTCACCGGGTTGGAGAGGTGGCATATGAGCTGGAGTTGCCACATGGGAGTCAGATTCATAACATTTTTGTAATATTCCCAATTAGCAGCAGCTAATTGGTAATATTAATTTTGGCCAATTTTGCTTTTCTAAAGTTAATTCAGTTAATAAAGTGGGTGATGAGACACACAACCTACACTTAGGAAATAAACATTCCTTAAAGTCACTTGAGCATATAATTATTTGGCAGCGTGGGGCCCAGGATGACGAAGTGGCAACGTGAGGGAAGTGGCAGCGTGGGCCCATGACAGCGCAGTGAGAGAGGGACAGCGTGGGCCAAGAGGGACAACTCTGTTTGGTGGGGCCCGGGTGAGAGCAAGGCTCTCAAAGCATAAAAAGGGGAAGAGGCTCCTCATTCTCTCATTCTATTATGCATCTATGATTTCTGTCTTTTGACATTGAGCACGCTTTTTCTATTGAGCGAAGTCTGCAAGTGCTGTTTAGCACACCAGGTGTCTCCGAGTGGAGATCCCAACCTCAGCCCTAGGGGACTTCGAGTGCCTGCTCAGGTGAGGAGTTCTATCCATTGTTTTGCAGGAGCGAGCCATAGCAGCTTCAACCAGGAATTACGCATTTGATTGGGCAGCACAGTCTCTGGGAGAGACCACACAGTTTGTGGTAGACGCAATTCCGGGAGTGAGGACTTATCAGGGGATTTAGCCCAAGATATTGTGAAGGGATCATCCCTTCACTATTGCGTCAATTTGGTACAGGAGGAGGCCATTATTTGCAAAGGATCATTCAGGGCCAACATTTTTCACTGGGATAACGTTATTCCTTAAGGGAGGTCAAATTTCGGGGTCATCCATTCCAGAATTCCTTTCTGGGCTTTTCTGGGTATTTGGAGGAGAGTTCATTCCCAGAGTTTCATATTTTTTTAAGTAGGGGAACAACCCCAAAGAGCCATCCCATTCCAACAGTAGCAGCAGTCCGACAATAACAGCAACAACTTTGGAGATTAAGCAGTCCTTGACAGAGCAGCCATTCCTTGAGCATTTCTGAGAGTATTTCCAGGTTGCCTTGTGCAAGCCAAGGTGCCATCATTCTGATCACCTTTGTACTCATTGTATCTTTCAGTTACATAATAAAATGGCTTAGCGTTTCTCCATATTTGCATTATTTATGTGATGTCTCTCTATTTGTTGTAAATGCTTGTTTATGTGGCTTTATATTACTGTCTATTTCTATTCGGGATATTACAGTGGTATCAGAGCCTCATTCTTGGCTCAGCCGTGGGGATATTTTTCTATGAACAAAGAGGGTAGGGAAAATCTTACCCACCGAAGGCAGTAGAGGTGGCAAATATGGGGGAGTCAAAGAAAAGGGGAAGCAACCTTTGGTAACCTTTTTAAGGCCCTAAATGATTTAGCCAGAGGAAAGAAGGGAATGTTGGAAAGACTCAAACAACATAATAAGAATGAGAGCATCCATCAGGAATCCCTAGTTGGGGAGACTTTGGGGGTTTCACAACAGTGTGACCACCCTTGACCAGCCACTCACCCACTAGCCTTCAGTAGGCCAACCAAGATCACGATGCCTACATTCTTACCTCCAGTACCGAGTGAGAAAGGTAGGCGACATGATCATATACCCATATGGGAGATTATTTCTGTGAATGGCAGTCCATGGGGCAAAACTTCAAAGTGGCTTTGTCCTTCAGAGATTACTGCCAGCTCAGTTAGGATGAAGAAGGAAGGGACAATGGGGGGTCTAGCACGCAGAGTTCAGAGTTGCAGCGTACCACTGGGAGGACACCTTTTCCCACATATGATGGATCCACTAATTGCACGGTTCGGGATCAGGTGGAAAAGTTGGATACCTCTTTCCAGCTTGATTGAATAATGGAGGGGGAAGCAATCAAAATGGCTACCTCGCACTTGGAGGATGAGGGCACACAGGATCATGGGGAGCATGTGGATGCACCCAGTATGACGCAGGGGTCACATGTGTTGGAGACTTCTTTGACCATATCGGTTGACATCTTAGTAGAGAGAGTAGAGCCTACCCTAGTAGTGCCATCCGTTGAGGTGATGACTGGGGTAGTGTCCAAGTCTTCGGGTGGTAGCGGCACGCGACAGATGGGTGAGGTGCCAGGAGATGTATCCACCTTTGATGAGGCACTAGGAGATACAGAGGTATTGGACGATGGTCGCACACAACGATGTCATTAGCTTCGATTCGACCTTCTAGTTTTGAAAGGGAAGGCCACATCAGTACGAGAGGCTATTTTGTTACAAAACAAGGAGCTAGAGGGCATGAGAGTGGTTTGTGCCGAGTCAGCGGCCAAGTTGGCCCACATTGGGGAACGACTGGATTCCCTAATGGTACAGCTAGAGGGCACATTGGAGTGTCAGAGCAGCCCCCTTTAGGCATGCATACACGGGGCTAGCAACATTGTAGGGTCACCTCTTTCCATTGGAGAGAGAGAGGTGGAGCCACCTAGTCAGATCTCATATGTTGACTTGGATAGCGGATGAGACGATTGGAGTTGCATAGGGTGCAGAATCCTCATGTTGAGGTCGGATGGCGAGAGATTTTGAGTTGGTACCCGGTGGAGTGGGTTATGGAGATAGTGGTGGACCCGGGTGTAGTTTAGCAGGAGTTGCCAGGTGCTGGGGATACAGGAACGCCAGACTGGCATTGGGATCCAGGCAGGACTACCTGTCGTCTCCCAAGCAGGTCGGTTGACTATGTCTTAGAGGGCACAGTTGGCCTAGCAGTTGAGCGTGCACATTCGCTAGGGGAGTTTCGGTCAACTCTAGTGGCCAACCAGTTTATGGGCAGACTCCCTGGGTTGTCTTGGTATGACACTTGTACGCGGGGTCACAGGGTGATCAACATACTTTGGCAGGAGCTTGTCGGAGGAGGGGGCATTGGCAAGCCACCAGATGGTGCCTTGTATGGAGGCAAGGATTCTTCACCTCTGTGTGGGGCACAGAGGTCACAACGGAGCCGAGAAGTGGTGGTATCACTACTGACACATAGGGAGATTCACTTCTCGGACCCCTCGGGGAGGGTGTGGAGTGATGATCCATTCATTGGCGGGGATAGGGATGCGACGGTGGAGGTGATGATATCGATTGGGGGTGGTCCGACATGTAGAGACACAACTCTAGGCCATAAAATCCATGGATGTGTGGGAGCATCTAGCATTGAGCAGTGGACTATCGGGGGACATGGAGTTGCATGGTGGTGTACCATAGTGTGTGGGACTGCATTGTGGAGTAGGAGTGTCCTACATCACATTGAGAACACGCGAGGAGTGACCGGTGCCTTGACACAAACAAGGCACGAGACAGTACAGGGTGGTACAACAGTAGCAGGGGGTATCTAGCGGTGTACAGGGGTATGCCTCAGTGTGCAGTGGCATGTCGAGGAGTACATGGATGATCGGTGGTATGCGAGGGTGTACAGTGTTGCACAACAGGGTCTTAGAGTATTGCCTTCAGGGAGACTCGCGGACAGGGACACCGAGCATACCTTTGGGGGTATTTCACCCAAGATCGATGGGGAGACAGATGAGCGATACTTGACAGGATCTGTGGGGACTCACGCGCTTGACCCTCTTCTACATCACTCACGGGCACAGTCGATTCCGTTGTTTTCCTTTGGCACTCTGGGCATAAGTAGCGGGGTACGCGAGGCTCACCCAAGATATTTGGATGACACTCAGCACACTAGGGGAGAGACTTCTCAGCAGTGGCACTGGGTTGGTGCGCTAGTTGATAGCCACAGGTTAGGGGATGAGATGATCCTCTGCAGGGGTGGCACATCAGTCATCGCTGAGCCTATGCCTTGGGAGCGGGTCATGAGGGAGACATGCGTCACTCTTTTCTCAGGGTATGTCGAGACCATGCATGAGCAGAGGATACTGGGTACAACAGAGGTAGCATCCTAATATGTGTCTGGGCTCCAGACAATGTATCGACACATTATCGATAGGGTGGATGGCAGACCCAGTGGAGATGGTTGGTAGGGACAGGAGGGATCCACATACCTTGAGTCAATTGCGAGTATCAGATATCCATCTATTGATTACATTCAGGGGGTGGCTATTTGTCACATATGGCTTCCAACGGTCATTGGTATTACACAGTGGCAGACACAGGGTAGGTTAGCTTGCATCATATTTTCCCATGATATATGGACCCTCTATATTGGTCACGAGTAGGGACTAGAGATGAGGCACGGAGGGATTCCCGCAGTTGTCAGAGCTATGGTGCAGCAAGTCCAACTATGGGATGCAAAGATTCAGTTGATTGATAGCCCATTTTGTGTAATATTCCCAATTAGCAATGGCTAATTGGAATATTCGATTTGGTCAATTTTTGCCTTATGTAGTTAGATTATAAATAAAAGTGAGCAGAGGGGGACATAACTCACTCTAAAAATAAAGCGCACTCCCTAGTAGACACAACGTTGTAACTTAAATGAGCCAAGGGGGCCAAGAGACCACGTAGAGAGGAGGCCCACGTAGACCACATGGAGGGGCTGCGCAGGCCAAGTTGAGGACGAGGCAAAGGGAGGCTACGTTGGAGGAGGTGGGCCTTAGGGTTTGAGAGAGGCCAATGCTATATAGAGAGGAGAGCCTACTCATTTTGATGATTCGATGTTTATGCATATTGAGCTGGTCACTTCGACTACTTGAGCACGCTAGCTGTTTAGCTTGTCTGCAGCATTGTTTAGTGCACTGAGTGTCTCCATTTGGAGATCTCAACCTCAGCCCCAGGAGACTTCGAGTGCTCGCTCAGGTGAGGCATTCCTATCAGTATTCTTGTAGGAGAATCAGGTTGAAGCTTGGTTGTGGAGCAGTGCATCTAGTGACTGCGTAGTCTTGAGAGAGGGGATGCAGCCCATTACTGGGGAGCTCCGGATTGGGTTTCTTTTGGAGGTTTCGAGCTTGGAGATTGAGCGAGGGGCCAACCCTTGCCTATTGGAGGATTTTTGCAGAGTTTGGGGTGGTATTTTGGTGGATTCCCTTCAGTGTCAGCGCAGAGCCTTGGAGGATAGCGTGGATCCTCAAGGGGGTGATTTTCGGGGGTCGACCATTCCAGAAACGCTCTTTGGGCTTTTCTGGGATTGGTGAGTAGAGGCTGATTCCAGAGTTTCAGCTTATTCCGAGTAGGGGAGCAGCCCCATGTACTCATCTTGTTCCAGCAGTAGCAGCTATACAGCAGTTTTCCAGCAGCTTGGACGCAGATCAGAGAACAACCATTCCAGCAGCATTTCTAAGAGTATTTCTTAACTTTCCTTGTGCAAGTTTGGGTGCCATCACTCTGATCACCTATTGTACTCACTTATATTTCTCAGTATAATAAAATGGCTCAGCATTCTCTCTGCATTTCTTGAGTATCTGTTACACATTATATATATATGTTATTGTATGCTTGCACTACTGTTATTTTTCTCCTCTAGCATTCCAGTTTCTATACCACTTGGTGTGTTTTCTCCATACTCTTAGACAGAGTCTGGAAAGGGCCAGATAGCCTCTAGATCTCACCCTCTTTTCAGAGGTGAAATATCTGGTAAATGCCCTCCCAGTCCATCTCTGGTTGGAGTTTGCTTGTGTTTTAGAGATATCCCTGAGAGGGGATATTACATTTTGTCTCATGATGGTCGGAGTTAGGACAGAGAGTGATCTAGTTCACTGTTGGGTTGGCATATGGGGGTACACAAAGGCCTTCATCGGATGGCAAGGCAGACTTTCTTTGTTGCTGCATAGATTTAGTGCTGCATTCGGAGGGGTAGGTATTGGCATCATGGTGATGCCTGGGCCGGATGAGCTTGTCTCTCATAGATCTCCTGCCACTAGGTCTCAAGAGAGGAGGATACAGTCTACGCATGACGGTGAGTATATCATGATCAGAGTAGCACAACATCAGCATGGTGGTACCTCTAAAAGATTAGATGGATACTTGAGCATTATAGCTCTACACAGCTCGATAACCTCTAGGGGTGAGTTGTATACTACATGGGGAGATCATGTATATCTTCCACTGGGCTTTAGCGAGTCATTGATGAAGTGGGGGACTTCATTAGCATGGTAGGATGGTGAGTGGAGCAGGTGGAGCTTCATGTTGGACAGGATGGCTTGGGATCCTAGCATTGAGAGATCCCTTCATATCAGGGTGATACAGAGGACAGGGAAGATTCAGTGGCGCATCTGGGACCCAGGCACTTTTTGCAGTGATGGTGGGGAGCATCAGCTAGAGAGGAGGCTTGTTCAGGCATTGCTTGAGGACAAGCAATTTTTGGCGGGGAGGACTGTAATATTCCCAATTAGCAGTAGCTAATTGGTAATATTAATTTTGGCCAGTTTTGCTTTTCTAAAGTTAATTCAGTTAATAAAGTGGGTGATGAGACAAACAACCTACACTTAGGAAATAAACATTCCCTAAAGTCACTTGAGCATATAATTATTTGGCAGTGTGGGGCCTAGGATGACGAAGTGGCAGCGTGAGTAGCATGGGCCCATGACAGCGCAGTGAGAGAGGGACAGCGCAGTTTGGTGGGGCCTGGGTGAGAGCAAGGCTCTCAAAGCATAAAAAGGAGAAGAGGCTCCTCATTCTCACATTCTATTATGCATCTATGATTTATGTCTTTTGACATTGAGCACGCTTTTGCTGTTGAGCGAAGTCTGCAAGTGTTGTTTAGCACACTCGGTGTCTCCGAGCAGAGATCCCAACGTCAGCCCCGGGGGACTTCAAGTGCCTGCTCGGGTGAGGAGTTCTATCCATTGTTTTGTAGGAGGGAGCCATAACAGCTTCAGCCAGGATTTTACGCATTTGATTGGGCAGCGCAGTCTCTGGGAGAGACCACGTAGTTTGTGGTAGAGGAAATTCTGGGAGTGAGGATTTATCAGGGGATTTAGTCCGAGATAGTGTGAAGGGATCATCCCTTCACTATTTCGTCATTTTCGTACAGGAGGAGGCCATTATTTGCAGAGGATCATTCAGGGCCAACGTGTTCCACTGGGATGGCGTTATTCCTTAAGGGAGGTCAAATTTCAGGGTCATCCATTCCAAAATTCCTTTCTGGGCTTTTCTGGGTATTTGGAGGAGAGCTCATTCCTAGAGTTTCATATTTTTCTAAGTGGGGGAACAACCCCAAAGAGCCATCCCATTCCGACAGTAGCAACAGTCCGGCAATAGCAGCAACAACTTTGGAGATTACGCAGTCCTTGACAAAGCAACCATTCCTTGAGCATTTCTGAGAGTATTTCTAGCTTGCCTTGTGCAAGCCAATGTGCCATCATTCTGATCACGTTTGTACTCATTGTATCTTTCAGTTACATAATAAAATGGCTTAGCGTTTCTCCATATTTGCATTATTTATGTGATGTCTCTCTATTTGCTGTATATGCTTGTTTATGTGGCTTTATATTACTGTCTATTTCTATTCGGGATATTACAATTTTCCCTGTCTCATGCTTGAAGAAGGCTCTGGGACAGCAGGTGACAGCTACTACAGAGCTCTCACCTACCGATGATGAGGGGCATTTGGTGCTATAGCTGGATGCCATCCTAGATACCAGGGAGAGACACCTGAGGAGTAGGGTGGTGAAGGAATATCTGATCAAGTGGAGGAACCTTGCAGATGAGGATGCCACTTGGGAGGGAGAGAAAATCCTGCAACATCCATCTTTGCTGTTGCTTAAGGACAAGCAAGATTTTGGCGAGGAGGACTGTAATATTCCAAATTTGCAGTCAACTAATTGGAATATTTATTTTGATTAATTTTTCCTTTTTCCTAATGTTCAACAGAAATAAATTGGGTAAGGGGACCCACAAATAAACTATGCAGCTAAAGTGCTTTCCTAAAGTCACTAGAGGCAAATATTGAGGCTGAAGTGGGGTCCATGTGGCAACCCACTCGAATGAGGCAACATCCTAGTGGCTGCGTGGGAGAGGCAACGCAGAGATATGCTGGAGAAAGGGCAACAGAGTCTAGGTGGGCCCAAGGGAATGTTGGAAGCTCAACTTGGACAAAAGAGGGTGAGAGCAGATCATTCCTCATTCATTCATCCATCTATTTCCTGCCTGATTGACTGTAGTGTTGGGTATGTGTTATATTCGTTCCATCTATAGCCCCTCCTGTACGTTGCGCTGGGCGCAACGCTTCTGGTTACAGCGGTAGCCTCTCGCTGGCCCGGGTAGCGCCCCAGGAAATTTTTTTTGGTGCTTATTTTCTAGTGGGCGGATCCGCCCATGGTTTTGTGCATGGGTTTGCACATGGTTTTGGGGTACGATGGTTTTCGGCCCCTAGTATTTTGTAGATCCGGCCAAGGGAACTACGGTTATGTTCTAATCCAGGGTTAATGGATTGGGGTTTATGTATGCTTCAGCATGTATATATATGTGTTGTAACACTAAAAGGAATATAATGAAAAATCAAGCTGGTCGTCCCGATTTGGAATCCAGGGGAATATCTTT
The DNA here is from genome assembly GCA_034641835.2 of Pinus albicaulis. Lineage (NCBI taxonomy): Eukaryota > Viridiplantae > Streptophyta > Pinopsida > Pinales > Pinaceae > Pinus > Pinus albicaulis. The sequence goes on along the minus strand of CM076575.1, from coordinate 1,055,825,300 downwards.
ATGTTTATCTGTTTTATGTTTTATGCTCTCGCTACTGTTTATTTTCTGTCTTTAAGATTCGTTTGCAGATAATTTCTGTACAGGGTTAAAACCTACATGTAGCATGCTTGAGCTGTTTACCCGAGTCTGCAGTGCTGTTTAGCATAGAGATTTCTGAGTGGAGATCTCAACCTCTACCTCGGGGGACTTTGAGTGCCTGCTCAGGGGAGGAGTACCATATGATTTTGGAGGAGCTTGCAGAGAGAAACATTCCAGGCATATGCAGTCCCTTTAGGACAGCGCAGAGGCCATTCTGACTGCGCAGTGATTGCGCAGTCCATCTGAGGGAGAGTGTTGGGAAGAAGGGAAGTAGAGCAGATTTCAGCCAGAGGTTTGGAGGGGAGGCTAGCCACCTCCTACCAGGGATTCCATCAACATTTTGAGGACACTTTTCCAGCAGTTCAGCCAGGAGACCGATTTCCCTAGTAGAGTAGCGTGCCAAGCCCAAGCGGGGCTATTTTCCGGGGTCGAAATTTCTGGAAACTCTTCGCGGGTTTTTGTGGGTCTTGTGAACATAGCCCAAGGTTTTAATCTTGTAATTTTCTGAGCGGAGGAGTAGGCCCAACTCGTAGTCCAATTCCAGCCAACAACAACATTCTAGCCTTGGCAGCACAAAGAAGGAGCCACGCAGAGCAGTTCCAGCAGAGTTTTCTGTCTGGGTTTTAGTTATACTTCAGCCTGTCTTGTGCAGGCCCAGGTGCCACCTTTTTGAGCACCTCTCATTGTGCTCTTTCCCCACAGAGACTAATAAAATGGCTCAGATTATTTTGGCTACAATTCAAGTGTCTTAATGCTATTTTCTGTTTTGCTGTAGTTTTTTAGTCTTGTGTGCTTTGTGTTAGTTTTTTTTCCCCATTTGGGATATTACACCTGCTGTCTACGTATGAATTAAATCAGGCCATAGAAGAAGGGAATCTATAGATAGTATATCCAGGTTACCTAGACCACACCATTGGAGAGCCTCAACCTGAAGATGACCTTCTCTCTTGAGCACTTCTAGTTCTTAGAGGTACAAGACGACATCATTTCCCACCCCACATTCACATAGTGACATTAAATGCATGCTCTTAGGAATCCTCTAGAGCAATTTCTGGTGGGGTCCCATGGACTTAGGATAGAGACTTAACACCATAGTTCGCTAAAACACATGACTTACCATCTTTGTCTCTTACAGGAGATGGAGATGGAGATGGAGATGCACCTCATCTTCATATGCCCTCTTTACTACAACATCAGAGGTTGTGACTATTGCCTCTATTGAGATTTAGGAGGTTCCCTCTACACCTTCTACTAACCCAATGATGCCTTACACTCTTCTTGGCGGGGGACTTCCAGGAGTATTACTGCTTACTTCTAGGTTTCCCTGTCAGATCACGGCAACAAGTGTCAAGTAGAGGCCTAGGACTCTTCTGTCATGATGATGAATCTGTTTAATAGGTTCGAAATGCCTACTGTGGAGTCTACTTCGGAGAATTCAAGTATTAAATCTCAATCCCACAGGAATCTGAAAACAGCCACTTAAAACATTATTAGATTGGTGAGTATATTCTTTGGTATTTACTATTAGTCTATTACCTTCTTGACATCTTCACCTTTGGGATTGCCTACATCTTTGAGATACATGAGGAGTTGACACTCCAGGGATTAAAACACGCGTCATCATCATCAAGCAGGTAGATAGGTTGAATCGTGATGGACTCAACGTTGGGCTCCTCTTGGACATTGAACTACCCCACAACGCTAACCAAGTAGCCAGTCTTCGATCAGGCGTTTCTTTGTTTTGACCTAGGATGATAGGAGAGTATGGCTTCCTCTTAGGATTGTACAACTGGGTCCCCTCATTCCTGGACACTCCCATAGAGTTATCTTCTACCATTACGTGGGTCCCTTTATAATGATCAATGATTTTGACAATGAGCCTACACATGAGGCCCCTCTCTCACCCTTGACCAATGGGACCAACAAGGTTTGAAACCATCTCTGCCTCGCAATTTCCCCAATATTGAAGGTTCTGATTGTGTCACCACATCTTCATTATCCCAATTGTATCTTTTTGTTGGACCACTAGTCTATAGCTCTTGGCTATATATTGATTTCTTGTTTTTAACTCCTTTAGCTTCTTTCTGTCAGCATTTTATTAGGAGTTGCTTTCACACTCCCACATTGTTTTTACGCTGGATGTTTCTTTTAGTACCTTGATCTAATTTTGTGGTCACTTGTTGGACATTTATTATCTTATCTCAAAACTGGTTTGATTGTTTGCTGTTATTCTGGGGCCATCTTTCTCATCTCTCCTTCGAGCTTTCTCTTATTGTCTGCTTTATTCCTTGATGGATTTGCCGGTGACTGATATACACAAATGTCAGGTTTGTCTCTCTGGTCTGAAAATATGTCTTCTTGCGTCACTTCCTTCTACAAATTATGGTTCTATTCTTGCCCCTTCCTGTAAGCTCTTCTTCCTTGCTTGACAGGCACTGTAGCCATATTCCTCGATTGTGTTTGATCTTTTATTTTTCTTGCTTTTTTTTTGAATTTTAAATTTTAATTTATCCTTTCAAAATATTTCACAGCATTTTTTAGGAAATTATATAATTTTCATAGCATTATCTTTTGAAAATTTTATGAATTTAATTAACTTGGCTTTGTCGATATCTTCTTGCTCTGCTGGATTCTCTCTCTAGAATATACAAGTAGCACTCTCTCATGTTAATCGCATCTTATTATTATTATGTAGCACTTTTGCATGTTAGTCATACCTCATTATTATTATGCAGCACTCTAAATAGGGTATGGTGGTTTAACCACCTAATTGCTATCCTTGATGCCTCGTGTTACATTGGACATATGCCTATTAATCACTGACATTAATGTCTACTAACATAATGTTTACATAATATAAACACTTTTAATACCAGGTTGGTGCTCACTGTTTGCTCCTCCATTGAAAAGCACATGTGTAAAACTTGATATTTTCATGCCTGTAGCAAGCAAATTGTAACTGAAATGAGATTTAAAATAAAGAGTCAATATCCAACTAGTTCACAAATTAAACTTCACTTAATGAACTTATTGATATCTAATGCTAGATATCACAATTTGTTGGTCTATAATGTTGATCCATGATTTCAGTTATTGCGCACTAATAGGTACTATAATGGACTTGAAATTTTCATCATTTTTCATATTAACCACGTGATAGATTGAAACCTGTAGCAATTCAGATACTTGCTGGCAATTGTTACTAGCATTTGAAACAAAGATCCTAGCTGTATCAGTAATGTTGGAAAAGTGGAATCAATTTATGAAAATACTAAAAAGGAAGTGCCAATCATAGAATAGACATGTTGACCTGAAGTTTTAATATCTCATGGTTTTGAAGATTCACTCTATCTTGTTATCCATACACATCGTGTTATTTTTTCTCAATCCATGGCATTGAATTATCTGCTTTCTCATTTGTTATGTTTTATACTGCATGGATTCTTTACTATCTAGTCTTCATATGAAATGTGCTGCCTTGTCAAAAGATAGGAAAATATTTTATGCGTCATTCTGCCAGTTTTGTTTCTATTACTAACCAACAAACGGGATTTTTGATTGCTTAGCCGTGGGGGACATTTTGATGGATGCTTCTTCAGTTCTGGGTGGAGAAACTACTCTTAAGATTCTCTCAAATAGCTTTTTCCAAGTAAGTCTTCATTATCCATCCCTAGTAGAGAAATTGCGCAGGCAGAAATTCTGAATATATATATTCAATGCAGGAAACAATATGTATAATGATGTTGATTGTTGGGTTAAATTTGATCCAGATGTAATTTGAAGACCAAATTTTCTGATTTTTTCGAAGGTGGGTTATATATCTTGTGATAAGTTGAGCCAGACTGAATGCTGAAAGCTTTTACTAGGCAGTTTTTGGAATCACAAGTTCCTATGTGCTATATTTCGATTGTGTTATCACATTGTGCTTTACTCCAATCAGTGAAGTATGTAATTGTAATTCCACAATATGGCGGTTTTGTTTCATTACCTTTTTCTTCAGGTTCCCAGTAATTTCCCCTCATTCCAAGCATGGTACCCATGGTAAACCCTAGATTCTTCAGGGCACAAGGTCAGGTCAACAGCTGATGAATAGATCATATATTGCTCATCAACAATCAGTTCACTAAGAGCAAAGATGTGACAGTGGGATTTGAACCTGGGTGGAGAGACAACTTTTCCTCACGACCACTGGAGTTAGACCCAATTGACTGTTTTGTGTCGACCTATGCTTTCAAATTCTGGAAATTTTCAATGAAATATGGGCTGCTCTATTGAGATCCTACATATGGGTATCATCACAGTTGGACTTGGTATCACTGGTCTTTTTGTCGTTCAGAAAACGTCACGTGTGTTCAATGTTCTTTCAGTGCATTATGGATGATCTTAAGATGTGGAGGTATGATTTCTGGATTGGACTGTGGTGGGATCCATGATTATGGTAGCCTCATCTAGTACCATCCCCCCTCTATCTAGGACTATGTCAGATGTGTTGACCTAGTTTTGGAAGAACCTGGTCTGCTAATACTCTGGTTCCGTGGATGGGGACATGCATTTGGCTAATGCATGCTTTTAGGTGTGCATCTCCATTGCAAAAAATTGAGATTGTTACTGGAACTTCCCAGCACAGTGGTAAAATTTTGAACTTTGTAGTGGGGGTCAGGGGCTGGGTGTGTGTGGGGGTTGGGAGTTGAAATCTGAGAAATATTGTATTTGTGCAAGGGTGTTGGAGTTAGCCCCCCTAACATATTTACGTCAGGAGTAATAAATATTTGTGTTACTTTATATGTTAGTGTAATGATAGTGGCGTGGTTAAGATTTAGGTGGTTAAACCTCCATAACTACAGAGGGATGGTAGACATATGTATTGTGAGATATGATAAGAGGCGAGAGGAATGTATATGCTACAGCATCAACATAAATTAATTTATCTTTAGTTTTTATCCTTGCCTTTCTGTGTTTCTTTGCAAAGATGTTTACACCCTACAAAATGGGAATGTACTTATAAACTGGCATACATGGCACTCTCTCTGATATGTTGAATTTAGCAAAAGCTTTAATTGCATGTTTTTGCATGAGTAATGAGACTATATAATGTTCTCCTACTTTAGGAGAAAATATCTTTTCAAAATCCCATAAATCAAGGTTGTCCTGATAATAAGAACTTCTAACCTGGCTATCTCTGCTCTATATTGTCATTTCCCTGAAGTTCAGTGGTGACTGATGCTTTGGATTTTAGTAGCCCATCATATGGACTTGATCCACTTGTTAGAATTCACTGTTTAAGCTATCTGTCACTGTTTAAGCTATGTATTTTATGGAAATTTGATGTTTCTGAACTCAGGTTATCTTAATGAAATATGGGCTGCTCTACTGAGATCCTACATATGGGTATCATCACAGTTGGACTTGGTATCACTGGTCTTTTTGTGGTTCAGAAAACGTCATGTGTGTTCAATGTTCTTTCATTGCATTATGGATGATCTTAAGATGTGGAGGTATGATTTCTGGATTGAACTGTGGTGGGATCCATGATTATGGTAGCCAAGTTTATTACCATCCCCCCTTTATCTAGGACTATGTCAGATGTGTTGACCTAGTTTTGGAAGAACCTGGTCTGCTAATACTCTGGTTCCGTGGATGGGGACATGCATTTGGCTAATGCATGCTTTTAGGTGTGCATCTCCATTGCAACAAATTGAGATTGTTACTGGAACTTCCCAGCACAGTGGTAAAATTTTGAACTTTGTAGTGGGGGTCAGGGGCTGGGTGTGTGTGGGGGTTGGGAGTTGAAATCTGAGAAATATGATAAATGGTGTGGTTAAGATTTAGGTGGTTAAAGCTCCATAACTACAGAGGGATGGTAGACATATGTATTGTGAGATATGATATGAGGCAAGAGGAATGTATATGCTACAGCATCAACATTAATAAATTCTTTAGTTTTTATCTTTGCCTTTGTGTGTTTCTTTGCAAATATGTTTACACACTACAAAATTGGCATGTACTTATAAACTGGCATGCATGGCACTTTCTCTGATATGTTGAATTTAGCAAAAGCTTTAATTGCATGTTTTTGTATGAATAATGACACTATATAATGTTCTCCTACTTTAGGAGAAAATATCTTTTCAAATTCCCATTAATCAAGGTTGTCCTGATAATAAGAACTTCTAAACTGGCTATCTCTGCTCTATATTATCATTTCCCTGAAGTTCAGTGGTCACTGTGATGCTTTCGATTTTAGTAGCCCATCGTATGGACTTGATCCACTTGTTAGAATTCACTGTTTAAGCTATCTCTTTTATGGAAATTTGATGGTTCTGAACTCAGGTTATCTTATCAGACTTATGGATTGAAATTCCTTCTGATTGAGAAACTTGAGTCCATGGCTCATTTTGTATCATTGTTATCTCGACAATTTTCAATGTTGGATTGTGGTGTCAGTATAGATGTAAAATTATTGGAAAGACGTTTATACTTTTTAATTTAGCATTGTCTGCTATGGAGTTTAAATCTGTCTTAAAAAACTCTTCTGATATTATGGAACTTAGGCAGCAAGCACTGCTGGGAATGGAGGATCTTGGGATTGGCGATCTGCAGAAGCTGCATTGTATTGTATTCGAGCCATATCAAAAGCAGTACCTATGTCTGAAGGAACTGTGATGCCACAGGTAAGGTCTGAATTTACACATTAACAAGTGACTTATGTTATGGTAAACAATATTAATATGAAGTGGACTATTCTTGTTTGGTTATTGTTTTGCTGCGGATGCCTATTGATACATTCTGAGAAGAAAATGTTTGATACATCAAAGAAGGTTAATTTACTTTCACATCTAATTTTGTCATTCTTCATTTGCTGTGGGTCTCCAGAATGGATTGACAATAGATATACATAATAAATTTTCAAACATGCTATTTTTTACTATTAATTCACTAATTACAGTACAGAATTCAGGTTATGCCACTATTTAAAGGTGGTTTGATGGATTGATGCTGTTTAAAAGGTAAAATCTTCGAAAAATTGGCAATGTAATAGCCTACTCTATTCAAGTTGGTTCAAATATGAATTGACTTGTTTGCATATAATTCACTCTGAAGACATGTTCCAGGGAAAAAAATGCTATCAATTTTTAGTGTCTCTTGCACTACGCTGCGATCAGGTAAAGATAATTAAAATTTTGAACTTGCAGTTGACTGTGAATAAATCTTGCCTACTTGATGTGAAAATTTTTGAATTTTTACATACAGAAATCCTACTGCAATTAACTGATTTGCATTGCCTACTTGTATTTTCCATTTAACAAGTTATTTTCTGAATACTTCAGCAAAATATTAATGCAAACACTAAGCAGCCTACACCGATATACAGATCAAGTACTGAAAAATAAATGAGACAATCACACAAAAGACACTTATTTTTGGACTAACGTCCTCGGAAAAACCCAATGTGGGAAGACCGGTGCAGCAGATATGAGGGTTTTATTATTAAGCAGATTCCTGAATACAATCTAGATTGCCAAATCCGGCTCACCCAATAGAGAAAATCCCAGGAGAAGTATCTCTATCCGGAGACAGATATATTGGCTGATCCAGCAGCTGAATGAAGAAACCCCACAGGTGACTGCGCTGTCCCCAGGGCTGCGCAACGATGACTGCAACAAGCTTTGCGCTGAGACTGTGTCACCCTCCTTGTGAGCCTTCTCTGCCTAGAAATTGATCTGCTGAATTTCTGCCCGATCTGTCCCACAGAAACCCCAATGCTTCCTCTTCAGTGACTGCGTTTGGGACGACGTCACCCTCTCTGGTGCTGCGCTGTCTCTTTTGGTGCTGCTCTGCCTCTCTGCAATTGTATTCTCGGCCTTGGACTAAAGTCCCGCTGCCGAACTGCCCCTCTCTGCAATGCAAGTTCACTCTGAAATTCTTAGTAGACCATGCCCCAAAATTTCGACTTTTCTCAAGTGCTGCTCTCCGTGTGTGTGTTCTCCAACTGACCTTCAATCCTTCCTTTATACTTTTCCTGTTGAGAAATCAACGACTGTGATCTAATCCTTAATCAACAGCTAAGATTAAATTAGACTTGATCCTCATCACTTAGAAGCTTCTCACCCACATGTTAAATTAATTCACTTTAATTATTTTAATTCCTTAAGTTTTATCTTAGGCTCCATTAAAAATAATTTATTATTTGAATAACTTTCACTCCGGATGGAATTTCTCCAAATGATTTATGGGTCTTGGAGACCTCATGTGTTCTAGCCCCTCCACAAAATTTAGGAGCCAAAGCACATCCGATTCTACCCAAAAATCAACACTTGACAAATTCACTCCTTAGACATCTGAATCTTGACACAAGACATGTAGACCCCCGTAATAGAACATGCTGGGACATGTGCACACACACACACACCCATATATTCAAATTTGTTACATTAAAAAATATAATATAAACTTAAAGATGTAACTTTTTTGGAGATTTAGAAAATAGAATTGCACTAAACATGTGTTGGAGCACATTTGCTGACATGTGACACATTATACACATTGTTTATTTTTTTTTGATTTTTTTGAAACACTTTTCAGTGCAAGGCTGTGATTACGTGTCCGGTTTCTTAGCATACAATCAATTGCAAACTGCTCTAAGATCTCCCTTCATTTATTGTTAAGGCATTGAATTTTTTTTTTCCTTCTAAAAAAACTCCGATAGACATTTTAGGGTAGGTTGGCTCTGTTGTGTCTACAGACAATGGTGCATTTTGTTTGATGATGTAGGCTTTTACACATGGATTTGTACCAACAATTATGAGGACTTTGATTAAGTGGAGTACAAGGATGGGAATTGTGAATGAAATGAGGCAAGGCATCCAACATGGATGACTAGATTTTCCGCGAGAAATAAAAGCTGACACTCTTTCAACTAGGTTTTAGATGTCATAGATATTTACGAGACTGGAGCCTAGACTATAGATTGGTGGTATAGTTTCTTATCAAATAAATGTTCAAAGTGGTTAGGAATGGACTAGTGAAGGTGACTAGGAATGAGATGGTGATGTGCATAGTCAAGTGGAAAGCCAATGAAAGGGAAACATGTCTAGCCACCAAAATTACGAAAGTGTTTAATAGCATCAATAACAATCAAATCAAGTGATTTACCTTAATTGATTAAGTGATTTCTATATGTAGTAATAATCAATGTTGTTGAATAGCAAGGTGCATGCATTGAACACTTGGTTTGTGACTAGGTGCATTTATCCCGCACTAGATTACAGATGATGCACCAAACCCTGTCTAGTTATGTCCACCCGACAATAACTGGGTTGCTCTCTTTGTGACGAGGACATCCTTAATTTGTCATAAGAGTGTTGACCATGTAATTATAAGCATATCTACCTCTTACTATATTCAATGACCATCGTAACAACAATTACAAGAATCAATCATTGTCCTAACAAGTAAAGTTACCTATAACTACATAGGAAAGCCTTGTAATAGGTTGTTGTTGGGTCACCCTTCATGGTTACATTCAAGGACACTTGCAACTATAGGGTAAGTGTTGTGATAGTCAAGTTGATATGAGATATGATCCTATGATAGTCGAGAGCAAGCAGTGATCAAGGCAAGCCGACATCAATTGTATCAGTGGAGATTCACGAGAGCAAAATGCTTTCTCAGAGACATATTGCTTCGTAATAGATCCAATTGCTCAAGAACAATCAATAAAATACCACAACAAAGATAGCAGGTTTTCCCTTTTGGGTTTCCTGGGTAAACAAGCATGTCAATTTGTGTGATTGTGTTGTTATCTGTGGTGTTTTTATTCCGCTGCTTCTAAATTGTTAGGAAACTCTGTATTTTGGTGGGAGTAAATTTGGTTTCAGTTTCAGTTGTCTTGTTTTCAGTTATTCATCTAAGTAGTTGCAGAGTTTCATGGAAATTTAACAGTTAACGATAGGTGTATCTTCCGTAATCACACACAGTCAGGGGGAAGAAGGCATCCCTGTTTGATTGGCCTCTAAAGGAAATGGATTTTGGGAGAATGCCATTTGCATACACTTTGGTAGATGCATTAGAGAAGAGTGTATTCATAGCCTAGGTAAAAAATCTTGAAAATCTAATCAAGGTCATCATTTCATCATTTCCAAAATGAAATCCTTATCTAGTGTGTAACATGCTTTCAGAAAGTCACCCATAAGGAAGACTTTCTTTTTCCCGGTCTCTTTCTCCCAATTAATACTCTCCCATGCAGTAACTAGGTTCCTAAAGATTAGCCTTCCCTTAATGAAGGGAATTTGTCTTTCCAAACAATTCTTTCTGCAACTGGCTTGATTTTGTTCACCAATAGTTTGAAAAAAACCTTAAAAGACACATGAAATATGGTGATTTCTTACCAACTGCATTTGATATCTGGGCCAAGGTTGCATCAAGTGGGATTGTTTTTGAGAGCAGGAATGTTGGGAGCACCATTTTCAAAAAATCCTCGGGAGTAGAGCATCCTAGGATAGTGTAGAAAGTTTGTGTCTTGTAGCCCCGCCCGGTTTTGCAGATCAAGTTTAATGCCCAAACCCCATTGTTCATAGCTGAGTTTTAACTTGAATATAATTGCAATTGAAACACTAGAAGCTACCACGTCTCTTTCACATTCAGCTGATAAATTTCACAAGCATAGCAAATTTAGACACTGATTTTTGGTCAATCAGGCCCTGGAAAAACCCCAAAGGGAAAACCATTAGGAAGAGGATTTTATTTGTTTTCTCTCAGAGAAATTTTACAACATTAATTACAAACAGAGGTAATTATCTCCCTCCTAGAGATTCGGGCCAACTCCTTGAAAATCAAACATCTCTTTAGAAATTTGTGCCACAGGTGAGACTTTGACCCCTCGAAGTTTGTTCCAATGGTCAGCACTCAAACCCTCGATTTTTGTGCCTCTATGTACCCTTTTTCTTCCTCAAAATTCAGGCCACAGTTTAGAATTTCTGCCTTGAAATTCATGCTTGCAGAGCTGCAAATCCTCCTTGAAATTCAGTCCTGTCAGACCAACAAATTGCCCTCAAAATTTGGGCCTGTCAGACCTGCAATAAATATGCTGACTTGCTTGAAATTTGTGCTGGGATTTGCTTCGAAAATCATGCTATAGGAACAGTTGTACCTCTTTTATCTTCTCAGATTTCATGCCACTGTCTCAGCCTTGAAATTTGAGCCACGATACAATCTTCCTTGCTGCTGTACAGTCTCTCCTTCAACAAATGATTGCTTTCTCAGCCTTCTCCTTCTCCTCTCCCCTTCCCCAAAAGCTACACATGAAGAATGAGCCTTCTCTTGCCTCTTGCCCCCTTTTTAGTCTCTATATGGATGAGAAGACCTATCCCTAAGGTCAAGGGCTGAAATTAGATCTCAACTTCACTTGATCAAGGGTGGAGATCTAATCTCACATTGACCCTCTCTCATGTCTCACCCTTCGTTAGTGACCCCCTCTAGTCACTTTAATAACTTGTTGTACCATGTACTTTTTGGCTCGTAAAGTCACTTTAATGTTATAAAGTACAATGTATTTTTAGACCCCTCATAAACTGACTAAAAAGTCACATGACTTTAATGATCTCATAAACTCACACTAGAAAGGTGCGTTCACTTCCTTTCCTAGGCTTATGACAAAAAGCACTAGGAAACACTTCCTTGGTACCTTGAAAATATCGCCGAAAAATTGCGAAAAATCACCCATTTCACAATTTTTTCTGGTCCCCAAAGAATCACTGACATAAAATTGTGATTTTTTCCATCTTGAAAAAATTGCCAAAAAATCGGCAAAATAGCACGGCACAACCCAAATAATCACCTGACACGCGAGTCCATGGTTTAAAAAGCAATTTTTGGTTTTTTTACTTTGTTGGTTTTGAAGAAGGAAGGGAAAGAGCTTTGAGGTGATTTTCAAGGAGGGATTGAGGATCAAACGACCACTATCATCACGAACCAATTTTTTTTTGTGGGGCAAAGCTTCAAGGTCAGTCAGATAGACTTCATTTCTTCCATTCACGGGTATGTTATTAAATACCCCCATGTTAATGATTTTTTCATAGATTTAGGCATATGCTTGCTTGCCTCTTTACCTACCATCATTTTCCTTTGATTTTTTTGTCATTTGCTATGATTTGCATGCCCATGAATCAATGCAAGTGTTTTCTCCATATTTGGACAATAAACTTCATTTTTGTTTTTAACTTTCTTATGCAACATCTTATTGCCATTTTTCATTGCAAATAGTGTAGTAAAATATTGATTTTTTTAAAACGAGGAGGCTGTTTTTTTTGGGTGTAGTGGGGTTAATGCCATTGTAATATCCCCAAAGGGAAATAACCAGTAATACACAGAAATATGCCAGACAGATATACATAAAACAAATGCTGGAACCAGATAATAGATCAAGTACACATAGAATGCCAGAATACTAAGCCATTTTATTAATCTCAGAACACATAGATAGGAGTACAAGATAATCGGAATGAGTGCACCTATCCTTGCCCTAAAAACCTGAGCAAGGCAGAGACCCTCTCGGGGCAAGCCAATGGCTCTGATAAGAACGGCGTCTGGGCGGGTTTGTTGCTTTATGGGCTTCTTTGCTTTACAATGATACACTTTGGAACTATGGTCGAAAAGCGGAAGGTAGCTGATCTCAATCCTCCGGACAAAACCCAGAAATCGTGAAGCAGATGCTCCACCTCCGAAGATACACCAAATAAACCCTCACCAGTGAAAACGCTGTCTCTGCCAGTGACAGCGCAGAAGCCAAAGAAAACGCTGGCAAAAGGGGTGAATCTAACCACAAATCCTCCGGATGAGATAACCAAACTCCTCAGGGCTGGAAACACTGAAAAACGCTGCCAAAATCCCACACAACAACCCTGCTCATCAGATCTGCGTCCTCCCTAGCTGGATCTGCGTCCTCCCTATCGGATGCGTCTGTCTCTCTGGAGTACGCGTCCTCGGCGGCCCCGGATCTCCCGGATGCCGCTCCTCCTCCGGATACGAGTCCCTTTTCTGGATCCCTGCCCCGGATGCGCGTCCTCTCTGCCTAGATGCGGATGCTGGGCTCCTCTCTGCCCCCGGATACGCGTCCTCTGCGCACCGGGTCTGCTTTGGATCTGATCCTCCCTATCCGGTCTGCGTCCTATCCTACGGATGCGTCCTATCTCCACAGATGTAACGCGCGACCTCAAGAAGGGTATCTCCTACGCAAATCTCACGAGAAACTACGCAAGTTACCACGGCCCAGAAGGATGATGCTCGGAAAAATAACAACACACCCAGTGACCTCGAAGTCCCCCGAGGCTAAGGGTGAGATCTCCGCACGGAGACACTCGGTTGCACTAAACAGTGCTGCAGACCGATTAAACAACCGGCGTGCTGAAGTAGACAGAAGTCTAGCTCTCAATATCAATATCAAATCAAACATGCCCAAATGAGATAGCTCTCCCTCCTTTTATAGATCCCTTGGAGCCTTCTAGAGCATTATTTTATTATTATTTTATTTATGGAGCACTTTTCCCTTTTATTAAAATATTATAAAATATTCCTTTTTAATGCAGAAAAGGGTATATCGGCTACCACACCTCCTCCGGTCACTGAAATCTCTGTCTAACTGTCCCATCGTGTAGGTCTCCTCGTCCCGGTTCCGATGAGCTATTACACTAAGGTGTTCCATCGTGTATTCCTCCCGGAATGCCACCTTGAGCATAATCAGCTGAGTTAAGCCCATAAATAACTCAAAATTCCGAAAGTTATCGAAATGCATCGGAACGAAAGCCAAACTGCTCGGATGGTGGAGTATATCAAGCGAATGCCTCCGAACACCATGAAAACTCCTCAAAACTCCTCCGAAAAGCTCCTGAGCCCACTGATAGCGCCAATCTGTACATGTGACCTGTCTGCTCCTAACTCTAGAAGTCCCTCCTAGCCCTGTCACGGGTGATACCAAAAATGGGAACATTACAGACCTCTCGGCCCAAGATTGCTTGCCCTCAAGCAATCGAAATATGTGGGCCACTCTGTTGGCCCGCTGCATCTCAGACCCAATGCCCGGATCCCATACCAACCTCTAGGTGCTGCTATGCACCTGTGTCAAACCTCTCGGAACAGATCCCTCAATGCCGGGATCCCAAACTGATCTCTCTCTGTCCTAGTCAACAAACAATCCTCCCGGATCCCAATGCCACCATGGCCAATCATCGCCCAAGTCTCATCATGACTTGCAGACTGTTTCAAGTATAATGATGCTTCCTCAGAGGTGAAGCCTCACTGCCACATCAATGCTCCTGCTCACAACATGGTCGTGACCAGAATCGTACTAAGGGGCCGCCCCTCCAATCGCATACCAACCCATCACCCTCTCTCCAATCCAATTCCAAGTTGTGACTCACGCTTCAGACTCCAGTCTCCCCGAAATCGGATGGAATGTCAAGAAATGATGTGTCCGTGCCGCTCGTCACCGGAATCTATAATCTCGTTATGTCCAAGGGCCCCCGCTTCGATCGTGCTCCCTACGAAGAATACTCTACCACCATCTAGAGGGTACCAACTCATGATCTCCCGCCAGTCCATCCTAGGAGAAGAATCTGATGTAGCAACGACAATGGTATATGGAACATGCCTGGGATGTTGCCGCCAGCCCGTAATCATCTCCCACTGCCAAACTATCACATCTACTTCCAACATCTCCAGAGGATATGGATCTGTAGCTGCTGTCACGGTACTCGATGTCAATGAAACTGACTGCTCCTCCTCAATGACTGACCCTGCGGTTAGCTGCATATCCACCCTCTCGACAAAGCATTTGACTGCGTTGTCCGGAGCCTGCATACACACTCTCGATACCACTCCCCCGCCGTAATTCCCGATCCCTCTGCTCATGCATGATCTCGACATGCCCCGAGGGAAAAATGATGCATGTCTCCCTCATGACCTGCTCCCCAAGCGTAGGCTCAGTGATGACTGATGCACCACCTCTGCAACGGATCATCTCATCCCCCAACCTGTGGCTGTCAACTAGCACACCAGCCAAGTGCCACTGCTGAGAAGTCTCTCGCCTAGTGTGCTGAGGGCCATCCAAACATATTGGCTGTACCTCGCATACCCTGCTGCTCATGCCCAAAGTGCCGAAGGACAACAACAAAATCAGTTGTGCCCGTGAGTGATGTAGAAGAGGGTCAGGTGTGTGAATCCCCACAGGTACCGTCAAGTACCGCTCCTCTGTCTCCCCATCGATCCTGGGTGAGCTACTCCAAAAGGTAAGCCCAGTGTCCCTGTCCATGAGTCTCTCTGGAAGCAATGCTCTAAGACCCTGCCGTGTAGCACCGTATGCCCTCGCATACCACTGATCATCCATACACTCCTCAACATGCCACTGCACACTGAGGCATACCTCGGTATGCTGCTGGATACCATGTGCTACTGCTGTAGCACCCTGTACCGTCTCGTGCCCTGACTGTGTCCAGGCATCGGTCACTCTCTGCATGCTCTCAATGTGATGTAGGATACTCCTACTCCACAATGCAGTCCCCCACACTATGGTACACCACCATGCTACTCCATGTCCACCGGCAATCCACCGCTCAATGTTAGAGGCTCCCACACATCCCTGGATGTGATGACCTAGAGCCGTGCCCCTACATGTCGACTACCACCAATTCCAACATCGTTTCCCCGTCGCATCACTATACCGCCACTTCATGATCATCACCCCGTATACTCTCAAGGGGTCCGAGAAGTAATTCCCTGTAAAGCGGAGTGTTACCACCATCGGCCGGGGTTTTGCTACGTTCCCTTCCGTGCCCCCACACAAAGGTGAAGAATCCTTGGCCCCATACAAGGTGCCATTCGGTGTCCGCCAATGCACTCTCCCTCCGACAAACTCTCGCTAATGTATGTTGACTACCCCGCTTATCCCGTGTACTAGTGTGATACCAAACAAATCTCTAGGGAGTTCAAAAAATTTACACACACGGAGCCGACCCAATGCGCACATGCTCGTTACCAGGCCAACTGTACTCTCCAAGGCATAGTCAGCCGACCTGCCTGGGAAATGATAGGTGATCCCACCTGGATCCCAATGCCAATCTGGGGTCCCTGTATGCTCAACACCTAGGAACTCCTGCTGAACTGCACCTGGGTCCACCACTATCTCCATAGCCCGCTCCACCGAGTACCAACTCAAAATCTCTCTCCATCCAACCCCAACATGTGGATGCTGTATGCTGTGCAACTCTGATCGTCTCATACCGCTATCCAACTCAACATATGAGATCTGACTAGGTGGCTCTGCCTCTCTCTCTCTAATGGGAAGAGATGACCCAACAATACTGCTAGTCCCATCCATGCATGACTGAAGGGGAATGATCTGACGCTCCCTCGTGCCCTCTGGTTGTACCATCAGGGAATCCAGTTGTTCCCCAATGCGGACCAACTTGGCCGCCGACTTGGCACAAGTCACTCTCATACCCTCCAGCTCCTGGTCCTGCAACAAAATGGTCTCTCGTACTGACGCGGCCTTCTCCCTCAAAACTCGAAGGTCCGTCCGAAGCCGATGATACCGCTGTCTGCGACCATCATCCAATATCTCTGTATCTCCTAGTGCCTCATCGATAGTGGATATATCTCCTGATACCTCACCCATCTGTCGTGTGCTGCTACCACCCGAAGACTCAGACATGGCTCCAGTCATCACCTCAGTGGATGGCTCTACCGGGGTAGGCTCTACCTCCTCCACTACAATATCAACCGGCACGGTCAAGGAGGTCTCTAATGATGGTGAGTCCTGTGTCACACTAGGTGTATCCTCGAACTCCCTGCAATCCTGTGTGTCCTCATCCTCCAAGTGCGAGGTAACCATTTTAATGGTTTCCCTCTCCGATACTCGGTCAAGCTGGAAAGAGGTATCCAACTTGTCCACCAAACCTTTTTCTGAGCGCCTGGATGACCCGTCAAATGTCGGTAGATGGAATCTGCTAGCTGCGCGGTGGTCATCACGGTGGTGCCTGTGCCCCTTGTGATGATCACAGGGTCTAATGCCATACTGGATATGGAGATATCTCTCGAAGGGGAGAGAATCCATGAATGCCTGTCCGAAAGCCTGATACTCTGCAAAAATCCGACCCAGATCTATCTCTCGCTGTGCTGCCGTCCCTGTGTCCTCGGGCAAGAATGTGGGCATGGTAGGATGCGTGGGTGTATGTGATGCCATACGCTGAGTGGCATCATGCTCCAGCAAATGGTGGGATGTGCCTGATCCCTCACCAATCCGAAATCCCCTTGGGGTTTCCCGCTGCCTAACCTCCAGCGCAGTGAGTCTCTGTGACACTTCCTGTATGTATTGGAATGCCTCTCTATACCAATCACCACCTGCCATTGGCATTTTCTGCTAGGTGCCTACAGGCTCCTCAGAAACTGCACGGTTGCTGCAAAACCATACTGCTGCTTAACTTCAACCTCCGATTTACCCACTGAAAACTACTCAGAAAATTCCACGAATTTGGGAAGGTGATCTTTGTCCAAAACCCAGAAAAACCCAGAAAACGTTTCTCCTAATTCCAAACTTCAAAATTTGACCCTTTATATTTTGGCCCTTTTTCCGACTGCGTTTTTGGTATTGCAACAGCTATTGCTCTGTATGATCTCTTTCCCGATGTCATAGACCACAGGCTAAGCCAGAATTATGCTCTGATACCACTGTAATATCCCCAAAGGGAAAGAACCAGTAATACACAGAAATATGCCAGACAGATATATAAAACAAAATGCTGGAACCAGATCATGGAACAAGTACACATAGAATGCCAGAACACTAAGCCATTTTATTAATCTGAGAATACATATATAGGAGTACAAGATAATCAGAATGAGTGCACCTATCCTTGCCCTAGGCAAGTGGAGACCCTCTCAGAACAAGTAATGGCTGCAATAAGGACAGCGTCCTAGCTGGCTGAAGAAACTGCTATGGAAAACTGCTGCTACAATGCACTGGAACTATGAGCTGAAAACTGGAAAGATGGCTGATCTCAATCCTCCAGACAAACCCCAGAAAATGTGAAGCTGATGCTCCACCACCAATCAAACCCTCACTAGTGAAAACGCTGTCTCTGCTAGTGACAGCGCAGAAGCCAAATGAAACGCTGGCAAGAAGGGGTGAATCCAACCACAAATCCTCCAGATGAGATAACCAAACTCCTCAGGGCTGGAAACACTGAAAAACGCTGCCAAAACCCCACACAATGACCCTGCTCATCAGATCTGCTTCCTCCCTGACTGGATCTGCGTCCTCCCTATCCAGATCTGCGTCCTATCTCTCCAGATCTGCGTCCTCCAGAGCTGGATCTACTGGATCTGCGTCCTCCCTATCCAGATCTGAGTCCCTTCTGCTGGATCTGCGTCCTCCCTATCCAGATCTGCGTCCTCTCTGCCTTGATCTGCGTCCTCCCTATCCAGATCTGCGTCCTCTCTGCCTAGATCTGCTGGATCTGCGTCCTCCCTATCCAGATCTGCGTCCTATCTCTCTGGATCTGCGTCCTATCTCCCTGGATCTGCGCAGTCTCAAGAAGGGGGTATCTCCTCTCCAAATCTCCACCAGAAACTACTGCAAATTACCACTGAAACTGAAGGATAATGCTCAGAAAATAACCTTACCAGGGCAGGCACTCGAAGTCCCCCGAGGCTAAGGGTGAGATCTCCGCACGGAGACACTCGATTGCACTAAACAGTGCTGCAGACCGACTAAACAATCGGCGTGCTGAAGTAGACAGAAGTCTAGCTCTCAATATCAATATCAAATCAAACATCCCCAAATGAGATAGCTCTCCCTCCTTTTATAGATCCCTTGGAGCCTTCTAGAGCATTATTTTATTATTATTTTATTTATGGAGCACTTTTCCCTTTTATTAAAATATTCTAAAATATTCCTTTTTAATGCAGAAAAGGGTATATCGGCTACCACGCCTCCTCCGGTCACTGAAATCTCTGTCTAACTGTCCCATCGTGTAGGTCTCCTCGTCCCGGTTCCAATGAGCTATTACACTAAGGTGTTCCATCGTGTATTCCTCCCGGAATGCCACCTTGAGCATAATCAGCTGAGTTAAGCCCATAAATAACTCAAAATTCCGAAAGTTATCGGAATGCATCGGAACAAAAACCAAACTGCTCGGATGATGGATTATATCAAGCGAATGCCTCCGAACACCATGAAAACTCCTCAAAACTCCTCCGAAAAGCTCCTGAGCCCACTGATAGCACCAATCTGTACATGTGACCTGTCTGCTCCTAACTCTGGAAGTCCCTCCTAGCCCTGTCACGGGTGATACCAAAAATGGGAACATTACAGCCATTTTTTTGTCTTTTTGGTGCCCTAGGACTGAATTTTGAAGCTGTCCATTAAACACTTCCACTACAAATATGCTGAAGCCCTTGGATCCATTTTGGCAGTATGGGGAACCTGATGGTGGAAAAAATCGAAAAAAACTAAGTTGCAAATTGTGTGGGGCCAAGATGATAGGAGGGGTTACCTGATTGAAATACCATATGGCTAGAATCTTCAGACATGATGTTAGGCTTTATAAGAAATCTAGTCTGGAGCTTATAAGCGCTGCACATGAAGCAATTGAGGCAAAAGAAAAAAAAAAGAGGAAGCTGCAAATAAGGCCGAACATGTAGGTAGATCTTCAGTGCTATCTGCTTACAAGACTGAGCCTGAGGGTAGTGGGTGGGGCTCCACAACTGCTCCTACTAATGTTACTAGGAGATCATCATTTTTTGTTCGATGAAATAGATGTGGAGCTCAACCTTCTATAAATTTAGTTGTTATAAAAAAGGAGAAGCAAGAAGCAGACAGAGTTATTGGGAGTTTTCTTTACTGGAGTGACTTACCTCTCAACATCACCCAAAACAATCCATTTTCGCAGGGAATGTGTGATGCTATTGTTGTTGTGGGTCCAGGGTACAAAAGTGCTACATAAGATTGTGAAAATTTCTTAACTAAGAAACCCTACTGTTAAATATCTATTTACTTCTCCTACTTGATTAAACATACAAGTTATTAATCTGAATATTCAAAATTAACAATGAAGTAAATACAATTAACAACCTACACATATAGATCATTTACTAAATAGCACGCTCATATGAAAAAGTGACAGATTTTTCGGACAAATGTCCCTGGAAAAACACAATGCGGGAAAACCAGTGCAACAGATATGAGGGTTTATTATTATTAAGCAGTAGTTTCTGAGTACATCTAGGGTGCCATAAACTCAGCTAAACCAACAGAGAAAACCTCGATAGTCAGAGAAAATGTGAGATATACTTCACTCTCGCAAGTCTCGGCTGATCTAGATGAGGAACTAGTGAAACCCCAATTGTCCCTGTGTAGCTACTGTGTAACCCTGTGTAGCCTAGGCTAAGGGATTGCGTCACCCTAGCTTTGCATGGATCTGCTTCTCTTGGATCTCGGTTTCAGCCTTGTTGGCTCAGAAACCCTTGCTTCCAACAGAATTTCCGACTTCTGCTTGGAGATGCTGCATTGCCTCCGCACGGGCCCTGTGTAACCCTCCTGAGGGACTGTGTCACACCCTCTGATGGTTGCGCTACCTCCACTGCATCTCTGCTGCCCTTGCTCTGCACTGTACTCTTGACCCTCCATGCCAATCACTGCATCTGCTCCTCACTGCAACTCTGAGTCACTCAGATCTGATATTCGTCCGAGAATTGCTCTGTCAGAAGAATTCGATCTCTTAGACTCTATGTGTGTCTTCCAACTGACCCCAAGCCTTTCCTTTATACTTTTCTCGTTGACACATCAACGACCGTGATTTAAACTCTTATCGACGGCTTAGATTAAAAGACTACTTGATCTGTGTCACTTAGAACATTTCATCAAATGTGTTTAATTAATTCACTATAATTTTTCTAAGTCCCTAAGTTAGACTTAGGGTCCTCATTAAAAATTTAATTATTTTAATATCTCACACACCAGATGAAATTTCTCGAAACGCTTTTTGGGTTTTGGAGGTCTTGTGTGTCTTAGCCCCTCCACAAAATTTCAAGGCTAGGGCACACCTAATGCTACCTCAAAATCTCAACACTCCCTCTTAGCATGAAGCATGCTCTAGCAATCTATCCACACCATGTATCGCAAGATCTCGTCATCGGTATCTGCGCTGCTGATGCTTGGCCTACTGCCCTCCATCCACTGCACTGCTGCTTTCTGTACTGCTGCCCATGTCATTGCCACTGTCACTGCTACATCTGTACTGCAGCTCTCTCTCAATTTTCTGCATCATGCTGCCCATAGCACTGCCACTGCTAACTGCTGCACTGCAACTCAGTTGCTGAGAAGTAAGCAATTGAAAGATCATTGCCCAATCCTTGACAGACAAGTTGGGCTGCATCTCATCAATGAAGCTCCCTTGGCTGCAGCTCTGTGCTGCCCTCCTGAAGCTACTGCGCTGCTACAACTCTGCATTGCCTCTCTGCGCTGCTACGTCTATGCTGTTGTTTCCTTTGCATTGCAATGCTCCCTCTACAGTGTCTTAGCACTTCCCTCTGCTTCACTGTGATCTTCTACACCCACTGCTCCACTTGTCCCGCTACTGTCTTAAGGCTCCCGTAGCTCGTATGTGATGCAAGAGTTGGGCTACTCAAGGATCCTGCCTACTCCCATTTGTAGCTGCTCTACAAATCGATGTCGCCCCACTTACGTGGCTCATTAGCACTCATGGCTACGTCATCATCATTCCCATCGTCCTTTGTTGCTACTGCCTTGGATTCAGAAGATCCTTTGTCCTTCTTCTTAGGACAAGTGCTGGGGAAGTATCTACGTTCAACACAATTAAAGCACTAGACCTTGGATAGGTCCCTCTTCTTTTTCCCTTGCTACCTCTGTTCCTTTGATGCAAGGGTTGCATCCTCCTCCTCTTCTTTCTTTACCTTGAATGTTCCGCTGCTGTTTCTTTGCCTCTTGGTAAATCTCCTAATTTCCTTCTGACGGAGGATTGCCCACATGTCTACTTAGGATGGTAACACTGCCCTGCACAAGATGCTTTGGACAAACGTTTCCCATTCCTCGGTGACTGCATTCAGGGTAGTCCTCACCAAGAGCCCTTCATCCAGAGTCACACCCATGGCAATCAGTTGATCCCGGATAGTCTGAGGTCTGAAGAGGAAGGGATCTATCTCCTCATGCTTTGCATCTGGAACAACCACATCTGATTCTCCAAAAGCATCTTCCTTTGGACATAGCGTCCCTGATACATCGTCTCCAAAGCTGTCCACATCTCATTTGCTGTGTTCTTCCTGACAATATGTGGCACGACGTGATCTTTGACTTCGTCCATGATCAAGCGCTTAGCCTGCGCCTGATTTTCCTTGAATTTCTTCAGAGGATCTGGATCGACAAGCGCATCTAGGACATTCTCAGCATGGCCCTTGATGCCGTACTCATCCAGGACTATCAGGATTTTGGCTCTCCAGATAACGAAGTTGGACATGCTGTCCAACCTGTCCTTATCTCTTAGTCCATGAGAAGCCATCTTTGCTTAAATCTGTGATAACAAATAATCCTCTCCCTCTTTCTGCTGCAACACTCAGCAGAAATACTGGATCTAGGTTTCTTGGCGAATAGAAACCCTTTATAGTAGCTGCTCCCTCGGACAATTGATTTCCCTCCCAGAAATCTTTAGCCAAAAACAACTGAACAGTTCTCTACGATCACCCTCCTGATCGAATCTTAGATCTGTTTGGCGCAGATCTGCTGAGCAACTGTCCTCCTCCCGCTCTTTGTCAACTTAGCTAGGCACGACTCTGCACTGGCGGAATCTCCACCACACCAGCAACTGCTGATGATCTGAAGCTCTGCATCCGGACCACGAAAATATTGCACAACAACTCAAGGCTGGAATGTGTTTGTCTGGCTGGCCTCTGCGTGAGCAGACTGGATCAGTGCAGTCTTTGTGCAGCGACTGCGCAGCACAGCCTCTGTGCAATGACTGCGCAGCGCAGCCTCTGTGTAGCGACTACGCAGGGCAGGCTGCTCCTGCATCCCTCTAGAAGGCACAGCACTGTCTCTGCATCACTCAATTAAGATTGCGTCAACCCCTGCATAGCCTCTGATGGGACTGCGTCCTCTTGATGCTGCACTGCCCTCCCCAGATCTCTATCGCTTCAGCTGCTCTCTGCAGCAAGAATTTCTTTAGCCGATTTTGCTGGAGATTCAACTTGATCTGCAATGCTTTGATACCATGTGAAAATTTCTTAACTAAGAAACCCTACTGTTAAATCTCGATTTACTTCTCCTACTTGATTAAACATACAAGTTATTAATCTTAATATTCAGAATTAACAGCGAAGTAAATACAATTAACAACCTAGACATACAGATCATTTACTGGATAGCACATTCATATGACAAAGTGACACAGATTTTTTGGACAAGTGTCCCCCGACAAACCCAATGCGGGAAAACCAGTGCAACAGATATGAGGGTTTATTATTATTAGGCAACAGTTTCTGAGCACATCTAGGGTGCCATAAACTCGGCTAACCAAACATAGAAAACCTCGGCAGTCAGAGAAAATGTGAGATATACCTCACTCTTGCAAGTCTCTATTGATTCGGATGAGCAACTGGTGAAACCCTAGCTGTCTCTGCGTAGCGACTGCGTAACCCTGCATAGCCTAGGCTGAGGGACTGCATCACCCAAGCTCTGCATGGATTTGCTTCTCCCGAATCTCGGTTTCAGCCCTGCTGGCTCAGAAACCCTTACTTTTGGCAGAATTTTGGACTTCTACTTGGAGATGCTGTGCTGCCTTTGCGTGGGCCCTGCGTGGGTCTGCGTCACCCTCTTGAGGGACTGCATCACACCCTCTGATGGTTGCGCTGCATCCACTGTGTCTTTGCTGCCCTTGCTCTACACTGTAATCTTGACTCTCTTGGCCAATCATTGCATCTGCCCCTCACTGCAACTCTGAGTTACTCAGATCTGATCTTCGTCCAAGCACTGCTCCGTCAGAAGAATTCAATATCTTAGACTCTGTGTGTGTCTTCCAACTGACCCCAAGCCTTTCCTTTATACTTTTCTCTTTGACACATCAACGACCGTGATTTAATCTCTTATCGACGACTTAGACTAAAAGACTGCTTGATTTGCGTCACTTAGAACATTTCATCACATGTGTTTAATTAATTCACTATAATTTTTCTAATTCCCTAAGTTAGACTTGGCGTCCTCATTAAATAAATTAATTATTTTAATATCTCACACACTAGATGAAATTTCTCGAAATTTTTTGGGTTTTGGAGGTCTTGTATGTCTTAGCCTCTCCACAAAATTTTAGGGCTAGAGGACACCCGATGCTACCTCAAAATCTCAACAAAGATGAGTTGCAAGCTAAGTCACTGGGTTCGGCGAATTTCAAGGTTGAAATTCGAAATTCGTCGAACCTTAAACCAATTCGAATTTATTCATTTAAATTCGCCCATAAAAGTCGACTACGGTTTAATCTTGGACTAAAACCTAATCTCTAAACACCACACTGTTGGCATTGCACTCCCTGTTTTATTTCTTGTGGTTTGCCTCCCTTGATTCTTGAATCCTGTGTTGGTGTCATGAGTCATGACTTGTCTCGTGACTCTGCAATCTGAGAAGCTTAGACTGCGGAGAATGACGATACATCTAACATTGCTTATTTTGGTTTAGTTGTTTGCAATGGTGAATAGGTCACTGTCGAAATTTGTAGTGTCAATATTTGCACAGTGAAATTGTCTAAAGCCAATGCAAAGACGATTGACGAAATCTGAGTGTCGTGATCTACATAATAAAGTCGCACAGTGCCAACCCAATGATGTCCAAGTTGTAAATTCGTAATATGTAAAAAAAAAATTGTGTACATAGCTTTTAATAAACATGGTCTACATTTACATAACTTATTTATATATAATAAATATAAATTTCAATATATTTATATGTCAAAATAATATTTACATAATAATTTAAAGTTTTATTCATAATTTAAATGTATATAATTTATTTATTAATCATTATAGTTATATATAATAATATACAATTTTTAATATATTTATAAAATTCATGAAATAATGGGTTCATAGGGTGAGTCACATATGGTCAAAGCATGAAGATGAGGAAACCATCGAAACATAGGCTAAGTCACTGTGTTCATTTAATTATTAATCATGTTGGCAACTTGGCAATGTTATTTTTATTTCTGGCATTTGTATTTAAATTCTAATTGAGTTTTATATATATATATATATATATATATATATATATATATATATTATGTCAAAATTAATGTCGAATTTTATCATCAAAATTTTAACCGTCGAATTTTATTCGAACTTCAAAGTTGTCGAACTCAAACATGAACACGAACGTGGTGACTATGGTTGCAGGGGCCAATCCTTCAAGCAAAAAAGAAGGATATCAACTCTAGATTGCCGGAGTTGATGCAGTCATGGGAGGTCTTTGGATGGACAATGATGTTTGATGGCTGGATAGATAGGAAGGGTGGGACCCTTCTAAATTTCTCGGTACATTGTCCTAAAGGTACCGTGTTTATAAAATCAATGGATGCATCAACACATATAAAAGATGGAACATTGATATGTGAGTTGTTAGATGGGTTTGTCCAAGAGATTGGTGTCCAGATTGTGGTGCAAGTCATAACAAATAATGCAACTAATTATGTGGCTGCTGGCAAGATGCTTATGGATAGGGACCACTCATTTTTCTAGACTCCATGCACAACACATTATATCGATTTGATACTTAAGGATATGGGGAAAATCTCCTTCATCAAAGGGGTGATTGATATGGCTAGGAGCATCTGCAAGTTCTTATATAACCATGCTTTTGTTCTTAGCCTCATGAGGAGATGCGATAGAAATAGGGAGTTGCACTGCCTTGCAATCACACATTTTGCCACGAACTTCATTAGTATTCAGTATTTGCTTCAATGCCTGTTTGAGTTGAAGCAAATGTTTGTTTCTAATGAGTGGCGTGATTGTAGATACAACATGAGACAAGATGGGAGAGCCATTGCAAAATAGGTGTACACTGACACCTTTTGGCAAGGAGTAGAAGAAGTGCGCTTAGTTAGTGAATCTATAGTAAAGGTTCTGAGATTGGTATATGGGGATAAGCCTGCAATGGCTTATTTGTAAGATGCCATGGATAGATCTCTAGCTAGACACAGAGGGATTTTGTAGCAATTGCTCGAGCAAAGCCAAAGTTGGGTGAAAGAGACAAGCCCACTAAACTAGCTCATAAACAAAATAAATTAAATAATAAGCCTCTCAAGAGGTCAAATGATGAATAATACATGTTGTTGGGCCCTCTAAGAAGCCTAATGAAGTCCATAAGTGCCATAATGATATATAAGACTCCCAAAAGTGATGGACAAGGGGTTGACCCCTTGTTCTCCAAACAATAAACCTGTGGTGCTCCTAGTGGGTGTGGGGGCACACAAATAACCTCATGGGTCTCCAAGTAAGTCGAAGATGCCTGTAGGCCATCTGTAAGGACTCAGATGATGGTGTAACTGATGCTACATCAGCATACAAGTCCTGGATCATCTGCCAAGTGCATGGTACAATTGTGGGGCTGACTGGGCATGGTGAACCAGGTGCATCTTCGTTGTCCAATAGGTGAATCTCGAGCAATCTCTGAACATCTCTGGGTATGCATGGAGTGCTGTCTACTGTTGTGAAGGCCCATGGCTCTCTACACACACCCTACATGTACCAATGTAACCCTTTGGAGAGTTAAGACCCCGTATCGGGAGACCAAACTCAAAATGGAAACCATCTGTAATCCTTCGTAAGTTCCAATGCATCCTCTAGCCTTCTAGCATAACAAGTCATTAACATAATCAAGTAAAGAGGCTTACAAACCATGGAAAACAGGTGGACACTTCATAGTTTTAAAAACCGACCGACTTGAACTGGTAATCGGTCAAACCGACCGCTTCATTGGTCGACTAGGTCAAACTGGCACAAAGACCTAGTTCAAGCTTGGTTTCGTCCAAAAATCAGAAAAACTGGTGCTAATCCATTGCTTTATGGTCAAACTAGCTGGTTCCGTCCTAAATCGACAGGTTTATTGTCAAGGCCGCGACTGACCCACACGACATGGTTTAGGAAGGTTCCAGGGTGTTTTGGAGGGAAAATAAGGGTTGTTTCCCTAAATAAATACTCTCTCCAACCCTTTAAAAGGAGCTCACCCTCTCATTTGCCTCACACATCTCATTTGGAGTTTTTGTGAGTTTGATTGGGAGCTTGGAGAGTGTTGAATTTTTGCTGGAGTAGTAGAACAACAGAGAGTTTGAGCCAAGTAGTAGCCATCATGCCTCAAAAAGCCAAGGATTCTGCATGGGTTCATTGTGATATGATTGATGGCAAAATGATATGCAAATATTGCCAAAAATCTAATGCAGGAGGGGGTATTAATAGGTTCAAGCAACATTTGGCTGCGATAGGAGGCCATGTAAAGCCATGTGGAGCACGAAATGAAGTAATAGGGCATATTGGGGAAAAATACCTTCAAAAGTTTGAGACTCAAGTCACTGAACCAATAAAGAAGTTTGTGACTCAAGCAGTTGCAAAGTTTGGGAGTCGAGACTCAACCGAGTTTGAGCATGATGAGAATTTTCAAGCGATAATGTTGATCACTAATATCATGTATGCAGATTTGTAATAGGCCAGTAGCCCCATAGTTTGTAGGCTTTGTTTTTGAACTCTAGAGGCCATTTAGAGCCTCATTGATTATAAATTTTGTTGCTGTAATGTATTGCACTTGGCGCCATTTTGATATATTCACATTTACATGGTATAAATATGAACAAACTTTGCATATTTTGTGTCTATTTGTTTGGAATCATGGTTTTAAATCTTAAAAATAGTTTTTTTTTCATTAAAAATTAATTATTTCATGTGCTTTTTTAAAACTGGTTCATTGAGATCTAACTAGTCCCGGTTTGAAACCCGGTTTATTAGGTGGATCGGTCCGCTCACCGGTTCTAGTTTTTAAAACTATGGGACACTTCATAATGGCATGCCATTCCATAGTGGGCTTTGTCATGTGCTAATGTCTCCAAGCTCCAAAGGTGGTTAACCAAGTACCTTATTAGGTGGTTTCTACCTTTAGAGACGATAATATTTCCAAGGCACATCCTTCAAATGGTGGTGCCATGTGATAAGAGATGAATGGAATATAAAATGAAAGGGGCGATCTTGGGCCATATGTCGGGGCACAAGGGTAGCTAATAAAGGGAAGCCCACAGGTATATAATGTATAAGAGGGAGCAATCACAGTGCATGAGATGCCCCGACCTTGGTTTTTCCACCATTTTTTATATGCCTTGTTCCTTTTGTGATTTTCTTTGATTAACTGCTCGGGGCTTAAAGGATAAGAGCATGATGTGTAAGGTATAGAAGTGGATACCCTTTTTAAGGTAGGGCGGTTCACTTCCCACTAGGGGTTGGGACAATCATGTGTTCCATAACGATAAACGAGGTTGATCTACGACCTACGTGAACCAGGGTGATGGCCATGGGTATGGGGTAGATCTCATGCATTTGGCTTTTGCCCACGTGCTAAATGTATTTGTCCCGACCATCTTTTGCATTTTGTAGTAAATTTTCCTATTGAATGTGGCCACTTATGCTTTTACTTTTTTTTTTAGCTACATCAACCTCCACGACATCGTTTCTAGCCCGACCCAAGGTGTGGGCAAGGGGAGGGGAGGCCAACCCTATGTGGACCCAGTGGGGAAATGTGAACCCAGGTGGGAAGAATAATGAATGGATCTATAATGAATGGAAGGGGAGAAATATATGGGGATGAGGGAGCGGGCCCATGCAACCAAAATCGAATTTTCCCATGTAGTACCACCCTAAATCCCAAAGGTCATTAAAGGAGATCCCACGGGACTAAGATCCAAGGGTAACATCCAAAAAAGGTCTACGGGATAGAAGCACATACCTAGCCCACTCTTTCCGCCGAATTCACCCATTAATCCATGCCTAGAAGTGTCCATGATAAGCAAACTACAATACTCAATTACCAAATGAAAAGGCATACCTTCAGGTTCGGCAAACCCACTTTCAAACATACGATCATGACATATAGGTGACGGACCACATAGCTAGCTCAAGTGGCGGAGAAATGGCACAACAAGCTAGTTGGTGGCTGCAAGGTGCTACCGGCTGAGGACCATCTTGGAGAAAATTTTCATCTAGGGATATCACCCACAAAACGGTGGGTAACATCTGGCTCCGACTGGGACGTGATCTCTCAAAAAGGGGCGAGGCTACTCGAACCAAAGGTCACGAGAACACCAACAATCTCTTGGTTATCGTAGACCTATTACCTACACATATCAAAGACTAAACCCACGGAGCAACATGTTTGCACAGTGTCTTATGATCACCTATGCTTTATGTTATGCTGTAAAATCAACATATGATAAATTATGCAAATCTTAATCTAAATGTAGTTAAACTACCATGAGAAATATTAGATGACATTAGTTCTAATGCGAAAATCAACATGCAATGCATGCTACCCTAACATGCATATGGTACAATACTAATACTAAGTGTAATCATAAAGCCAGTGCAACCAACATATCATCAAATCAATAGAAATATGCAAGCCTATATGATTACTCAGGTAGCAAATGCTAAAGCGAATGTGGACAAAATCACATGGATGATAAGGCTGGTGGGAGGTAGGAAAATAGAATGCCCATGCATGGGTGATTATGTGAGAAGAGGTAAGAAAATGATGTAATCTAGTCCATGAGATCCTCTCTTCTAACCAAAATATAGATATGGCAATGATTATGTTCATAAACTTTTGATGGATGGCAATCTCGGGCATATTATTTCCATGATGGTCCTTATCGTTTATGTCATATGTTATGACCTCTACAGGGTTATGATTAGTAGGAAAGGGAGACTGATGAGATGGAGAAACACAAGTATGTTGCCCATGATGATCACACTGAAAAGGGGAGATTATAGATTGATTATGATCCTGAGGGCGTGCCCAAGGAGATAAATAATATTCAATGAGGGGTTCTTACTCGACACTATACTCTGAAAGGGGAGAGGGATCAAGATCACTTGAGATCATATGAGAACATGTGCGGGAATCACTCAAAAAAGGAAGAAGGCGAAGGGGAGGGTGGAGTGTTATGTCCAATAGGTTTTTCTTCCCCAAAATCATAATCTAAAGGCTCAGGTGATTTGAATATAGAATCATGAGGAGGATAGGTAGGAGCCTTATCGATTTCCTTAGTATCACAGTTTGGGTCTCTCTTGAAAGGAGAATCGATCACTTCCAACTGCCCCCTCTCATGCAAGGGAAAATAATAATTCTCCTTCCCAAACGTGTCAATGGGTGTGTCATCATAAATAATACTTGAAAGAATGGGGAGACCAATCTCATCTTCTTTGTCGGTGTCATAAATTGGAGCACAACCAAATCGAGGACCAATAATTTCCCATTTCTCCTTTTCAATGTGGAAGTAATCCTCAATATCATCTTCCCAGGGGCAAATGGGATCACCGTCCTCAAGGTTCTCAAAAGGAAAGTCATCAAGGGTAATATCCTTGAGAAAGGTAAGGTTAGTCACAACTTCCCCTTCCATAGACTCATCCTTCCCAACACATGCATTCTCAAAGTTATCCTTTTGATCATGTGGACCCAAGGAAGACTCGTCTTCCTGCTCATCAGCTAGATCCTCAATATCTTGATGATGCTCGAAGAAGGCTTCCTCTTGAATGCTTAATGTAGGGTGTACTTGAAAACGTCTAAGAAAGCCATCAACGAACTCTTCAATAAATGAGATGCTCTTGGGTTCGTGATTATGAAACCATGAGTTATGACCACAGAGAGATCTCATGAACAAAATCATAAAGACATCTTGGTGACCCACTTTCTCTTTTGAAGTATGTGCATTAAATCTTTGTACATGGTCAATTACGGAGAGTGGATCACCATCAAACACAGACACCCCACACACCATCCTTCCTGTGACATGATTAGGGTGCCCAGGGATGCTTGTGATGTCCAAAGTGGGAAAATCATCAAAGAAAGACACCCTACTTCGGGTATACATGTAAATTTTGTAGGAGTTGCCAGGGTGAATTTATAGATGCCTAGAAAAATGTTTGCTTGACCCTTCATTGAAGAACTAGGGCTTCGTTCTTCCAATGGAGTTGCCAATAAGTATATGTCAATATGTCGTATGGGGAATAAAACACACGTTTCGTGTCCCTGGCAACGACACCAGAAATGTTACCACTCAAACTAGCACGGGCTCTAAAAGGGGATCCTTGGAGGGCTATTACTAGATCAAGGGAAACAAATGGAGCAATAGCCCACTGTCACCTCGACTAAGGCTTCCTACTCTTTATGGACTTTCATCAATTGGGGGAGACCCGATATGATAAGGACCACGAGATGCGTAGACAATGATAGGGTGAGGGGTGATCCTAGGGGCCTATTCACGAGAGGCATAGATATATAGCTTGCTTGCCTTGAAAGGCAAGGTTGAAGGCTCTTAAGGAAGGGCTTAAGGAAAATTTCAAGGTTAAGGTTTAGGGAATGTATCTTATAACGGATGCCCTTAAACTCTAAAATTCGTGTGGAGGCCTGGATTCCAAGTTGTCCTTGAAGAAACACTCTTAATGGCTTGTGGGACCACACGGGACCAAGTGGACCTGGAGGGTCGGTCAAGGGGGTAGGGTCTAGCAAACAATGACGTACTTGATCTATTCCAGTGGGGAAAGGTATCAAAGAATGAATTTTTCAACAAAAAAGGTAAAGATCCCAATGAGTTCTTTGGCCTAAGGAAACTAGGGGCAAGATTTGGTCTTGAGGCTAGGCTTGAGGTATCTCACAATCTGACTGTCAAAATTGCTTCAAAATTTGTGGGTGTCTAGGAGAAACCCCAATGCAGGGGATGCTAAGAGATCAAATTTTTCCTGTGGATGGTTTGCAAGATAAATGATGCCCTAGGTGACCTATGGGTCTAGACCTCGAAAATAAAAGGTGAAAGAGGAGAATAATATGGATTGATCACCTTTATGGTGGACCAGTGCCTAATCCTTTGGGGATTTTTGAGTCACGAGTTATAATGACTATGGACATTCAAATTTCTATGTGAAGGAGGCCTTAAAGACAACTTCACAGATCATTAGGGCAACATCAAAAGCAGCTTTAAAAACTTTATACGTCGTTTTGCAAGATTTATGGCTTGTCAAGATGAAATTTAGTAAAGAAACATCTCTAGGAATATTCTTTCATAATACATGGCCCATACCTTGTACATCAATATCTAGAAGCCCAATTTCCACAGCTTCGCAATAATGGATGCAACGAATTAGCCATAGTACAACAAAAATCCAGCATCAATGTATGTAGCAAAACAAAAGAGAAAAATAACATTAAATGTACTTACATGTAGTAAGAGTATATCCGACCATTCACCATTTTTCAATTACAAAGCTCCAAGAGAAAACGAAAATAATCCAAACATCAAAATTCATTCCATGCTCCAAAATTTTGTTCTCCAAGAAGGATAGTGAGGTTCTTAAGAGAGATACGAGTCCAACCAAGTGGTGATGCTAAAATGAATCTTCATCACTTGTTATAACCTCCTAAGGTGTTCAATTTAGCTACTTGAGCCTACATTAGCCCCTAATATAAAATAATGTGCAAAATAACTAAATTTTGGTGAGAAGCCCACCGAACTAGCTCATAAACAAAATAATAAGCCTCTCAAGAGGTCAAATGATGAATAATACATGTCGTTGGGCCCTCTAAGAAGCCTGATGAAGTCCAGAAGTGCCATAATGATGAATAAAACTCCCAAAAGTGATGGACAAGGGGTTGGCCCCTTGTTCTCCAAATAATAAACTTGTGGTGCTCCTAATGGGTGTGGGGGTACAGAAATAACCTCATGGGTCTCAAAGTAAGTTGAAGATGCCTATAAACCATCTGTAAAGACTCAAATGATGGTGTAAGTGATGCCACATCAACATACAAGTCCCGGGTCATCTGCCAAGTGCATGGTACAACTGTGGGGCCGGTTGGGCATGGTGAATCGGGTACATCTTCCTCGTCCAATAGGTGAATCTCGAGCAATATCTAAACATCTCTGGGTATCCATGGATTGTTGTCTATTGCTGTGGAGGTCTATGGTTCTCTACACACACCCTACATGTGCCAATGTAGCCATTTGGAGAGTTAGGACCTCGTATAGGGAGACCAAACTCAAAATGGAAACCATCTGCAATCCTGCATAAGATACAATGCATCCCCTAGCCTTCCAGCACAACAAGTCATTAAAGTAATCAAGTAAAATAGGTTATAAACCATGGACAACAGGTTAACACTTCATAATGGCATGCCCTTCCATAGTGGGTTTTGGCAATGTGGTAATGTGTCCAAGCTCCAAAAGGGGTTAACCAAGTACCTTATTAGGTGTTTTCTACCTTTAGAGAGGATAGTATGTCCAAGGTACATCCTTCAAATGGTGATGGCATGTGATAAAGAGATGAATGGAATAGGGAATGAAAGGGGCAATCTCGAGCCACATGTCGGGGCACAAAGGTATCTAATTAAGGGAAGCCCACACTTGGGTATATAATTTATAGGATGAAGCAATCGTGGTGCATGAGATGCCCTGACCTTGATTTTTCCACCCTTCTTTATATGCCTTTTGCCTTTTATGATTTTTCTTTGATTAACTGCTCGAGGCTCAAAGGATAAGAGCATGATGTGTAAGGTATAGCAGTGGATACCCCTTTTAAGGTAGGGTGGTTCATTTCCCACCAGAGGTTGGGACAATCACTGGTTCCAGAATGATAAAGTAGGCTCATCTGGGGTCTACAGGAACCAATGTGATGGCCATGGGTATGGGGTAGAGCTCATGCATTTGGCTTTTGCCCATGTGCTAAATGTGTTTGTCTTGGCCATCTTTTGCATTTTGTGGTACATTTTCCTGCTGAATGTGACCAATTATGCTTTTACTTTTCTTTTCAGCGGCATCAACCTCCAGGCCATCGTTTCCATCCCGACCTAAGGTGTGTGCAAGGGGAAGGGGAGGCCAACCCTATGTGAACCCAGTGGGGAAATGTGGACCCAGGTTGGAAGAATAATGAATGGGGCTATAATGAATGGAAGGGGAGTAATATATGTGAATGAGGGAGCAGGACCACACAACCAAAATCGGGGTTTCCCATGTAGTACCACCCTAAAACTCAAAGGTCAGTAAAGGAGATCCCACAGAACTAAGATCCAAGGATAACATCCAAAAAAGGTCCAGGGGATAGAAGCACAAACCTAGCCCATTCTTTTCGCCGAATCCACCCATTAATCCATGCCTAGAAGTGTCTATGATCAACAAACTACAATGCTCAATTACCAAATGACAAGGCATACCTTCAGGTTCGGGAGGCCCACCTTCATACATACGATCGTGACAGATGAGTGAGTGACCACATGGCTGGCTTAGGTGGCAGAGAAATGGCACAATGAGCTATTGGTGGCTGCAAGGGGCTACTTGCTGCCTACTGAGGACCATCTTGGAGAAAATTTTCTCTTAGGGATATCACCCACAAAATGGTGGGTAACGGTCCCCACCTGCCATTTGTCTCTAGATTTTCCCCTTTCTTAATGTTGGGAAGCAATTTCCTCCAAAAATCAAAGTGGGGTTTTAACCCACTTTTCCTAGGTTTAAAGCCAAAATTGTCAAAATTGAGCAAAAATGTTTCACTTGACAATATTTTCTAAGTGGGAATATCACATGAAGTGACACAAGAATGCTTTAACTATAATCAAAATGCCACATAGACATGAGTTGACAATAAGATGATGAAGCAATGTATTCAAGAGACTTGTGAAACCAAGTAAGATGGATAAATTAAACTAGTCTAAGCTTGCCAAGTAAATGTAAAATACTTGCTTGCTTAAAAGGAATATTGCATGTGTTGTAGTAGATTGCACAATACAAGTAATAGAAATGGCAAACTAAGCCAAGCTCAAGGTATTCAAAAATGAAACTAGATATGCGTGTTATGTTAAAGAGACTAATCATGCATCAGTGAGATTAGCAATGAGATTAACAAAAGAGGGTTAGAGAAACTAAACTAAGAAGAAAAGATTAATCCATCCACAAGCAAAGATCCTCCCTCTAAATGTGGAGTAGGGATACCATGGGAGAGATCTCCCAAGCTCCCTCAATCAAATTAGATCTTTTATTAACTTGTTACAAAGATGATAAACCTTCAAAAGGTCTCAAATAGACTTCAAGGAGAATCTGTACAAAGTGTGTTGCTTTAAAACACTAGATCTCCTTTTGAAAAAATGATAGCTAAGAAAATACAATAAGAAGGCTCTCAAATCTGAAAATGCTAAAAGTCTTTTTGCATTCAAAGAATCACTTTCGAAGAGAGGTGAGTCTTTGTGCAAGAGAAGAGAGCCTAGTCCTGTTTTGCCCACGACCCCTTCAAGGGAGGAAGGCTGCCTTAAACAAGTTTTTGTCCTAGATTAAAAATCAGTCTTCCAATGAAGGTCCTGTAAACAAATAGTAAGTAGTTTCAAGCCTTTGCTTCCTCAATTCTGTCAACACAAGAGGTGGGCACAATCCACAAATAAATTTGATTTTTCTGCAAAACCTCTAAAAAATCAACGAAATATAACTCTTGGATCAGCTCTTAAACTTCTGCAAAATATCACCAAAGTGAGTGGGCAATAGTCAGAGAAAGTGTGCAAAATTATTCACAAATAAAATACAAGTATTACGTCAAGGTTTTAGAGTATAACTTCTATCCTTGACTAATCAACCACTTGCTCTATGCTAGCTGACATATATCAATAAAAACTCAAAATATGTTTTGGAAAAATAGTTTTGAAGTAGGTTGCTATCAAATCATGGAAGATCCCTGCATAAGAATCCAAATGATGAAGACTTGGGGAAGAACAAATATGTGAGATGCTTCTACTTTATCCCCAAGAGTGGGCTAATCCAAGCTAGGATGTCCCCTCAGACTAGAGCTATGATCTACGAAAATTTCTACACAAGCTCAACATGATTTGTTATTTTTCATATGGGATTAGATATTAAAATGAAGAGGAGATCATAACAATTCCACCAAAAATTAACTAAGATGTCCCAATTTAGATTAACTCTCTAATCCAAATACTAGTGAAAGATAGCTCAATACTAGTAGATCAATGAAGTTAATGAAAAATAACAAATAGAAATTAGAGAAAGTATAACATAAGCATGTAATCACAAAATCATACCATCAAAGTGTAGGCAAGAGACCACATATGAACCCCCAAGTCTTGTTATTTCATTGAAAGATGTGTATACAAAATGGTAGAACCTCCACAAGCACAATAGCTCGTTCCAAAGATGCAAAATGAGAGCCCAAAGCTCATTTAAATGGAGAAATGGGAGCAAATCCCAAGAGGGACACCATGTGACGAGTGTAGATGGAGATGATCCCAAGGCGAACAATATGAATCCAAGTGTAGAGTGGCCATGTTACATGTATCCTCAATTGAATCAAACTCTTTAAGGTGGCCCAGTGTATCCCTCAAATGAACTACCATGTGTGAGCTTTGAGTGCAAGAAAGATGCCACACTTCCACTTCTTTCTCAACAACGTTGACCACAACCTTTCAAACTCGAGCTGTCAAACTGCCCATCAAACTGTTGTGTATGTTGACCAGGACTGCGTTGAGGCTAGGTTGTAGGTTTGCGTGGAGATGGACTGTTAGTTTTGGTGCCAAGTGTGAGAGTTGGATTGTTGTAGAGTGGAGATATGTCTCCACTAATTTAGCAATAAAATCTGGCACCACGAGTTGCCAAATCGTTGACCCTTCATGCTACCACCTAGGAAATTCGATCTCCTTATTTCTAGCCAAGAATTCGATTTCTTCATGTGCACAATATTATGGATGATGTCATGTGCCAAATCACCATTTGACTGACTCTTGACTTGCCCTTTGACTTGAGATAATTTCAAAGTCATTTCCATGTCATTTTGTCACATGTAGTTCTCTTATTTTTCTCCATTTAATTTATTTTTGGGCTAATTTATTGCCACATTTTCCCCTAGACTTAGGAAAAGTGGGTTTTAAGGGTCCATAACTTATCTTTCACCCTTCAAAGTGTGTCTTAGTAAAAAGTTGATGAGT
Organism: Pinus albicaulis; assembly: GCA_034641835.2. NCBI lineage: Eukaryota > Viridiplantae > Streptophyta > Pinopsida > Pinales > Pinaceae > Pinus > Pinus albicaulis. The sequence goes on along the minus strand of CM076575.1, from coordinate 1,055,787,952 downwards.
AGAGGTGTATTTTGAGCACTCGGACCCCATACATCTTCTCTAGATATCACTTATTACAATTTACATTTAGAATTTATCAAAATTTCCATCCTGCGAGAAGTTTTTAAAAATTTAAAAAATGACCCCTAGGCCTAATCAAATTCTGTGAAACTTTACATGGGATCTAGTATGGTAATATACAATGACTCTAGACACCAGGACTCACCCAAAGCCTTGCCATTAAGCCAAACTTTGGCTTTGGGGTTATATTTGGGAGAAAAAACTCAATTATTTATTAAGTGCTAAAAAAGTACCAATAATTAACCAAGTAAAAAACACTTCCTAGAGTGAACTCACTTAATGACAACGTCCCAAGTTTACTTAGGCTTGTTACGTGACTCGATTCATCATATTGGTATCACTTTACAACATCCCTGTAGGGTTTGTGGAATCTGAGTACAATAGAGAAGAAGATGATAAGAAGAAGAAAGAGCTTAAAATCCAAGTCACCTGACACGGGGACACGAGACACGGTGGACACGCGGATTCGAGTGTCGGACATGGACACGACGACCCCTCAGAACATGAAAAATAATATATATATATATATATATATATATATATATATATATATATATATATATATGATAATTTCTTACACAAATTCATACAAATTCATTGACTCAAACATAGATCTTCATCTAGATGTAAGTTTTACAAATATACATCATATAACCATACAAAGTAATAAACATATTCGTCAATGATCCAATAGGAGAAAGACAAGATACTATAGTTTTCTCATCAAGTCATCAAAATCAAAATGTGTTACATAAGTCTAGGTAGTACAATGCCAATGGCAAATAGAAATAGCAAATACAAAACAACTACAAGCCTCAAGGCAGTGCCACAGTAGGTAGCTCATGACTCATGAGTCATCAATCCTCATCATGATAATCAACATCAATATCCTCATTATGATCATCGTGCTCACCACTGCTTTGCTCTGCTGCATCCTTCTCCTCTGTATCCAATGTCATCTCTGCATTTGCTGGTGTGGAGGATGACCCCTCTACTGTATCACCATCATCAAATGTGACAGGCTCTAGCACTGTCTCACTGAGATCCAAGTTGGCCAATGCCAACTCAACACTGTTGTCCAGACCCATATCATCAGGAAGGACATCCCACATCTTTGTCTTTCCCTTCAACCAATCCTCTCTCTACTTGTAAATAAGATGAAGGTTGGTGTGCACACACACCATTGTCTCTACCTTGGACTACTCAAGCCTGCTCTTCTTCACACTATACGAATTCCCATATGTGCTCCAATTCCTCTCGCAACAAGAGGATGAAGTCACCTGAGAGAGGAGCCTCATGGCTAATTGTTGTAGAGGAGGGTTTGTTGCCCCATGAGTTGCCCACCTAGAATAGGACTTCTTAGCCCCCCTGTCTCTAATCACATCATAACCTGCAAATCGCCCAGTGCCAGTGGAAAACTTTGCAAAGGCATCCTCCACCTCATCAAGGGATGCCCTATCCTAAAAAATCCTCCTGAATGCATCTTTCCTCCCCTGTAAGATTTCACCATCCATGTGAGGAGGGAATCTGCGAGAAGGTCCACCATTCAGCCACTCATGGCTGTGGTCTTTTGGGTTCAAGGAGCGAGCCAAACAATGTAAAGGTGTGCAATTCTTGTCCCATCTGCTGACAAGAATATCCTGTATGCTGGTGAAGAGGGCCTCTGGTGATGCCTCATACTCTGGGCATTGATTATGTAAAATAATGTTCCTCACAGACTCAATCACGGAATCCCATCCCTCATAAACCTCTCCTAGGATGGGTTGGTCTGTATCTGCAAATCGAAGCAAGGAAATGATAGGGTCCATGATCTGAATAAGTAGATCTACCCTCTCCCACCAGACATCATCCAACACGGTGTCCGTCACTCTTTTTGAGGCTACTTGATCTGTCTTTTTCCAAAAAGACCAAAACTTTGAAATAGCCATGGCCCCAAGAGCGGTCTTGACCTCCCTGAACCTCTTCAACATGATGAATGAAGAGGCAAACCGTGTATCCACAATCTTCAACAATGATAGATTGGTGTACTCCTTGTAGATAGTGAGGGCATTTGTATGGTTTTGTACAAAGTTGCGGATATGCCATGCATCCTCAATAGTGCTTCCAATCCAAAGCACATCAGAGGCAATAGATTTCAATGCTAAGTTCAATGAATGGACAATGCAAGGTGTCCAAAATATTTGTGGGTATTTAGCTTCCACAATCATGCCAGCAGCCTTGCAAACAGGTGCATTATCTGTAATGATTTGCACACAAGAATCGACACTTACGTCTTCAATAACTTTAATAAATAACTCACCCATATATTGTGCATCCTTGTATTTCCCAAGTGCATCCACTAATTTCAAGAACACTGGACCATTCAAGGAAGACACCATGAAGTTGATGAGTAGGTGCCGTGCTGGATTTGTCCATCCATCAGAAACAATGTTAACCCAAGATGTTGGCCATGCTGTTTTAATAGGCTCAAGCATTTTGTCCACCTCTTTCTTTGCCTTCGTCAATAATGTGGTTCTATGTTTCTCTGACCTAGGAGACACATACCCTGATGGAGCTATTTGAGTTAGAGCTCGGCACATCTCAATAAATAGAGGTAAGCGTGCGACATTGAAGGATATGAAGTTCTGATAGAAAAAAAATTGCAATGGTGAGATCAAGCTCTTCCAGCTTCTCTTTTTGGAAAATCTTGTCCATTGGACCAAGTAATTGCCTTTCTTTTTGCTGCTTGTTCCCCACTAGAACTCTCAAATGGGAACTTGTTGCTGCTTTTCCTCTAGAATGGAAGGGGGTCGTCATTCTTGTTTTGTTTTTTTTTTGATGCCACATTTGTCGCACCAACAAATGCCTCTCTCTCCATTTCCTTCCTCTTCGCTAATGGCACCTGTGTACAAGTTGAAATGCCACAACTTAGCAAAACCAACAAATGAGCTTTCACACGGTAATATGTGCTCATGAAATGGCTGTGGAAAAAACTACATTTCCAAGCAACATTTCCTCCTCCCTCGCCTTGCTGCATGGCCCTGCCTCTCTTGTCACATATTTCCACAATGGATATTTGGGGTCTTGAGTTTGTTTTCCCTGAACATTTGAAGCTGTTGTTGCGGCCCCACTTCCAATAGATGGAATACTTGCAGACTCTGATGAAATAGGGACACGAGGGGCATCTCCAATGGGGACATTCTTCCCCTTTCTTTGTCCCTGCCTTGCTGCCCTTGATTGAGCCATGAATGCTATAAAAAATAAACAAAAATGACCAAATTTGTAAAACATATGCACATGCAAACCAAATGCAAAAAAATAGAGAGACAATGTCCTTACTGGTTGCTTGAATCTCCCTGAAAATGCTCCCTTGCTCCTTGCTCAACTCACACGCTAACAATTGTGAAAAACAAATGAGAAAATCAAAAGTTTATAATGCTTTAGACGCTTTTTCGTGCTGTATGAATCCGGAAAATCGGGATTCGATCGTGTCCGTACAGGACACAATCGGGACTCGTCGTGTCCTGTACGAACACGATTGAATCTTGGAAAATGGATTCGAATCCCCACGAATCGTGTCCGTTTCACCCGATTTGGGACATCTGGAGGGTGGAGGACGAATCCGATTTCATAGCTAAAAGCTTTGATGATCTTTGAACTCTGATTGTACGTGTACTCTCTGACATATCCTCCGGCATGGAGTCTTCAATTCTTCAAGTATGCTTCAATGATCAACATGAGCATCCACACCATCTTCTACAAATATAGGAGAGCATAGTTCCATATCCAACAATCATCGTTTGACATTAGGCTCAGAGCTAGGGTCTTCTATTGTTAGGGGCATGCCTGAAAAACAACCCATCATCTTTTCTTGTAAAAGGGGCAGAGGGCATTGATCTCAGATAGCTAGCTGTTAGTTTTGTTTGTTTTGCTACATATAAGTCATGATGACGAGATACATTTATATATGTGATGTTGTTTTGTATTGCTTCTCCACATTAAGTCCTTGATTGGACAATTATTAGGGATAAGCAGGATTTGGTATCACCTTTGATGTATTATTTTTATTTGACATCCACTACATCATATATATCAGTGCTTTCTTCATATTTATTTGTCAATGTCTTTACTTCATGTTGTTGTTGTTTTATATGTTTAAAAATATGAAAAAAATGAATATATTTTGCATTTTTTAATGTTTGCCGCGGTTTGCCAATGTTTTAAAAAATTTGTTTCAAGGACACTCGCTGATTTTTTGATAGAAATGGCATCAATAGTACATTAATGATTAAGCATTCAAGCATCGACCATCTGGAATCTAGACTATCAATTACAAAGAAACATACGAACTTTTAAGCCTTATAATGGAAATTAGACCGTTAACTGATGGAATGAAATAGATTATCTAGGAATTGTCAACAATATCATGACCAATTAGTTATGTTTACAAAATAGGCCATCTACACACCAAAATATGAAGACCGAAATGCCCAAAACAATAAATTGAGCTAGTTACTAAACACTTCCCTACAGAAAAAGTGTTCACCAATTGTGAAAGCACCCATGTTGCCAAATGTTGTAGCTGTGGGGTAGCACCACCATGCATGTTCCACCACTCTTTGACAAACAATGTTCCACCATCGCTTATATTGGGTGAGGGGGAGAGGGGGTGGGGGGTGGGAGTTTCCATATATTTGTTGCGACTGCTAGTTCTTAGCCAACCATGAATTGACATATATCTAGAAGCATAGTGTTCAGTCAAATATTTATAGTTTTATTGTTTTTGCATGAGCTGCTTTGATTTTTGTTTTGACATTGAGGGATGGATTCCATGTATTTGTTGCGACTGCTAGTTCTGAGCCTTTGACCCTGAATTAACATATTATCTAAAAACATAGTGTTCAGTCAAATATTTATAGTTTATTGCTTTTGCATGAGCTGCTTTGATTTTTGTTTTAACATTTATCTGAACCTTTATAACCTGCATGATGTCTTCTCCAAAACCCCATATAAAGTAAAACTGGAGTGGCATGAATTGTACTTGACAAGGATTATGTACTTGGAAATTAAATTAAAGCTTCAAGTACATCATTTAGAAGAAGATTCTACAAGGAATTCATGAGGGATGACTCCTCACTTCTGTGTGGATCAATTTGTCATATTTGGTACATTTACAATGTAGTCATTTATGGTCATATGCAGAAAGCTGTTCAACAGGTGCTCACTTGAGATATGTTAACTGATGATATTGACTCTTTGGGTTAAAAAAAATTCATTGGTGATTTCTCATGTTGATGAACGTTTGGTCTGCCATTATATGGCATTTAGAAATCAACCTCTTATTTGTTGCAACTGCTAACACTGAAGTAAATTGTTGCATTGCTCCGGTCCTTTCCCACATTTTTTCAAGGTGCAATTGCTCCTGTATATGTGAACAAACGAACATAATGTAATGACAATTGTGTACAATATAGTTTTGTCATTTTGACCTGGCCAGGCTTTTTAAAGAAGGCTGCATAAAGCTATATAATTGACAATATTATATATCATTCAATGCTTTTTACAAGAGTGTGATGGATATTTATACAACATAACCATTGCTAGCATATCAGGATATATCAAATTGTGTTGAAATTTAAAACCCATAAACATATTGTTGACAACTGATGTGCAAATAGCAAGTTACATTGAACATACACACGTTTCTTATTATTTGTGAATGATTGAAATTATTCTTCCATGTAGAAAGTGCCATTGAAAAGCATTCCAAACCTATGTGTAGGATTATTAATATAGAGCAAATATATGGAAACTGAGGGAAGCTATAAGTGTTATATTGCATGAAGAGTATCAATGGCTTATTTGAATATGTTTGTTTTTGAGCTGTTCATTTCCAAGTGTTAGCAAGTTACACTCAAAGAAAGAGTGCTTGATTTAACATTCCAGTTCAATTTCAGAAATTCATGCCTAACATATTACTATGTAGAATTCAAAGTATTAATGTCATTGTTCATATGGTGTAGATTATGGGATTCCTATCAAAGCTTCCACCTCAGCCTCAGCTTCTTCAGACAGGTAATTGGCGAAGGATGTTAGGCATCAGCATCCAACAATCTAGATGCAGTTTATGTTTTAAAAGGCATCCACAAGTGGTGGCCTATTTCTTAAAATATTTCTGGATGAAATTGTTGTGTCCAAGTGTTTGATGGTCATTTTATGTAACAGTCTGTAGCTTAATGCCTGGAATTTGATGCAGCTTGTTTAACCATCGGAAGTTATTCAAAATGGCTGAGTGGCGCACCTAATGCATTATCATTTCTACCTGCACTAATAGAAATTTTGACAAGGGGACTAAGCACATCAGATGATTCGTCAACTGCAGCGGCAATGGCTTTACGGCATGTTTGTGATGGTATGAAGTTCTTATTCTACCATCGAAACCTCTACTTTCATGTCAATTTATGTGGTGTCCAAGAGGGTTTGCATGAAGTTGGTATGCAAATAACATCATTGTGCTGTTATGAATAAATCAATAATATCTATAAAATATGTATATTGAATACTATATTATTATTTATATATTTAGAATATTCTAAAGTCTAATGTCAATATATATTGCATAAATCAATGTTTGTTACAAAAGTAGTTTATAATATTAGTAATATATAAAACATGAATATACGTTACATCTAAGTAGCCTAGGTTCACGGTGTGGGTCTATATATATATATATGGCAAAAACATATAAAATATTCAAATTTTAAAGAAAAACATATATATTCATGTGCATCCATGTAATCCAGACCATTTATACACATATAAGCAAAAGTTTTCGTTTATATAGCATGTAAAGGGACACATAACCAAAATAGCACCAAGTGCAATCCATCTCTAAACCAAAAATACATCAGCAAACACACTCCACATGGCCTCTAGCATCCAAAAAAAAATATGCTACAACAAAAACCCACATATCATCAAAATCATTGCCTATATTGCGATCTTCGTCATCAATATCACCCTCTAAGCATTAGAATAACATAGAAATTTCATAGCATGTCAAGTCAAGATTTTGTTTGAGTGATGGGTATTTTTGTTAGTAAGCTCATGATAGAGGAGTTCAACAACCAATGCCACTAACATCAAGGTACATAGAGGGCTTGGTGCTCTTGATTAAACATTAGTTCCATATGAAATCCAATGAGGTCAAAACCACTCTCAAACATCCTGAGTCATTTCATGGTAATGTTAAAAATTTAAGTAAAAGGATGAAAATGAAAGACAAAGGGCTTGTGCCTAGCTAAGACAAACATTAAAATAAAAAAGCAAAATAGACCCCACTTCTTGCGTTCTACGTGACTTTACCGTACTGAACTGGACAAAAATGGTTCAAATCACTGGTTTTTGCCTGAAAACGGTGGGACTGGTCTAAATCGGCCGGTCCGGTTCAGTCCTTATAACACTGATATATATAGTGTATATGATATGTATAATATACAATAACAAATGATAATGACATATGCCTTAAGATTATGGACAAACACATACTCCATGTACCCTGATTTAAAAAATGGCACCCATGTATCTACATTCGCACCACTACCTAGGATTGAACCTTCTCACTTTTCTATGCTTGAATTATTATTGTCAACAATAAATCCTCTCACTTTAGATAGTAGTAGTGACTCAATATGTCTCTTTTAATCCTTTTGAGGATGCTAAAGCAACGACGTTCAAAGGTCAATTTGGGTCAGTAAATCGATTTTTGTCAGATAAGCAGTTGGCATGGCTATTTGGGAGACATTAGAGTTAGTTGTTGAGCATTCCATTTTTCTTTTATCTCTATGTCAATGGTGGTGGAAGTAGTCTTGTTGTTGTTTGTAGCATCTTTTAATACTTGCCAGTCCCATTAAACTATTTTGGTCAACACTAAGTTAATTTATTAATGTCCAATTGATGACCGCAAAAATAGCTCAATTGGATAAAAGAAGCGTACAATCAATATAACTAGAATGTGGTGTTGATGTAGATATTCTTTTAGCACTTCCAGTTTATCACTAAGCAATTACATTTCAGAAATTCAACCATAAATGTGTAAGGACGGTAGAGATCACAATACACAAAGACAACATAGGATTTCGCTGGAGACTGGGGTTTCTGAGTCGGGAGGGCTGAAACTCAGTTTCTGGGAGGCAACTCAGCGCAGAGAAGGGGTGACGCAGTCCTCAGCCAGGCCCACACAGGCCTATGCATCTACTGCACAAAGGTAGCTTGAGCGTCACCATTTTCTGATCCGGATCAGCTGGGACTTGCAGTGTGAGGTAAAACTCACAATTTATTTTTGTTTGCCTAGGTTTTTATTTGTTGGGTGAGCCAGATTTTGGCACCGTAGATGTACTTAGAATACTGCTGCTTAATAATATACACACTCACATTTGTTGCACCAGTTTTCCCGCATTGGGTTTTTTGTAGCAGTGTGGAAAAAGTCGTGATTAAATCAGCAAAATCCGATTTTTTGGACTAGCTGATTTAATCGGCCGACTTTTTGGCGATTTTTTTCTAGTTGAAAAAGTGAAGATTAAATTGAAAAGGTTGGGATTAAATCGAGAATTTTCCAAAAAATCGTGAGTGAGGTAATTTTTTAAATGATTTTTTTTTTTTTTTTTGAAAAAATTGGGTTTTTTTTCCAAAAAAAGGGGATTTTTTTTCCAAAAATTGAATATTTATGTACTTTTTTAATTTTGCCAACTTTTTCCAAAAACTCCCGACTTTATCAAGTTTTTCAACTTTTGGACCCTTGCCGTTTTAATCAATGTTCCATCGAGTTTCTGAGACGGGGAAACGCGGGAGCGGGGATTACACAGAAGGGGGATGTATATAAGCAACCCCAAAATTTGGGGAATTTTCGAGAAAATAGGGGGACGTCAAAGTCATAAAAATTATAAAATAATAAATTATTAAAAATTTAATTAAAAATAACTAAATAGAAAATCTTAAAAATTATTCATTGTAGATCTAAAGAATAAATATGATCATCATTTCATATAAGACTATTATCATTGATTCATTTATGAATTATCATTCGATATTTCTGCATTATAATTTAAATTTATAAATCTAGATTCTAAAAGTAAATTACTAAATTGAATCCATCATTTCACATTATGTAATGTTCCATCTAAATTCATGAATCATCATTTGTCATGATGCAAGGTACGTTTAAATTAAATTAATAAATTCATCATTTGACAATTCAAATTCAAATTATGCAATGCACATCAAATTTTCAAAAATGATAAAAAGTAAACTCATCATATGACAATGACGACGACGTTATGTTGAAGTGTTAAATTAAAATAGCAATAGAATACTAAACTAAAAGTAAAGATAGAAAGAACTGAGTAGTGAAATACTAGTAAATTTCTCAAAAAGTACTAACTTAATATTAATAGATATTAAGTTTTAACAAGTTATAACTTATAAACTTATACTATATAGGTTTAATATAATTTGATGATTTTTTAAAATTTTATTTAAATTTTAATATAATTTAATTGTTATTGTTTTTAAATTTGTGTTTAAGTTTTAAATTTTAGTAAAATTTAATTAATTAATTAATTTCTTTTAAAGTTTTAACAAGTTATAACTTATTAACTTATACTATATAGGTTTAATATAATTTCATTTTTTAAATTTTTATTTAAATTTTAATATAATCTAATTAATTAATTAATTAAATTTAATTTTTAAGTTTTAACAAGTTTGATCTTTTACTATAGTTTAAGTTTTTCTATTTTTTTTGTTTTTTAATTTGTCATCTATTTAAATTTGATATTTTAAAATTTTTTAATGTTTTATAAAAATTATTTGGCAAAAAATGGGGGGACGCATATGCATCCCCCTGACGTCCCCCAGGCGTTCCCCCTTCAAGGGAGTCGCGTTTCGTTGCCAAAAAAATGTCCCCCCCGGAGTTTCCCCGAGTTTCCCTAGAAAGGGGACGTGGGGGAAACGTTTCCCCAAGAGTTTCCCCGTCCCCGAGACATGGGGGAGTGTCGGGGCGCGTCCCCTACCCCGGGGGACGCGTCCCCGTGGAAATGATTTCGACTTTTTCACATTGGTTTTTCCGAGGACATTTGTCCGAAAAATATGCGTGTCCTTTGTCTGAATGTGTCACTTATTTTTTAGTTCTTGATCTGTATAATTGTGTAGGCTGCAGTGTGTTTGCATTAGTATTTTTACTGAAGATTCAAAAAAATAACTTGTAATTTAAATAAGGCAGGTAGGTAATGCAAATCAGATTTACTGTAGTAGGATTTTTGTAACTTAGATTTAGAACTTTTCACATGGTATCAAAGTTGTTGTAGATCAAGTAGAGCTGAATTCATCAGTGAAAGGAAGAAGAAAAATTTGTTGCAGGAAGGCAACTGTCTCGAGTGACAGCGTTGAACCAGGAAGAGGCAAAGGAAGGGCGACGCAGTCACCAGAGGGGATCATGTAGAGCCTGCGTCAGCCAGCTAGGGTGACGCTGTAGCTGTGCAGAGGCAACACAGTGTTTGCTGGGCCAGCGCAGAGGTTTTGAGCCTCATTCTTTCGGGTTGCCGTGGCTGGAAGAGAAATTCGTTTTTCTTCAGGAGTTGCTAGTGGGGCATTGTATTTGTTGGTGCAGAACAATGTCTAGTTGGGCAATGACAAAGTAGAGTGAAGCAGTTCCTTAGAAGACTTCTTGCCAAGAAGTCTCGATCCAGTGTTGATGAAAATCAAAAAGTGATCGGAGAGGACTAATTCGACATCTGTTGGCAGAAGGATTTCCACGAAGGAAATCAAGTTTCAGAGGGAGCTTGTTCCTTAGAGGGTTTCTAGTGCTAAAGAAGCCCATATCTGAGTTTTGCTGGGGTAGTGGCAAAAGAGGGGGAAGAGAACCAGTTTGACATTTTTTTATTGAGCAGAGATGGTCGCACATGGACTGAGGGATCAAGACAAGTTGGATGGAGCATCCAACTTTGTCATCTGGGAGGCCAAAATCCTATCAGTTTTGGAATAGATCATCTATGTACAACACCAGTATCAGAGGATCATCCCCTACTCTTAGATAGTAGAGATTGGGATCTGCATCACTCTTGACAAATCCCATTTGTTGCAAGTAGCTATCAATTTGACCATACCAAGCTCTAGGGGCTTGCTTAAGTCCATACAAGGCTTTCTTAAGCCTGCACACATGAGTCTTCTGCTCAATTGTCTCAAAGCCCTCTGGTTGTTCGAGATATACTTCTTCTTATATCACCCCATTCAAGAATGTCGACTTGACGTCCATCTGGTGAATCTCCCAACCCATTTGCACAACAAGGGATATCACGTATCTAATAGAATAATATCTGGCTACATGGGTGATGTTAGGTCCCTATATTACTAGTATAGTCCCTTATTGTTGTTAGTGTAACCCCCTTATTGTTACTATTGTACCCCTATAACCCCCATATTGTTATTATTGTGCCCTTAAATTATTATTGTTAGGTCGGCTAGGATTACATTGTGGCCTCACTAAGATTACATTGTGGCCTTGTGGACTCTTATATATAGAAAGGAGGTTTTGTAATTTGTATCATCTAAGAATTGTTCATTCATGTAATGTATTGGAGGTTGCCCCCTCGAAGTGGCTTATTTCTAAGGCGTTGATATCTCTTTTCTTCTATTTTTGGAGCTGGTTTCACAACATTTGGTATCAGAGCTTTGGATTCTAGGGTTTTTGCTGCTTCAAATTGGTCATCGTGGCATTTTCGCTATAACTTGTTTTCTACGAAGGTTCAGAAGTTGAAATTTTTAGAGTGCGAAGCCAGAATCCTGAGGAACATCATCGCAAAATTTTAGAGCTTGGTTTGCAATATTTTAGGAGATATGATCTGTGGAAGTTAGGGTTTTTGCAGGCTCCTGAATTTAACCTAAATAGGTCATCGCGTCATTTGTGCTATAAATTTTTTTCTACAAAGATTCAGAAGCTAAAATTTTTAGAGAGCGGAGCCGAAATCCTGAGGAACATCGTCACAAAATTTCAGAGCTTGGTTCGCAATATTTTCGGAGAAATGATCTATGGAAGTTAGGTCTTTTTCAGGCTCCCAAATTTCATCTCAAAGAGGTTATTGTGGGAAAATCTTCATAACTCTCTCTCTGAGCATCAGATTGGAATGCTGTAAAAAGTGGCCGCAAGTACATGGACTGTAGTTTCCTGTGTATCAATTTTAGAGCCAAAGGAGGAAAAAATGACACGTAGCAAGTCGTACAAGTTCGCTCTACTGAACCAGTCCATAATTAGGTCATTGTGGGAGATTGGACATAACTTTGCCTTGAAGAATCCAAATCAGGTCAGACCTGTGACATTTGAAAAAAGCTTCAGAGGGCTACTACAGGGCCGAATTTCAGATATTGAGGATCTGCAATTATAGAGATAATTCAATTTCAATATAGAGCTCCTCAAAAGCAAGTAAAAGGTGTGTATTTTTTTTTTTCCTCGTATTGCATAAGTCTTGTTTGAAGAATCAAGTTGAATTGATTCCAAGGGCATATTGTAGAATAGATATCATTGGATTCTAAAATGGCCCCTAAAAAGAATTCAACACCCATTAAGCCTTTAGAAGGCTCTACTATGACTCATGAAGACGAAGAATGGCAACATCACATATCAAATTTACAAGAGCAAGTGCAACAAATTTCGTTCTCGCAAAGAGCAACAAAAAATGATATGGAAGTTTTGAAGAAAGGCGTGGAAACTAAGATGGATGGTTTGAAGAAAGGCGTGGAATCTAAGATGGATGGTTTGAAGAATGGCATGGAAGCTAAGATGGATGGCATGGAAGCTGGCATGGAAGCTAAGATGGATGACATGAAATACAACATGGAAAACATGAAGAATGATCTAAAAACGGACATCGAAGGTTTGACAAAGTTGATACAAGAAATGTTTCCTAATGGTGAAAAGATAGTAGAAGAACCTCATGATGAGAACAAAATCAATGTTAATCGTGATTTCATAAACTCTAATGTTGACGGGAAGAACCACCATATTCCAAAAATGGATATGAGGAAGTTTGATGGAAAGGATCCTGTAACATGGATACTACAGATGGAGCAATATTTTGATCTCCATAACGTGCAAAACACACAAAAGGTACGCATTGCAACTTTACATTTAGAACAAAATACATTTGTATGGTATCAATGGCTTTGCTCCCGTAAAAAAATTGTCACTTGGTCAATTTTACGGAGGAAATGATAGCACATTATGAGGATACAAAGAGCAACACCTTCTTTAGCCAATTGATAAATCTCAAACAAAAGGGTTTAATGGGGGAGCACATTGAGGACTTCCAAAAATTGAATATAAGGGTAACTGATATTCCAGAGGAACACAGGATTGATCTCTTCATATGTACTTTAAAGGATAACATCCAACATGAAGTTCGCGTTTTTGAACCTGATTCATTGGAGAAGACATTTAGGTTGGCAAGAAAAATTGAATGTAAAATTATGGCGATAAGGAAGCCTACCACTCACTTCTATAAAGAGGGAAGTGTTTCTACCAAGGTTACTTGGAAGCGGGAGCGGGAGCGGGAGCGAAGCGCGGAGCGCCATTTTTAAAAGTTTCCGGGTCCGGAGCGTTTTCGGGAGCGTTTTTATATATATATATATATTTTTTAATATTTTTAATATTTTTTATATTTTGATGCATATATGTCAACAAAAACATGTAGAATGATGAATTAGACATAAAAAACATAAAAACATAGATTGAATCATATAACATCAATCATCTAAAAGTTATAATCTTCATCAACCACGCCCACGAGTTGGAAGCATACAACATATTGACTCTTGAGTCTCACAAATCATCAATCTGAAGGTTTCAAGCTTTCAAAATTCAATATATAACATTTATCATCATTGATATATAACATTTATCATCATTGATTTCAAATTTCGATATCTAACATTTATCATCATTGATTCATTGATCACCATATAACTTTCATGAAGCATCATATTCATAATGTGTGGTCCCTAAAAGTTCTGCTTCCAACTCTTCCATATGTACCATGCTGTCCTCCAAATTATCATCCTCTGGGTTGTTGTCCCAGAGTGTATGATTGATCCTCATTTGCCCGATCACAGTAATGGCTCAACAACCTCAAGTTGTAATGCACATAAACCAAGCTTTCAGCTCGGTTTTCATTCAGCCTGTTTCTTCTCACATTGTGTATGAAGCTGTAGGTGCTCCAACACCTCTCTGCAGAAGAAGTGTTCACAACCTGTGAGATAACTTTTTTAGCCAACTTTGGCAAAAGTCCCATGCCGCCATATGCTTCCCACCATGTGATAGCATCAAATCTGTCCTCGTCTTCCATTGCATGGAAAGAACCAAAGTTAGAAGTGCAACTGAAGTATTTGCCTAATTCAAGGTGCAATCTAGCACACTCCTCCCTGTCAGGTACCAACTTGTCCAATCCCTTCATGTACCCCTCTTGTACTTCTGGATTTGTGTGAGCATAGTTATTAAAACCGGAACCGGTGACCGGACTGATGGACCTAATGAACTGGGTTTCTAACCGGAACCGGTCTAACCGGGAGCGATCAGATCTCAATGAACCGGTTTTAAAAAAAATACATTAAATAATTATTTTTTAATAAAAAAGCTATTTTTAAGATTTGCAACCATGATTCCAAGCCAATAGAGACAAAATATGCAAAGTTTGCTCATTTATATACCATGCAAAGGTGAATATATCGAAATGGCACCGAGTGCAATACATATCATCGAAAAATACATAAGCAATGAGGCTCCAAATGGCCCATAAAGTCCAAAAACAATGCTACAAGCTATGAGGCCATTGGCCTAATACAAGACTACATATTAGTGATCAACAACATGATCACTCCTCGTCATGATCAAAATCATCACCACTTCTAGACAAGGGATCATCAACATGAGCTACATAAATAATATGGCTCAAAGTTTGAGGACTCCTAAAACTCCTCTACAATTTTAGTAGTAGTAGTAGTAGCAAAAATAGACATCAAAACTACAAATCACTGAACAACATGGTCTCTCATGAAACTCATCATTGATTCATTGCTACTAGAAATGGGATCATCAACAAGAGATACATAAACATCATCTAGCTCAAAGTCTTCAGACTTGGATTGCTCAACCTTATAACATGATAGAAATTGAAAAAGTTTAACATGCCTAACCAATGATTTTGGTTTGAGTGAAGGGTTCATCTCCTCAACCTTAAAATGCGGTAGGAAAAGATTAGCATGCCTAACTAGTTGTTTTCCTTTGATTGAGGGGTACATCAAGGTTCTTAAAGGACTTCATGCTCTTGATCAAATGCCAATATCATACCCTTACACATGATAGAATCAAATGGAAACATTGCAAATTCCCAAACCATGGAACCCTGAAAACCATTAAGTCTGTTGAATTTTGAGTGAAACCTAAAATTCTAGTTTCTCCATATGAAATCCAATGAGGTCGAAACCACTCTTAAACATCCTGAGTCATTTCATGGTAATGTTAAAAATTTAAGTAAAATGATGAAAATGAAAAATAAAGGAAATGTCACTTTTACTTTAAGAATTTAACATTACCATGAAATGTCAATGCTTCTCTTACCTCCACATTAGCCCTAAAACCCATTTCTAGCCCTAAACAAATCGTTTTTATCAATTAGAAATGCTTTCCGCGAGCGTTTTTTATTACACGGGGCGTTAGGCGGGCGCTCCCTGGCCCCTTTCGGCGTTAAAAAAAAAAACGCTCGGCGTTTTTATAGCGGGAGAGAAAATTATTCGCTCCTGGCGCGCGCTCCGCAAGCGCTCGGAAAAAGCGAGAGGAGAAGCGTTTTTTCAGGGTCGGAAACGCGCTCCCGAAAACGCTCCCGACAGGAAGCGTTCTCGGAAGCGCGTTTCCTAGCGTTTCCGAAACGCTCCCGCACGGAGCGCGTTTCCGGAGCGGGAGCGAAGGGGGTATGAAGCTTCCCCGCAACCCTGGTTTCTACTCCTAGATTTCCACAACCTACAAGGTTGACACCACAACAATTAGAAGAAAAAAGAGCAAAAGGGCTTTTGTGAAGAGGAAGAAGAAAATGAACAAGAAGAGGATATACACTAGGAACCAACCCTAAAAGAGGAAGAAATGAGTCCGACCATATCGTGTAATGCATTGGCAGGAATTACCACTCCTCAAACTCTCAAGATAGAAGGACATATCAAGAAGAAAAAGGTAATAGTGTTGATTGATTCAGGTGGTACCCATAATTTTATTCATTGTAAGGTAGCCAAGGAATTGAATTGTTTCCTATACCCAGCACCAGAATGTCAAGTGATGGTTGCAAATGGAGGAACTATAAATTGCTCTAGAAAATACCATAATATCAAGCTAACCATGGGGGAATATGTATTGACTAGTCCAATGCTTTCCATTCCTATGGGAGGTGCTGATGTTGTACTAGGAGTACAATGGTTACAATCTTTGGGGACGGTAGCTTTTAATTTTCAAGAAATTTTCTTGAAATTATTTTCAGAAGGAAAGGAAGTCGAATTACGGGGTATTGAAGGGAAGCCAGGAAGGATAATAAGCTCTAATGGCATGACAAAGCTTCTAAAGAAAGAACAACGAGGCGTAATTGCACAATTATGCTTACTAGAAGTTCCAACATCAAAATCATCTATTTCTGCAGATCTCCAACAAGTCTTGGACAATCATTCCAAGGTGTTTGAAACTCCCAAAGGACTCCCACCTATTCATGATCATGATCATGCTATTCATTTGATTCGAGGAAGTGTTCCTCCAAACATCAGGCCTTATAGATATCCTTACTTCCAAAAGAGCGAAATTGAACGTATGATTGCAGAAATGTTAGAGGCGGGTATAATTCAACCTAGTCAAAGTTCTTTCTCTGCTCCTGTAGTATTGGTACACAGGAAGGATGGATCATGGTGCATGTGTTCGGATTATAGGGAGCTCAATAAGCTCACCATTAAAGATAAATTTCCCATTCCTGTGATTGATGAATTATTGGATGAATTACATGGAGAAATTTATTTTAGCAAATTGGATCTTCATTAAGGGTATCATCAAATTAGAATGAAGACTGAAGATATTCCGAAAACAACATTTCGAACTCATGAGGGTCATTATGAATTTTTGGTCATGCCTTTTGGCCTTACCAATGCACCTTCTACATTTCAAGGGTTGATGAATTCCATTTTCAAACCCTTCCTTAGAAAATTTGTGCTAGTATTTTTTGATGATATACTAATGTACAACAGGTTTTGGAAGGATCATGTTCAACATGTTGACAGGGTGCTCAAACTATTGCAGGAGAAACAATTATATGCAAAAACATCCAAATGTTTCTTTGAGTATAAGAGGTGTAATATCTGGGTCATATTGTATCTTAGGGGGGTGTTAAGGTAGACCTTAACAAAATTAAAGCCATTAAAGAATGGAAAGTCCCCACAACCATAAAGCAGTTGCGAGGATTTCTCGGGTTAACAGGATATTATCGCAAGTTTGTTAAAAATTATGGGAGAATAGCAGCACCTCTAACAACATTATTGAAGAAAGATGCATTTTCATGGACTCCTAAAGCAACTAAGGCCTTTGAAGTTTGAACATCTTAAAGAGTCAATGTGCCTAGCACCGGTCTTAGCTATGCTAGACTTCACAAAAACCTTTATTATGGAATGTGATGCCTCAGGAAATGGAATTAGGGCTGTTTTAATGCAAGAAGGAAGACCCATTACTTTTGAAAGTCGTCCAATCAAAGGAAAGTATTTACAGAAAGCTATTTATGAGAAAGAAATGTTAGCAATACTGCATGCACTTAAGAAATGGCGAACTTACCTAATGGGAAGACACTTCAAGGTAAAAACTGATCATGGTTGTCTTAAACACTTTTTGGAACAAAGACTATCTTTAGAAGAGCAGCAAAAATGGGTCGCAAAGATGTTGGGTTATGACTTTGAAATAATCTACAGAAAAGGGAAGCTAAATGTTGTTGCAGATGCACTCTCATGAAAGGATGAAGAGGTGGAAACATTGCTTTGTGCCATTTCTATTATTCAACTAGATTGGATAATCGAAGAAAGGGATGAATGGAAGAAGGACGAAGAAGTGTGGACACTCATTCAAAAGTTGCAGCAAGATCCTAGTACATCTGATACATTTAGTTGGAAAAATGATTCCTTATGGTACAAAGATCGCTTATATCTTTGTGAGAATTTCCAACTAAAACAAAAGATTTTTTTGGAATTGCACTCTTCTCCTTTAGGAGGACACTCAGGATTTTGAAAAACTTACCACAGAGTGAAGAAATAATTTTTTTGGGATGGCCTTAAATCTGATATTCAAAAGTTTGCGGTGGAATGTTTGATTTGCCTGCAGAATAAAGTTGAGACAATTAAGACCCCGGGTCTTCTACAACCTTTATCCATTCCAAGTCAACGTTTGGAGGAGATTTCGATGGATTTTATCATAGGTTTACCTAAGTCCGAAGGAAAGAGTGTCATCATGGTGGTAGTTGATAGACTTACCAAGTATGCACACTTTTGTGTATTATCTCATCCATTTAAAGCAAGTACAGTTGCTACTACATTTATAGGCACAATTCAAAAGCTACATGGAAACCCTAGGGTTATTGTGAGCAACAGAGATCCCATTTTTACTAGAAATTTTTGGACGAAGTTATTTTCTTGTTTGGGTACTCAATTAGCTCATAGCTGATCTTATCATCCTCAATCCGATGGTCAAACTGAGATAGTAAATAAATGTTTGGAAGGATATCTTCGTTGTTTTATATCTGATAAACAAACAAAATGGGTCAAGTGGTTACCTCTCGTTGAATGGTGGTATAACACTTCCTTCCATACTGCAGCAAAAATGACCCCATTTATGGCACTTTGTGGATATCATCCATCGTCCATCACATCATCTTTAAGAGAAAATTCGAAGGTTCAATCAGTGAAAGATCACATCGAGCATCAACAAAAAGTTCTACAGCTCTTAAAGGATAACCTGAATTTGGCACAAAATTGAATGAAACAATAGGCAGATCAACATCCCAGCGAGAGAAGTTTTGATGTAGGAGACTGGGTATTTTTACGGCTACAACCATACAAACAAATGTCCCTCAAGCAAGCTGAGAAGGATAATAAATTATCGCCAAAGTACTATGGTCCTTACAAGGTGTTGCAAAAGATTGGTACTATGGCATACAAATTGGAGCTTCCTGCTTCTTCACGAGTGCATCCAGTTTTCCATGTTTCATGCTTAAAGAAGGTTATAGGTGAAAATCTTCCAGTTCAAACAATATTGCCAGAACTTGATGAGGAAGGAAAATCATATTGGAACCTGAAGCGGTCATGGAAACAAGAACTCGACAGCTACGGAATCGATCAATTTCAGAGTATCTCATCAAGTGGAAGAACTTACCCACTGAAGATTCTACATGGGAGGATGAGAATTTTATACAGAAGCACCCAAAGCTACTCAAGCATTGAGGACAATACTTTTTTGAAGGAGAGGGGCATGTTAGGTCCCTATATTACTAGTATAGTCCCTTATTGGTGTTAGTGTAACCCCCTTATTGTTATTATTGTACCCCTGTAACCTCCATATTGTTATTATTGTGCCCTTAAATTATTGTTGTTAGGTCGGCTAGGATTACATTGTGGCCCCACTAAGATTACATTGTGGCCCCATGGACTCCTATATATAGAAAGGAGGTTTTGTAATTTGTATCATCCAAGAATTGTTCATTCATGTAATGTATTGCAGGTTGCCCCCTCGAAGTGGCTTATTTATAAGGTGTTGATATCTTTTTTCTTCTATTTTTGGAGCTGGTTTCACAACTGGCGAAGGTCTCTTCATAGTCTATCCCTTCCTTCTGACCATACCCCTTTGCCACAAACTTGGATTTAAATTTTTCTACGCTGCCATCTGCAACATATTTGATCTTGTAGATCCATCTCGAACCCACAACTGATTTGTCCTGAGGCCTAGGAACCATTTCCCAGACATCTTTTGTCATGATGGAATTGTACTCTTCCACCATTGCATCTATCCACACTTGATGCTGAGTTGCCTCTTGAAAACTAGAGGGTTCCCCAACCTGGGCTACCAAGGCTTGGTATCTATCTGGTTGCGTGCACTACCTCTTCTCATTTCTGGGGGCTCCGACAAAATCCTCTGCATCCTTAGAATTTGTCGTAATTCTCTATTTGTCCTACCACTGGTAGTTAGTGGCTGTACTTGCTCCCCCTCCTGGAAATATTTTGGAGTTGAATCTGTTGGAACCTTCTACCTTGGAGAAGCACTCGGGCTAACCTTAGCTGGTCGTAGTGGTTGGACCAATGGGTCATATTTAGATTGTGTCGCTGAAGGCATCTCTCGGGAGTTTCTGAAAGCTCTTTCCTCCATGAACTTTACATCCCGTCGCACTACAACCTTCCTACTGCCAGGAATGTAGATTCTGTAAGCCTTAGCATTTTCACTGCATCCTACCAGATACCCCCTTTCAACAGTCCCATCCATTTTCTTCCACTTCTCTTCGGGTACATGGGAGTATGCCACACTACCAAAGATCCTGAGGTGGCTTATCTCTAGCTTCCTGCCAGTGAAGACAGTTTCTGGAGTGATCTTACCCTATGCATTATGAGGAACCCTATTCTGAACATATATAGTTGTGTTACAAGCTTCAACCCACAAAAATTTGGGCATGTATTGATCATACAACATTGCTTTTGCAACCTCCACAATAGTTCTATTCTTTCTTTTTGCAACTCCATTATGCTCTGGATTATATGGAGTAGTCCACTCTCTTTTGATGCCTTCCCTCACGCAGAATTTTGTGAAGTCTTTATCAATGTATTCTCCACCATTATCTGATCGCATAATTTTTTTGATTTCCTGTCAGATTCTCAACCAGACCTTTAAATTCCTTGAATCGGTCAAAGACTTCGTCTTTGGTCATCATAAAGTAAATCCAAGTTTTCCTGGAATGGTCATCAATGAAGGTGACGAAATACTCGACACCACTAAGAGCTCTAGTGGACATTGTTCTGCAGATGTCTGAATGTATCGATCCTAACACACTCTCAGCCCTATTATTGCTTTTGGGGTAGGCTGCCTTAGTGTACTTCCCTATTACGCATCCTCTGCAAGCATCATCTCGTTTGGTGCTCAAATTTGGAACTCCTGTGATGGTCTTCGCGAGAATTCTCAAAGCCCCATGGTGTAAGTGCCCCATTCTCCTGTGCCATAGCTCATTCAAATCCTTCTCTTCACAGCTGCCTATCAGTGCCTTTGGAGATTCGAGTTGTAACTTATACAATTTATTGCTCCCGACTCCGATTTGTGCCTTCTTCCAGCTCGGGTGTTTGACATATACTCTTTTGCCAATGAAGTAGATGTCATGGCCCTTGTTTTGTAGCTGAGGCACTGAGAATAAGTTCATCTCCAAACTAGGCACATGCAACACATTGGTGGCTCGAAGCTTATTTCCAGCTTCTATTTGAAATACTCTGGTACCTCTCACAACAGGGGTACACTTTGCCTTATTTCCCATGGTGATCTGAAAATTCCTTTGCTCTTCCTGGTAGCTTGAGAAACATTGTCGTACTCCCGTCATATGTGCAGAAGCTCCACTGTCATATAACAGAATTCAGGAGAAGCAGAGCTTGATACACAAGCAAATTCTTCTTCTAGTCTCGAGGCCAATACAGAGTTGTCGTGATCCCTTTGTTCTTCCATGCTTTCCCTTTTCTCTGGAGAGTTGCGTGAACCCTTTCGATTTGCTGCTACAACAACTTCTAGACTTCATTCCAACACAGAGTCTCCAGTCTTGTTACTCAACTCAGCTCTGATACCACGTGAAAAATTCAATTCTTGAATTTCTATTGCAGTTATAGATTTATTTCTCCTACTTATTTCCACAATAAGTTATTTACAAATTTCGAAATAAACACTACAACAGTTATCACTCAAGTACATATAGAGAAAAGAACAGTAAAATGTAAGCATAAGAACCAATCACAGTGACAGTTGTTTTTGGACAATTGTCCCAGAAAAAACCCAATGTGGGAAAACCGGTGCAACAGATGAGGGTATATATTTATTATTCTTCAGCAAGAATTCTTTCCAAGAAAAGAGTGGAAGAAATAATTGAGAAACTTCTTGAGATACACCTGACATAAATTTTCTTCAAACATTCGAAGAGTTTCTGACACTCGAGGGTCTCATTGGCCCTCCCTGCGTCACCCCGCGTCACTCATGCATGCCTCTTTGCGCAGAGCCAACGTAAGCCTGTGTCACTACTGCGTGAGGCCTCTGCGTTGCTCCTGAGTGCTGCCTCTCTGCCCTTCTGCATCCTTCTTTCCTTGAACCCTGACACTACTGATGCCCTCTGCTTCCTCGACCCTACAAATCTCCCTTTGAAATCGAATTCTCTTTCTTCAGAATCAACTTCCCTTGGGTTGCTGAATGTTTGCCCGACTTGCCTTTCCAGTGACCCTCATGCCTTCTTTTGTAATCTTCTCATTGAAGAATCAATGGCCTAGATTAGAAGTCTAATCAATGGCTAAAATTAAAATTTGACTTGATCTTCGTTCTCTAGAAGATTCACACTCTGTTTTATTAATAGCCATTAATTATTTAATTTCCCTAAGTTTAGAGTTAAAGTCCCCATTAAAATAATTAATTATTTTAATAAAACATGAACTGAGTGGAATTTCCACAAACGATTTCTGGGTTCTTTGGCTTGAGACTTAGATCACTTTCCAATGCTACAAAAATCAACAAGGATCATCATCAGGAGTTGCATAGACATCATCTGGTTCAGAGTCTGATGATGCCTCAACCTCATCTACAACCTCAGTAGCGCTACCACCAATAACAATAGAAGTGGACCTAATGGAAGCACGAGTTAGTCGAGTTGCATGACTAGTGCCCTCCATTGGTTGTTTGCTTTTCCTTGATGCAGTCACTAATCCTAGTTCTAATGGCGCCACCAAATCTGCTTCATCCGTCGCTAATGCTGTGTCAATATCAAAATCAACCTCAAACACTAGATCTTCAGTCTCCTCCTAATGTTGGATCAATATCGTCCAACACAATGGGATCTAGATCAAGTGTTTTGTTCATCATTTGGTTCTGCCTTAGTCGAAGGTGGTATTGCACGAAGACAAGATCATTTAAGCGTTTGTTCCAAGTGGTTTCTCTTCTTCGTGTGTATGCGTTAAAAAACAGATCAATTGCACTCACAACCTGAAGCATTGCAAGTTTGGCTGAGGACTTTAATTGCAAACTTTTGTAATTGAGGACATTACCACCAAATGACTCCCACCAATGTGCTGCAAAGAAAAAGACATTAATTAGTAACTTAGTTCATTTCATTACTTATTTACAAACAATTTAACTTGAAAAGGAAAACAAGTTGGAATTGCTTCCCTGGTTGATCCACATCTCTTGCCATTTTTTCCAAGTTTTCTCCAAAGGTACTCGCTGCCAACTGAAAAGAGTAGTTTGTTTATGTATTTCGAACTGGTCTACATGGATAGGGACCATGCACTCTAAGCATTTAATCAATCCAGTTCTGATCTCCCCATCCCGCACATCTCCTAGCCGAGCTTTATAATGATACTTTGGGTCCAAAAAATACCCAGTTGCATGTATAGGGCGATGGAGTTGATTGTTCCATATGTTATCAATGATCTCCCATATACGACCATATTTAGCTAACCTGTCCTTGTAAGCTGCCTGTATCTGCTCCTTTGCTTGATCCATAGCCTGATAAATGTAGCCCATTGCCAGTTTTCCCCATCCACCATCCTTAGCACCTTAACAAGGGGCTCGGTAATTTTTACAAGCTCTACAAACCTTTTCCAAAAATAATTGCCAAAAACTTTCTTTTTGGTGTCTTTGCCATCTTGTCTACGAGCCCACCGAGATGCAGTCCAATCATCAGAAGAAAACATTTTCTGCAGGTTTTTCTGTGGAGAATTGAGACATTGCAACGTGAGGAAGTGAGTTGCAAATCTCGGAATTTCATGCCTAACAAGCACTTTGCCCCCAATGTTTTTCCTCATTAGGCTCAATACCCATGAGTGGTTGTAAATGTATTTTGTAATACACTTGGCATGATCTACAATGTTTTTTACCCACTCCACTTTGCCTATGTTGTCAAGCATGAGGTCTATGCAATGTGCAGCACATGGAGTCCAAAATATGGTCCTATATTTTGACTTAAGCATCTTTTCAGCAAGAACATAGTTTGAGGCATTATCTGTGATGACCTGCACAACATTTTGCTCCCCCACTTCCTAAATAATCTCATCCAAAAGCTCAAATAGAAGGGTTGCATCCTTCACCTTATCAGATACATCAACTGATCTAAAAAACATGGTTCCTTGAGGGAAAGAAACAAGAAAATTAGTGATAGTGCGGTTCTTTCCATCAGTCCATCCATTTGACAT
This sequence comes from Pinus albicaulis, assembly GCA_034641835.2. Lineage (NCBI taxonomy): Eukaryota > Viridiplantae > Streptophyta > Pinopsida > Pinales > Pinaceae > Pinus > Pinus albicaulis. Next base: position 1,055,763,391 of record CM076575.1, on the reverse strand, counting down.
GATGGAACAACCTGTTTTGAGCCATGACTCTTTATACTCAGCCAAATACTCATCAATGGAAGAAATATGTTTTTGCAAAAGAGCTCCCTTCAAGTCATGCGCACTAGGGCTTTTGAAGCCCTTTCCTGCAGGTATAACATAGTCCCACATAGCTTGGTAATAAGGTGAGCGAGCAACATTATATGGGATGTTTGCATCATACTACCATCTAGCAATGTACTGATAAGAAGTTTCTTTGCATTATTTCTTCCAATGTTGATCCAAAGTGGGTTGATGACTTGTCTGGGAGGAATTGGCTGTGGGATTAGCAGTGAATGAGAAATAACTCTGGATGTTTGGTCTCTTTGTTGCTTTTGATTTTTGGCCAAGAGAAGGAGGAACATAGTGAAAGGGGTCATTGGTGGAAGGTATAGAAGTGGAGTATTGAATCTCATAATCATCATACCCATTCTCTTTCATGGCCTCTATGAATTCCCTCTTCCTTGCAATTTCATCTTGGATGGCCTTCTCCCTAGCCTTATTGTTAAATTTGGACAACTAGGTCCAAACTCCATGTTATGATGCTCAGATTAAGAGGCTAATATTTTTGTTGGATTCCTCTTTCTGAGAGGTGTAAAATCCATATAAAATATATCTTAATCCAATGAGCAGAACTTATATTTTGAATTTATTATTCTTAATAAATTATATGTGCAAGGTCGGCCAGTTTTGTAATGTAGGCTCGCATGCCCAACAGATGTGTCACACACCCTCATTGATGGATATAAATACAGGAAAAGTTGGAGAAAATTTCATCATCATCACAACTCACATCTTCCTCTCTCATCAAATAGTACGAGCTACCTAAAGGACGAGTTTCAGCCACACGTGTGAAGGAGAGAGAGGACAGACCGTACGGCTGGGCTGAAGTACGACTTTCTGCTGCTAGGGTTTCGCAGAAAGGTTGACCAGCGTTGACTTTGGTCAACGCATGGTCCAATCAACCTAAAAACTTGTGGAAGGTTCGATTTTTGAAGGCCGTACTACCTGGCACAAAAATCGAGGTCAAAGGGTTGACCGTTTTGCTGCTGCGTTGACTTTTAGCTTGCTGCCCCTGCGTTGACTTTTTCAGGACAACGTTGACTTTTGTAGAGTTGACTTGGGTTGACTCATCTTCTGATTGGAGGGTTGTTGTGACACATGCTGGGCTGGCTGACCAAAGGAGACTTTGCTGGTTGAAGCATCCTGTTGACCGCCGAAACGAACACACACATTTTTCCTGTTTCTGATTTGTCTTCTGTAAGATCTACTTATATGTTCTATCTGCATTTTGCTTAACTACTCGTATGATTGCTGTGAGAAAGTGAAATTGCTCCTAGCATAGAACATCTACAAAACTTTACATGGTATCAGAGGTGAGGTGAAGACAAACTCTATCTATTGCAATCATCACCGGAAGAAATGGGTTCCACTAGTCTTGAATTCAAGGAGAATGACAAGCTGACTGGAAGTGATGACTTCCATGCCTGGAAGATGATATTGGATCTCAAATTGGAAGATCATGATCTCCTGGATCATGTGACAGGGAAGATTCAAGAACCTCCATCCAATGCCTCTGCTGCTGTTAGAAATAAGTATAAGAAGGGAGAAATCAGAGCAAAGCTGCTGATCAGGGAATCCATAAATAAGAGTCTGGTTGCCTACATATCTGAACTAGGTACATACAAGGAGATGTATGACAAATTGATACTTATGTTCCAAGTAAACAATGTGAACCAAGTGCTATTCCTCAAGAACAAGTTGAAGAATATGAAGAAGGGCCGAGATGAGTCTGTTCAAACTTTCTTTCTGAAGTTGACCGAAACCAGGAACCATCTGCTAGCTATTGGGGAGATAATAGCTGATCGTGAGATGGTTCTCACCGCACTTGGAGGACCTCCATATGAATGGCAAGTATTCACAACTACCATTCTCAACAATAATACCATTCCTAACTTTGATGAGCTTCTGTCAAGATGTATGCAAGAAGAAACAAGGATGAAGGAATTTGATAATGAAAGAAATGTTGCCTATGGTGCTCATTCCCGAAAGAAGAACTCTGGTAGTTCTAAGGACAAAGGAAGGACTAAGACTCAAGAGAAGAAGGGTAAATGTTTCACCTGCCATAGGCCTGGACACTATGCTAGAGAATGCCCCTTCAAGAAGGATTCTCCCGATGGTGACGATAACAATAATAACCGAAGGAATGGGAATCGAAGAAATGACAAATCCAAAGGAAAGAGGAAGGCTCACTTTGGAGGAAACAATCAACCTTCTAAGAGGACCAGAAATACCAGGTATGAGGAGTCTAATGTTGTTGATAAAAGAAATGAGTATATTCTGGTATCTGCTCTCTCAGCTGCATCTCCGCCCGACACTATGGATGTCTCGCTAATCGATAGTGGTGCCTCAAGACACATCACCGGATTCAAGGAAGCACTTTCTGACATGGTTGAAAGGGATACTAATCTAGAAATTATCCTTGGGGATAAAGCCACTTATCCTGTGAAAGGGACAGGGACTGTGACCCTCCACTTGTCCCAAGGACAAGTCCTCCGTTTGCAAGATGTACTCTATGTACCTAAATTGAAGAAGAACCTTGTGTCTGTATCTGCTATGGAAGACAAAGGATTCAATGTAACTTTCTCTGATGGAAAGGTGCTCATGTGGAAGGAAAGCTTCAAGGAAGCTATCTCAATTGGTTTTAGAGTTGGTACACTCTACCGGGTTGGAGGGAGTCCGTTGGGAGCTATGACTTGTGATACTATCCGACAAACCGAACTATGGCACCGAAGATTTGGACACCTTCATTACAAGGCCCTTCCCGAAGCAAGGAAGGTGGTGACAGGGATGCCTGACTTTGGAAATAATCATGAAGGTGTGTAAGAAATTTTGTCTTTGAAGAAACATACAAGGGGAAAGGGGCCCTCAAGTGTACAAAGACATACGATATATTGCAAGCTGGTCCATTCGGACTTTGCAGTATGTTACATAATATCCCTGGGGGGATGTTCTTACTATATGACATTCTTGATGACTTCTCTCACAAAACTTGGATATACTTCTTGAAGAAAAAGGATGAACTGTTCAAATGGTTTTTCTCCTTCAAGACCTTGGTTGAAAATCAAACAAGGAAGAATACCAAAATATTTAGGACTGATAATGGAATCGAATATGAGTCAAATGAGTTCAATGACTATTGTAGGGAAGCTAGCATTAAGAGGGAGACTACCAGCATACTCTGACGGAGATGGTGTGATAATTCCCGCGAGAGATAGGACTATTGTGGAAGGCTAGTGCCATGCTATGTGACCAGGGTCTACCAAAGTTTCTGTGGGGAGAAGCTGCAAATACTGCTGTGTACATTCAAAACCGATGCCCTCATTCAGCTTTGGACTCCAAAACTCCCGAAGAGGTTTTCTCTGGTAAGAAACCTGATGTCTCACATTTTAGAATTTTTGGATGTCCTGTCTATTTTCATGTGCCGAAAGAAAAGAGAAGTAAGCTGGATGCTACTGGGAAGAAAGGAATGTTTGTGGGCTACGGTGAGACTTCTAAGGCATATAGAGTCTATGTACCTGGTCAAAGGGAAGTAGAGATAAGCCATGATGTCACTTTTGACGAAGATGCTTCCCTGAAGAAAGTAGTAGATCTTCCTAGATCTGAAGAAAATCATGAAGAAAGACTTGGAAATCTGGAAGAACCCCGGGATGAGACTATGCCTGATATTGAAGGGCCAATGGACCCTATTGATCCACCCCCTTCTCTAGGAAAGAGACCATCATGGCTCAGGGACACCCTCGAAGATGCTGAGGGTCATGCTGCCCCAAGGGGGACATTCCGAGAAAGCAAGAAGCCATGTAGATACCAAGGGTATCTAGTTGCCATGAGTACTATTGTACAATCTGAACCTGGATCTTTTGAGGAAGCCGTAAAGCATCAAGTTTGGAAGGATGCTATGCACGAAGAATATGAGTCCATAATGAAGAATGATGTCTGGGATGTGGTCCCGAGATCGAAGGACAAATCTGTTGTCACCGCGAAATGGCTCTACAAGATCAAACATGGATCTGATGGGAGTGCTGAAAAGTTCAAAGCAAGGTTTGTTGCCCGTGGCTTCTCTCAAAAGGAAGGAATTGACTATGATGAAATATTTGCACCTGTGGCACGATATACCACCATCCGATCAATCATAGCCCTTGCTGCTACGCAAGGATGGAGTCTTCATCAGATGGATGTCAAGACCGCTTTTCTGCATGGTGCAATAAAGGAAGAGGTGTATGTGGAACAACCTCTGGGATTTGAAGTTCGGGATCGAGACACTCATGTCTGTAGGTTGAAGAAAGCCCTCTATGGGTTAAAGCAAGCACCCAGAGCTTGGTACGAGAGGATGGATAGTTACTTGATGAAGCTGGGCTTCACTCGAAGTAATGCTGATCCGAACCTTTACTTCAAGGTTGTGAAAGAGAAGCCTCTCATTCTAGTACTATATGTGGATGACCTCTTCCTGACAGGTGATGACCCTCTCATTCATCAATGTAAGAGGGAGCTTGCTGCTGAGTTCGAGATGAAAGACCTAGGACTGATGCACTATTTCCTAGGCCTGGAGGTCTGGCAGAGACCTGGAGGAATTTTCCTTTCTCAAGGAAAATATATTGTGAAGCTTCTGGAAAGATTTGGAATGGTGGACTGTAAGTCCGTGTCGACACCGATGGAACTCAACTTTAAGAAGTTGAGTGGCAGCGCTGTTGGGCCTATCTTGGCCAATCCTACTGAGTGTCGTCAACTCATAGGAGCTTTGATGTTCTTAGTGAACACCCGACCGGATATATGTTTTGCAGTGAACACTTTGAGTCAACAGATGGTTGAGCCTCATCATTTTCACTGGGTTGGTGCCAAGAATCTTCTGAGATATCTTCGGGACACGATAAACCATGGGCTGAGATACACTGCCGGGAGTGTGACACTCCGTGGATATACTGATGCCGATTGGGCTGGCAGTGTGGTGGATCGTAAGAGCACATCGGGATGCTGCTTCAATCTTGGTTCTGCTTCGATCTCATGGATGAGCGGGAAGCAGAAGTCGGTGGCTTTGAGCACCGCGGAGGCCGAATACATTGCTGCTAGTATGGCCTGTTGTGAAGCAGTTTGGTTGCGGAAGCTCTTTAGTGAGCTGTTTGGACATGTGCTAGATACCACTGTGATACTCTGTGATAATCAGAGTGGGATTCGTATGACTGAGAATCCTGTGTTCCACAACCGATCCAAGCATATTGATATCAGGTACCACTTTATCCGGGATATGGTACAGCGAGGCGCCGTAAGGCTCGATCATATAGGAACTGATGAGCAGGTCGCGGATATTCTCACTAAGCCCCTGGGGAAGGTCAAGTTCCTAACCTTCCGTGAGAGTCTTAGTGTCGTGGAAAGACCCTATGATGTGGGTCCTGTTGGACGATGAGCTCTGGGAGCTCTGGGGGGCTTTGGGGATAGCTTCTCGGAGCTATAAGCACTCATAATGCTTCCGCCCCACCCTTGTGATTATTGAGCTGGTTCGCCACTCATTTATCTGTGCCCCGTATGCATCCTACCCATTGAGTTCAGGGCTCATGGGAAGTACCTCTCATTTGGCCAATGAGGTGTGGAAAAGCTAGAGACTATTAGCAAAGACTGATGGACGCATCAAAGATTGCCGTACTCTCTATCTAGGATGGCACGGTCCAACCACTTGATCTGGGATCAAGATTTGTGAGGTCTGGGACCTCTGGACTGACTATGTCAGTCTGGGGATGATGTCTTTGTGACTGACCCACTTCTGTTCTGAAATAAAGAAGCCAGCAAAGCAAGTTTCGGCGGGATGACGCACGATGTTGATTGCACTAATAGATGGAGTTCTCCCTAGTTGAGAGGGAGTGTTAAATTTGGACAACTAGGTCCAAACTCCATGTTATGATGCTCAGATTAAGAGGCTAATATTTTTGTTGGATTCCTCTTTATGAGAGGTGTAAAATCCATATAAAATATGTCTTAATCCGATGAGCAGAACTTATATTTTGAATTTATTATTCTTAATAAATTATATGTGCAAGGTCGGCCGGTTTTGTAATGTAGGCTCACATGCCCAACAGATGTGTCACACACCCTCATTGATGGATATAAATACAGGAAAAGTTGGAGAGAATTTCATCATCATCACAACTCACATCTTCCTCTCTCATCAAATAGTACGAGCTACCTAAAGGACGAGTTTCAGCCACACGTGTGAAGGAGAGAGAGGACAGCCAGTACGGCTGGGCTGAAGTACGACTTTCTGCTGCTAGGGTTTCGCAGAAAGGTTGACCAGCGTTGACTTTGGTCAACGCATGGTCCAATCAACCTAAAAACTTGTGGAAGGTTCGATTTTTGAAGGCCGTACTACTTGGCACAAAAATCGAGGTCAAAGGGTTGACCGTTTTGCTGCTGCGTTGACTTCTAGCTTGCTGCCCCTGCGTTGACTTTTCAGGACAACGTTGACTTTTGTAGAGTTGACTTGGGTTGACTCATCTACTGATTGGAGGGCTGTTGTGACACATGCTGGGCTGACCAAAGGAGACTTTGCTGGTTGAAGCATCCTGTTGACCGCCGAAACGAACACACATTTTTCCTGTTTCTGATTTGTCTTCTGTAAGATCTACTTTTATGTTCTATCTGCATTTTGCTTAACTACTTGTATGATTGCTGTAAGAAAAGTGAAATTGCTCCTAGCATAGAACATCTACAAAACTTTACACTTATCCTCCTCAAACTTTTCAAACTTGGAAAGGTATTTTTCCCTAACTTGACCTAACACTTCATTTGGTGCTTCAGATGGCTTTACTTGGCCTCTTATCCCAACTAAGTGTTGTTTCAATTTGAGAATACCCCCACCTCCAATAGATTTCTCGCAAAATTTGCATATCATTTTTCCATCAATCACATCACAATGAGCCCATGCACTATCCTTGACTTCCAGAGCCATGTTGAATTGAAATAATTAAAATTTGCAAAGAAATCTGCCATTTAACAAAAAATTGCAGCTAAGATAAATGGAAAATCAAAGCTAAATTTAGGAAAAAATATGCACATTGTAGCCTACAAAATTTGATAGCATAGAACTAGAGATTTGATAGCAATAGCATAGATGAACACATAAAAAAAATTAATACGTGGACAACAGTGAGATGAGGGATTTTTCAAGTGAAAATCCTTACCTAGAAATGCAAACTAGCTTCCTTAGCCTCCTTTTGAAGATGCCAACTCTACTGACAGCTCCAAGAGTCCAAACTATCTCCAACATAGCTCCAACTAGAACTCCAAGCCTCCAAGATAATTGCTCTAGCAAAAGATCAACACTATCCAAGCTCTCAATCAAATTCACAAAAGCTCCAAATGAGATGTGTGAGACAAATGAGAGGGTACCCTTGCTTTTAAAGGATCGGGGAGGGTGTTTTTGGAGGGAAAACCGTGTCCGCGGGTCCCATTTGCGGCTGTGGCAGCTAACTGATTGGTTTAGGACGGAACCGACATGTTTATCCATAAACCAGACGATTCCGTCCTACCGGCCAGTTACCACCTGTCGGACCGAGAATTCTGGTCAAACGCCACCCTTAACTTGGTTTTTAGGCTAGTTTGACCTGAATGCCCATCTGACCAGCCGGTTTGACCAGTTACCAGTTTGAACCAACCAGTTTTGAAAACTACGAGTTCACCACACCTGAAGCACTTGATCTTTGAAACGTCCTTCTTTCTTCTGCGCTACTCCTGCTGCCCCTTTGATGCGAGGGTTGCATTTTCCTCTTCCTTCACATCTTTGCTTACATCTGCCTTTGTCCCACTGCTGCTGCTGCTGTTGCCTTCTACGTTGCGCTTCACCAAGTCTTGCCTCAGCTCTTCTTGCTGCAGATCTGCCCACATCCTATCCCACTTTGGCAATGTTCCCCTGCCCAAAATACTTTGGACAAACACTTGCCATTCTTCTGAGACAAAATTCAGAGCTATCCACACCATCTTTGTAGCCTGAGGCGTTGACCATACAACTTCCAACAGATCTCGGACATCCTGAAGCCTGTGGAGAAAGTGGTCTATGCATTCTCCCTTCTGCATATGTGTGCTCCTCAATTTTTATTCTAGATACATCTTCCACTGCTTAGAAGATTCCTCGTACAACTTGGCAAGGGAGTCCCACATCTCTTTGGCCATTCCCAAGGCTGCTATGTGAGATACAACATGATCTTGAACTCCATTAAGGATCATCCTCTTTGACTTAGCCATTTCCTTCTTCTACGTCTTGTTCTGATCTGGATCTGTGGGGACAACCACCACATTATCAATGTAGGTTTTGAGATCGTACTCATCCAGAAGGAAGGAAATCCCTGCCTTCCATATCATGTAGTTAGACGCTCTATCTAACCAATCTTGATCTCTCAACCCAGCTGATGCCATCTCGTCAAAAAGTCAGATTTTGTCTCTATCCCTCTGCGCAGCTGCTAAATGGTTCTACACACTCCTTGTTGGAGTGAGAAAACTGTTCTCGGCTATGGCTGCTTTGCGTGGAGAATTATAATTTTATGGCTTAAAATTCTCTAAATACAAAATTCCCTCAGTGTGCTCTTCTTTCCTCCTGACACTATTCTGCCAACTACTGTTGCAGAATGACTGCGATCCAGCTAAAGATCTACTTTTCATGGGAATTTCTATTGCTGCTCCCTCTCCTCTGGAAAATCTCGATCTGGAAATTTTGTGCTTTGTTGAGTCATTTAGAGATGCAAATTCCCTAAAAAATCTGCCTTGCTAGCCTCTGTACCGAGCAACCTCTTGGGGTTTCAACAACTTCCTACACAGTGCCTCAAATCACCCTCTTCCCTTCTGAAACTGAGCTCTCCGGCTTCTATCTACGCTCTGATATCATGTGAAAATTTCGCCAATGAAATCCTATTGCAACAACTGATTAGATTTCTCCTATTTGTTAATTACTTGAACAAATTATTTATCGTGTACTACGGTAAATATCGAAATCAAATACACTACAACCTACACATCATAAAATACCACGGAAAATACAACGCACGAAAGATAGAAACACACACACAAGAACACCGTTATTTTTGGACAATCGTCCCCGAAAAAACCCGACTTGGGAAAACCGGTGCAACAGCTGAGGGTTTTAATTATTATGCAGTAGGAATCTGAGTACAATTCGTTGGATGCCCAATCTGGCTATTCGATACGGATAAATACTGACGAAAGAGATAGTGAGAAAATCTCACACTGTCACGGGCAATTCAACACTGATCTAGACTGAAGAAGAGCTTCCCTGTGCAGTAAATTGCATCTGCCTATGCAGTTACTGTGTCACAGCTCCTGGGACTGCATCACTCCTTTTGTTCTCCTCCTGACTGGAAATTCGACCCTCTAGCCTTTTGGACTCACACCCCGACTTCCAGCACTAGATCTCAAGTGTCTCCTAGGAAAATAACAGACTCCCTCTAAAGCTCTGCGTTGCCTCTGCGTGGCACTGCACAATCTCTTTGTGGCTCTTCACATCTTCTCTGCCTTGCACTCTCCGGATCTGGAAAACTTCCTCCGGTCTACTATTTCTGCCCCTCACTGCAACGATCTCACTCGATCTCTCTCTAACAACTCAACACTACCTCCCTCTAAGAATTCGATCACCCAGCAAAATCGATCTCTCCAAATCTCAAGTGTGTTCTCCAAGTGCCCATCGAGCTCCTTCCTATAATCTCTTGTTGACATATCATCGACCAAGATTAGATCTTAATCAATGGCTTAGATTATCTAGGACTCGATTCACACCTTTATCTAGAAGATTCACACCTGATTTAATTAATACCCTTTAATTATTCTCATTTCCTAAGTTTAGACTTAGGAATACATTAAAAATAATTAATTATTTTAATTAAATCATCTCCAAGTGGAATTTCTTCAAACGATTTCTGGGTTTGGGAGAATGCATGTGTCTTAGTGTTCCTGCAAAATATCGAGGCTAGAGCACATCCGATGGTACAAAAATCAACAACACCTACTTTCCTGGGTTGATGGTTAGTAAGTAAGCCTGATGGTACCTATAGAAGCTGAAAGCTTTAGTCCATCTTAGTCCCACTCGGATAGATTGCCTTGGTTAGGAATCTAGTCCATGGCATTGCAGTGCCTAAATTGTTGAGAGACCAAATGGATAGATTTCCCTAGTCAGGAATCTAGTCCATGTCATTGCGGTGCGTAAACTTCTTCATAGATAAGGTGAGATCGTCCATGTACTTCTTTTATATATGAATACCTCCCTAGTTAAGAGGGAGTGTTGAAGAATGTAACTAGGTTCGGTCTTCATTATTAATATATTTGTCAAAAGAATTTATTTTTATTATTAAAGACTTATTAAAGCATGGGTTTCATACTTGGATCATATTTAGATTAAGGTCTCCATTGTGGACTTCTAAGTTAGTCATTACAGATTTAAGTTGATCCAATCTGGGCTTTTCAATCATGTAATATAGGTTGTTTCTTATTTGGTCAAATAGGCTCCTTAATCAAGTCATCTTCTTCAAAGTCATCATCCTCAGTCTCTTCAACAAATCTTCTTCATAGACAGCCGTCAAGTCGGCCTCAAATTATCTTGAAATTTATCTTCAAGTCAGATATGCTCATGTTGGCCTAACACAAGTAACACATCTCTTCAGGCAGCACATATCGGCTCATTTCCTCTGGACAGCTCACTATATATACAAGGCTAGGATCCTCGCATTTCTCAAGCACAAACTCTTGGATCATTTTTCAGAGAAAAGGTTTCGGATCAATCTCCGAAATGCAGTTTGATGATTTCAGGAGAGATACTCGGTGCAAAATTGCAGTGCTATAGTTTCTATGTCATCACACTTTAACTACAGTGCTATTGCAGGAAGAAGTTTGGACGGATGATTTCAGTTTGCTACCACAGTGTTACTTGGTGCTATGATGCTATCTCAGTCATGTTACTCGGTGCTATGATGCAATTTCAGTCATGTTCCTTGGTGCTATGATGCTATCTCAGTCATTATACCTCGGTGCTATCTCAGTCAAAAAAATCAGTGCTATAAAACTCGGTGCTACTACAGTCAATGAAAATGTTTTGGTGTCATCAAAATGGAAGGACCTCAGAGCTACCTTAGGAGAAAGATCTCAGAAATAATGTCTCAGTAATGAGGATGAAGTTTCGGTGCAAGCAAAGGAGATCTCAGTGCTAACACAGTGAAGGGATGACTTGATGGAGGGAGTCTATAGTCTAAGGTGCTTGGTCGTCTCATCTTGAAACTACTGAAGGAAGAATTTTGACCGTGTTTTCCCCAAATAGTGGGGTTTTTCCCTGGCAGTGTGCCTACATCTTGTTTCTTCTTCTATTTGTTCATTGGCGTTACTCTTGATGATAAGAAAAGATAAATTGAAAGAACAAATAATAATAACAAATCATCACAAGATAATGTCATAATAAGAGAAATTGATTAACTGCCAACTCCTTAATTTTTCTAACATCAGGGACCCGAAAATTACAGTAAAAAACAGAGGTCCGAAAAAGTTGCAGGTACAGTGACATTGATATTGCAGAAGGTCCGAAAGTTGCAGAGGTATAGTAATCACCTTCTACAGTATAGTTGCAGTGATACAGAATTGCAGTGGTATCGCAAGAGCTCTGATCTATGCAGTAATTTGGTGGCATCTCTTTGTTGACTTGAAAGAACTTCCTTTGGAAAATTGACTTGTAGCTAGCAGGTTTGGTTATTGGGTCTTGAGTTGTCTCCGTTTGATCTAAATTCTATAAGGAGTAGATTGTTAGGGTTTCTCTCAAGAACTGGGGTTTTCGCTCTGGTGTGGAGCCTATATTTGGTGTCTTTGTCTCTTGTATTTACTTGGTTGGTAATTGCTTGATGAAAGAGAACCAAAGTAATAAATAAGAAAAACAATTAACTTCACAATTAATTATCAAATAAGGAAAATCTATATTTGTTCTGATTTTCCAGCATTCTTGACTAATGGGTTACCTATGTTGCAATGAATTGGCTATTCCTTTCATGTCTGACATACTCTAAACTGTCAATGTTTAGTCTTCTATCATTGTAATATGTCTTAAAGACTTCATAAAGTAGAAGAAGATTTCTCCTGAACCCTGTAGCATCGAACAAAGCATGTGAATGTGAATCCAGTGTTAGTGTGAAGATTGTTTGTTTTGTGCTCTTTTATTGTGCTTTGCTTTAGCATCAATTTTGTTATGGACTCTTTTTGAAATGACTTATTTTGGAAGTCGGATTTTTTCAGTTGTCATTTATTGAGATATATGGACTGTTGACACTCTGGTCCGTCCATAGTTAAACAATTCTTGTTGACAAGCTGTTTGGGCAGTAAGCAGAACTTCATAATCAGGTCCAGGATTGAATTAGTTCTTATGCTACTATAGTCCTAACATTTCTATTCTGTATAAACATGCTCTCTTCATGTAAATTTTAATATAGCTTGCAGAGATAAGTTAGCAGGATCAGTGAATGCTCTTTTCCTCATCTATCACGGGATGGTGAAACTAGTATTAGTGCGAATTTTGTTTTGTTTTTGTTGTGTGTTTATTGTGCTCTTTTTTAGCATTGATTGCTTTATTGGACCTTTTCTCAAATGACCTATTTTGGCACTGGAATTTTCTGGTTGACATTTATTGAGATGTCTGAACTGTTATGATTGTGGTTCCATTCATTACTAAACGACTCTTGTTAACAAGCAGTTTGGCCAGTAGACAGAACATCATAATCATGTCCCGGATTTGGTTGACTTTTTTTGATTGAAAATCTACCAGTCCTAACATTTCTATTTTGACTAAGAATTCCGTATTTGTTTAAATTGATAGCTTGCAGAGATAAGTTAGCAGGATCACTGGATGTTCTTTTCCTCATCTATCATAAAGCTGTGAGTCGTGAAGGTGGCTATAAACTTTCTACAGAAGATGCCCTACAGCTTATTGAAGCGTTGAGGTATAAATCTCTTTGTGACTAAAAGTTCTACATAATTGTTCTGAATAGATGTATCTTTGTCTAAGTAAAGGTTTGTCATTGGGATAACAGATTGAAAAGGAAAAAATGCACAATCATGATTCATAATTGTATGTCTATATTAAAGAAAATCAAATGTCAGAGCTATTTCAACTGAGAGGACATCGATGAAGATGGATGATGAAGGGTCAAGGGACACTGGCTTTTAGAAAATGAAAAATTTATGGTCAATGGTGAAGAAAGAGAATGTTAGGAATCAGGATTGAATATTCTAAAGTCAATATTTCGTTATAGGCACCATCTTTGTGGGGAGGATTTGTAGTAGTAAAGAATGTGAAAATTTCAATCCTGAAATACTATTGCAGTGATAGATTTACTTCTCCTACTTAGTCTTCCAATAAGTTATTTACAGAATTCTTCCAGTAATTTTTGAAATAAATACTACTGCAGTAATTGCCCAAATAAATGCAGGGAACAGAACATTAAAGAATACAAGCATAAGAATCAATCACATAGACACAATTATTTTTGGACAATTGTTCTCGGAAAAACCCAATGTGGGAACACCGGTGCAGCAGATGAGGGTTTATATATTAATCTTCAGCAGTGAAATCTTTACAAGGAAACTCTGGCAGAAATAATTGAGAAATTTTCTCGAAATACACCTGAGATAATTCTTCTTCAGTCCTTTGAATAATTTCTGACACCTGAGGGGTTCAGTGGCCCTCCCTGCGTCACTCTACATGCCTCCTGCGTACATCTCTGTGTAGGGCCAGCATAACCCTGTGTCACTACTGCGTGAGGCCTCTGCGCTATCGCCGAGTGCTGCCTTTCTGCTTTCCTACTTCCTCCTTCCCTCGAGCCCTGACACTGCTGATGCACTCTGCTTCCTCTGCCCTTGCAAATCTCTCTCTAAAATTGAATTCTATTCCTTCAGAATCGACTTCCCTCGAGTTACTAAACGTTTGCCCGGCTTGCTTTCCAAATGACTCTCAAGCACTCTTTTATAATTTTTTCATTGAAGAATCAACGACCCAGATTAAAAGTTTAATCAATGGCTAAAATTAAAACTTGACTTGATCTTCGTTCTTTAGAAAATTCACACTATGTTTTATTATTACCCATTAATTATTTAATTTCCCTAAGTTTAGACTTAGGGTCTCCATTAAAATAACTAATTATTTTAATAAAATATGAACTGAGTGAAATTTCCACAAACGGTTTCTAGGTTCTTTGGAATACTAGTGTCTAAGCCTTCTCACCAAATTTGAGACTTAGATCACTTTTTGATGCTACAAAAATCAACAAAGAAGACATACTAGAAATAAGAATCATATATTAGTGAATGATATCAGGACCATTCTGAATCATAGTCGAGAAGATGCAAAATAAGAGCAAAGAAACAACAAACAAATGGAAGGAATCAAAGAAGATTTAAATAATTTTTTGTCAATTGCACCAAAATACAGCGCTACAGAAAGAATTAAAATATTATATAAATTGTGGGATATCAGGGGTGGACTTGTTGGTGTTGATGCTAGCTTGTTGTTGAGCCTTTGGAGTGGCTAGGAGTAGCTTGGTGTGATGCCTTGATAGTCAATTGTTGCTGGTTAAGATTTTCTGCTGATGGTGGAATCTGGATGCCCTAGCTAGGGTTTGGATACAATTGTGATGTCCCTGTTTGGGATAATGGATAGGGCATGTATCAATGTTGAGGAATTGACAATATGTACTTGTATCTTCATTATGTTGTAATACAAAGTGTACTTTTTTGTCCAAATACTGTGTAGTGTCCCCTATCAGAGAAGGGGCTTGTTTGTCTTGCAAAATTTCTATATTATTTTCGTAAGCTTTTTTACAAAGACATTGTAGGTTAATAATGCTTCAAGCCCTTCCAGGAGAATTCTTATCAAACAAAATTACAAACCACACTTATGCTTAGCAGGATTACCCAATAAAGGCCAAGACAATTTTTATTAAGCTGGAACATAAAAGTTACATGCAGCACTTTATTACTGAAATCTAGAAATAACTATGACCTGGAAGTAAAGATGAGTTTGACATCCAATGATGTAGCCTTCCTGTAACTTCGTTCCTCCAATGATAACCAGATCTGGTAGATTCACCCAACATACAGTGTTTGCAAATTGACTTCTCCAGCAGCACGGTGATTAAGCCCTCCTTAAACATATCGATCTCTTTTTCTAACATGCGCCCTCGGCAGGAAATTCAACTCGGACAGTGTGATGACTAGGTCCTTTTCTGACTATTTCAACCTCTGTTCATTCAACTGCTACAGGAAATACTGTTGTGCATTAATTCTGGCTTTCCATAGATTAATTCGGCCCATTTGGAGGATAATGTTGTTTGCATATAAATTTTAGCCTTGAATGACTCAACCTCCTACAAGATGCAGTCACTCTGCTTCATGGGTTTGATCTTCCCCCAACATTTTACCTGCACAAGGGAATACCAGCACTGCAGAAGGGAATACCAGTGCGGCCTTCAAATGTCACTCAAGTTGGCAAGAAAATCAACCCTCAGCCATCGTATAAGCTTGGATCCATTGGGTTTTGGCCTTTCAAAGAGATTCTTCTCTAAAGCTTTTGACCACATGGAATTGCTGGGCTTTCACAAGTTGTTACCCCAACTCCAATGAGGTCTTGGTCCAGGGAATAAATTTGGCCCTGACACAATTGATATCTTAGCCTTCCTCTAGCAACTCGAAGCCTTCACGAGTTGGTTATGTTGATACAAGAGAAATTTGGCCTTTGTGGAGAACTCAGCCCCCACAAAAAAATATTTTGACCCTCCTCAAATGCTTGGCCACCACAATGCAAATCAGCCTTGGCCATCCAATTTGGCCCTGTCAAAGGAACTCGGCCCCTACAGATAATTCTTGGATGCCATATGAAATGAACCATCACAAAATAGATTCAACCCTTTATTGAAAACTAAGCTCCCACCAATCGAGTTCAATCTTTATAGGGAAACCGCTTCTCAAATTAAATTCTGTACTAGTAAACTAATTCATCCCTCCAATTGCTGCCACAAATTTGATAGATAAATCGGTCTCCTCAAATTACCTACATCACCTGCAACAAATCTTAAGAGGTTTGTTGAGGTGGTACCACTTATGCAACAAATATCCCTTGAGGGGTAGTTTGATTCCTTTCCAGCACCTTCTAAAGGGCACTTTTCCCCATTCTGGAAGCAGATATGACCTTGTGGTCCCAATGTTGCCCTTGTTGAGACGGCTATTGAGTCTTGAGCAACTTCTTCATTATTCTACCACACTTTATGTACCTCCAGATGTTGAAAGCTTTGGTGTTGAACTATTTGTTGATGTCCACAGATGGATCTAGGATGCCCCTAGGCTTGCCTTGACATTGTTTTATGGACGATGCCTTGTTTTGGAGCCAAGATGAGGATGGAAATAACTGATATGACTTGTGAGGGCTAGCACATTCTTTCTTGGTGCCAACACCTGTCTTAGATGGTGCCATGTGGCTCCTACATGCCTTGGAAAAGTGATGTAGGCCTCTTATGTATGATGTTATGGTGAGGGAGGTGCCTTTTGGAGATGTACTCGTGCATTTCGAGTATTTCTTGGAGTTAGGAGCACTCTTGAACCACATTTCATCACTTGCTTGATGTGTTATTGATCATTTTTGGAGGATGATGTCATGGTGGAGAACGTTTATTCTTACACGTGTGGCTTAGTTTCAACATTTTATTATGTTTTAGAGCTATTGTAATATCCCAAAAGGGATATTTTAACTAAAAATGCAGAAAAAATAACTGAACTCCACAATATGCTGTAAAATCACTATTTACTCAACAGAAGATTGCCATGTAAAATAAATACGCATAAAACATTGCAAACCATTAACACATAGAACTGGAAGAATTTCAGCATTTTATTATAAGTAATAACTGGGGTTACATATAAATCCGAATCAAAATAATTGAGATGGAAAACTGGCCACCAAGATGAACTACTGCACTGCATTGGCCTCCAAAACAGAACTGCGACACCCTCCCTCCGGCAATAGTTGTCACTGAACCCACTGAAGATAATGAAGCACAAGTTGAAGATCTAAATGATCCTCACACCAATCCCTGAAGCTCTGCGAAACTTCTGAATGAAGTCTCCTCAAAGAGAGTTGGGTTTCCGTCCAACACTCTCAACTCACCCGAGAGTTTCCATCCTAGGGCTACGGCTGAAGTAGAGAACCACATTCTCAAATCTCTCATAAACAAGAAAATGATATCATTCAAAGATATCTCTCAATGGTCTCCTCCCTTTCTTTTATAGATCTTTTGGAGCCTTCTAGAGCCTTATTTTAATATTATTTTATTCATGGAGCACTTTTCCCTCTTATTAAAATATTCCTTTTTAATGCAGAAAAGGGTAAATCGGCTACCACGCCTCCTTCGGTCATTGAAACTCGTGTCCAACCATCCCATCATGTAAGTATCCTCGTCCCGGTTCCAATGAGTTACTACACTAAGGTGTTCCATCATGTATTCCTCCCGGAATGCCACCTTGAGTGTAATCAGCTGAGTTAAGCCCACAAATAACTCAAATTTCCGAAGGTCGTCGGAATGCACCAAAATTAAAGCCAAACTGCTCGAATGATGGAATATATCAAGCGAATGCCACCCGACTGCATAAAAACTCTACAAAACTCCTCCAAAAATCCCTTGGGCCCGCTGATGACAACAACCTGTACTTGTGACCGGTCTGGTCCTAACTCTGGAAGTCCATCCTAGCCCTGTCATAGGTGACACCAAAAAAGGGAATATTACAGACATTTCGCCCCAAGATTGCTTGCCCTCAAGCAATCCAAATATGTGGGCCACCATGTTGGCCCGATGCAACTGAAACCCAATGCCCGGATCCCATACAAACCCCTGGGTGCTGCTAAGCACTTGTGTCAAGCCACTCGGAATAGACCCCTCAATGCCGGGATCCCAAGCTGATCTGTCAGTGTACCTATCAACAAATAATCCTCCCGGACCCCAACGCCACCATGGCTAATCACCGACCAAGTCCCATGGCTTGGACTGTGCACTGCCACTGGCTATAGCTGATGCCCCATGAAGTGAATTCTGCCAACAAGCATCACTGCTCCCTGGCTCCTGCTGTGTTGTACCTCTAACTATATAAGCTGCGCCACCAATTGCGTACCAACTCATCACCTCTCTCCAATCCAAGTCCTGACTCAATCCCATGCTAATCCTGCTTTCCTGAAATCGGGATGGATTGCTGAAGAAATGACGACCTGTGCCCCATTTCCAGCTAGAAATATGTAACATCTGCTATGTCTAAGGGCCCCTTCTCTGTTGTGTTCCCTATGAAGAAAATCATACCATCAAGAGGGTACCAGCTCATGATCTCCCGCCAATCTATCCTGGAAGAAGAACCCAATGTAGTGTCAACTGCGTACGGAACATGCCTAGAGAGCTCTCACCAACTTATAATCAACTCATGTTGCTCTGTCCTGTTTGCCGACGAAATCTGCCTATAGAAGAAGGCCCCTCCCTTTATAATGGGCCAAAGTGGGCAAGAAAGGCTGCAAGCCCCATTGATGTACTCCTGGAGAGTGCTACTCCCTGAAAGTACTACAGCTCTGTTGACTGCATGTGCATCTATCTGTACCTCATCAGTGTGTCGGCCCAACGATGGATGCTCCACCATCTCCAACAGCTCAATCCTCTCCTGGTCGAAAATGTAATGCTCCTGCTATCTACTAGCCCCTTGCAGAACTATCCCATCAACCTCCGACATCTCTAGAGGATATGGATCTGCAACTGCTGTCACCGTACTCGATGTCTGTGCATCTGACTGCTACTCCTCAATGGCTGACCCCAAGGTTAGCCGCATATCCATCATAGACTCAATGTGAGCCTCCATCTGGCTCTCCCCCAAAGGACAGACTCCATCATATGCCACTCCGGCTGAATCATCACAAGTGACTCATCACCCAGAGTATCTCCCATAGAGTCCCCTGACTACTCACCCTACACACTAGAATACAGCTCCGACCTACTGTCATCATCTCTGCATGACTGCTCTCGCTCCCCAGAAGCATCCACATCTGATCCCATGGACTCACCTGAAGAAGAGTCCTCATCCTGGCATACAAAAGGAATGTCCTTCTGTTCTGCCTCTGCCACATCATTTGCATCACTCAAGCATGAGTGATCAGACCCCCAAGGTTCTTTGCAGATGAAGCAAAGTCCCTTCCTTCTCAGCTCATTTCTGCTACCACATCCACCAAACTGGAACAACTCCTCCCTGGTCAATTGTTTCCTGAATAGCCCAATATTTTGCTCAACCAGCCCTTGGGCTAGCTTATAAGCACAGGTGAGACCAACTGCGCTCAACAACCTAGTCTACAACTCTCGGCCAATGGTCTCACGGTCTCTCATACACGACGACAGGATGGACTGCGTATGTGCTATGACGGTGTCAGGATGATGTCTCCTAATGCTGAAGAAGCATTGGAACATCTGCAGAATCAAGTCATCACACTCAAGGTCAAACATGTTGACATACGTCTCGAATGTGGTCATACTCCATAAAATCTCAAGCTTCTTCCCAAAGGTAAAGCCTGCACTGTTGTCCAAATACTGAAATGTCTCTACTATCAATCTCAGAATCCTCCTCATAACATCATCACTGTATGGAGCTAGAGGTGCAGTCAACTTCATGATGTTACTGAGGCATAATGCAGCTAGAAGTCTGACCCCCTCACATGGTTCCTCCAAGAATTTGGGCTGTATAAGAGCAAGTATAGCTGGTGTTAGAGCCCAAATCGGTTTCTGCCCTCCTTCTTGGCTCATTTTGGACAGAAGTTCATTAAGATCATCTAGTTTGGACATAACTCTCCATGTCATCTTCATGTGTTTCAAAACTATTCCAAGTGCAAAAACTCTGTGACCAATCCCCAATTCTCCCTGCAAATCTTTTGGCTGTCCCTTTTGAAGGCTGGCATAAATCCCTCTTGAAAAGGGTCTGCCGTTCAGTTTTGTTTTTTGGTCATCTGATGCATTGTGGCTTAAGGAACCAATTTTTATTCTTCTCAAGCTGTTTAGGAACCCCTCCATGGTTCAACCAAGGATATAATCATTGTTTTTCTGAGTTATTAATTTTCCCTTCCAGTCAAGAGTTTAATCAAACCTTTCATATGCATGTTGCTGTATGTATGAGCTATAAAATTTTTTCCTCAAAAGAGATATTACAGGGGAGATTTAAACCATTAGCAAGGCTTCAAAATGGGGTAATCTTCCTAAAATCAAAGACAGATTTATTCTAGCTGATGATAGTATTTCTGACGAAAGATAGCAATATGGCATACAGTAAAGTATAGAAATTTTGAACCTGGTTATGTAGTCTGTGGAGAACCCATCAACTGGAGAGTGCGTACCAGCAACAACAAATAAATAAGCCCGTCTCCTATTTGAGGACAACACACACAATTAGGAATTCAGACTTGGTCTCCAATCATAAATTCTTTTGGCTTGGCACACTCAGCACGCAGTGATAACCCGTGGCTCTGTCCCGTTCGAGAAAATCGACTTATCCATACCCGGAGAAGACCTCCTGCAAATAAATAAGCTCAGTGACAGAGTAACAATGATGTGGTGTCTTAACTAAGGCAATTGGGAAAGTGTCTCGATTGACAGTGCATTTTCTTAGCTATTCTCCCCACTAGAAGGAATCGGTCTTCAAAGCCGTTGATATAGCAACTTTGTTTTTCATAGGAGCATGCTCCTCATGCATTGAATATGTCCCCAACACCCGGCAGTGATTATGCTTGCTAGTGCATGCAATTAAACTTCCAAAACCTGCGACCCTTAGTCCAATTAACTCGTTGTGTATTACCCTCTCAACAGTGGAAAATTATACTCTCATAGCATTCCTCAACACATGCAGGCGACTTCCAAAAAAAAAGGAATTCCACTCTTTGGTCTCGGGGATCACGCTAGACCCCTGTAATGTGCCAAACAGCTTTCCCCTAGAATTTCCTAGAACCAACCCCACGGAATTTGCATGCATCATTAGCCAATCAAAGGTTGGGCAGATTTGTCAGCATCATACTTTAATGGCGTCTTCTTTTTTGAGAATGTTCAACCGCCATTATTCCCCTTTCGAATTTTAAAGCCACTGTTCACATGGTAGCTATGAACGATCCATCCTCAATTGATCACTAAAGCAATAGATTAGTGATTCGACTTCAGTTTATGTATTGACTCTAGCAGCTCCAACAATTTAATATTGGCCCTTTCGACGCTTGAATTCGTTCCCACAACAATTGCAATGGCTCGAATAAACAACTCGATCCTTTGCTGATGTGTCCTTTATATGACTCCTGTAGGTGGTGCCTTAGTGACATGAAATGTTGTAACCCAACAGAACTCTGCCAACAATGAAAATGATGCCCTCGACTTCGATCTCCTGGAACAATGATACTTCCAAAGTTTAACGCTGGCTCATTCTACTCGATGCACAACCATGGGATACGACTCGGTCACCCTCCCACGACCAAGAATCGGTCCTTCAATTTCTACACGCCAACCCTCATGGCTCGAAACTCCCGCTTATAGCCTTCAAAATTTCATAAAAATTTCGGCTTTAGTTTTAAAAATTTCAGCTTTAGTTTTGGCCATGCGGATCCCACCTTGAATTTGTATACGACTTCTGCAATAAAATCATTAGACAGACAACTACTGGGACTTGAGGAAATTATGCTTGGTTTCAAGCGTTTTTCAATACACATCGGCATAGTCTTGGATCAATTTTCGGCCCTTGAGATTTTATCGATTTGGATAAACTTTATGATATGCCTTATTTGCCCCCGTCAAATTTATCAAATCACTATTATGTCTGCAACAATTTGATTGAAATTTTGTAGTACATTCACTAGGAAAGATTTGTCGAGCCCTTTTTAGCAATTTTTTTATTTTGCTGCACAATTCGAGTTTTTACCTCTCCAGAGAACCCTCCAATAATAATCACTACAACTGAGAAATCCGCAAGTTGAGCCAAGATTTTGCTCTGATACCACTATAATATCCCGAAAGAGATATTTTAACTAAAATTGTAGAAAAATCACTGAACTCCACAATATGCCATAAAATCACTATTTACTTAAGAAAATATTGCCATGTAAAATAAATACGCATAAAACACTGCAATCCATTAACACATAGAACAGGTAGAATCTCAACATTTTATTATAAGTAATAACTGGGGTTACACATAAATATGACCCAAAATAGTTGAGATGGAAAACTGGCCACCAAGATGAACTGCTGCACTCTCCCTCCGGCAACAACTGTCACTAAACCCACTGAAGATAATGAAGCACAAGTTGAAGATCTAAACGATTCTCACACCAATCCCTGAAGCTCTGCGAAACTTTTGAATGAAGTCTCCTCAAAGAGAGTTGGGTTTCCGTCCAACACTCACAACTCACCCGAGGGTTTCCGTCCTAGGGATATGACTGAAGTAGAGAACCACATTCTCAAACCTCTCATAAACAAGAAAATGATATGATCCAAAGATATCTCTCAATGGCCTCCTCGCTTTCTTTTATAGATCTCTTGGAGCCTTCTAGAGCCTTATTTTAATATTATTTTATTCACGGAGCACTTTTTCCTTTTATTAAAATATTCCTTTTTAATGCAAAAAGGGTAAATTGGCTACCACACCTCCTCCGATCACTGAAACTTGTGTCCAACCGTCCCATCATGTAGGTATCCTTGTCCCGGTTCCAATGAGCTACTACACTAAGGTGTTCCATCATGTATTCCTCTCGGAATGCCACCTTGAGCGTAATGAGCTGCGTTAAGCCCACAAGTAACTCAAATTTCCAAAGGTCGTCAGAATGCACCAGAACGAAAGCCAAACTACTCGAATGATGGAATATATCAAGAGAATGCCACTCGACTGCATAGAAACTCCTCAAAACTCCTCCAAAAAGCCCTTGGGCCCGCTGATGACACCAACCTGTACCTGTGACCGGTCTGCTCATAACTCTGGAAGTCCATCCTAGCCCAGTCATAGGTGACACCAAAAAATGGAATATTACAGTTATGTCAAGGCAGGCTTGTGACCATTGACCTAGTTGAACGCTTGAGTAAACTTGTTTACGAATTTTACGTATAAAATAATTGAAATGAGACCTGGTTCGCCTCATAAAGGAAGGGAAGTCTCATTCACATATTTGTCATCATCATTCATCACACTTCTTTCTCTTTAGAAATGCACAATAGCTATTGGTTTCTTTTTGCTTGGATGCAATGTGATTTTATAGGGTGAAATGTCTTTTGAAGGGAAATTTTGCATTGGGAGACTTCCTTGTGATTGATTGAAGAAATTCTTGTAGAATGTTGTAGGTTTATTGATGATTTTCTTCCATTTTGCATGCTATATTATATGAATTATGTTTTTAATGTGTGCCATCTTAAAATTGCAATAGTTTTCTTGAAATCTTAATTCTTGATTGTGTGAAAAGTTGTTTCCCTTGAATCCTTCAAGAGAACTTTGATATATGCATCCCTTGAACTTAAAATCTCCCACTCAAGGAAGTCGCTAGGGTTTGTAGTTCTTACCCTCTTCATCAAGACCTCTTCATAGATTTTTCCCTAGAAGACTCCATTGCCCAATTAGATCAAGGCACCATCCAAATAGGTGTTGATCAACCCCTTCTTTTTGTTGATTTATGGTAACATCGAATGTTCTCTAGCCTTGTAACTTAGTATTTAGGCTAAGACACATATATTCCATAATACCCAGAAATGGTTTTGGAAAATTCCACTTAGAGATGGTTTAATTAAATTAATTAATCATTTTTTAATGTTTTCCTAAGTCTAAACTTAGGGAAACTGATTAATTAAAGGGTATTAATTAAACTAAGTGTGAATCTTCTAGATAAAGTCATGGATCACCTCCAAGTTAATCTTAGCCCTTGATTATGATTTAATCTTGGCCGTTGAAGGGTCAACGAAAGAATATAAGGAGGGGGGTGAGGGGCCTATGGAAAACACACTGTGACAATGAGCATTTGGCATTTTTGAGCTTGTGAGAGTGACAAATTTTTGATCAAGATCGAATCACTAGGGCTGGGTTTGCTAAATGATTTGATTCAATGATCAGTTTCAGAGGGGCAGATGCAGTAACTGGTCAGGAGGACCGGGAGTACATTTCAGAGAGAGGCAACAGTGACACAAAGAGAGGCAGCGTAGTCACCTGGAGGGTTGACGCAATTCCTGAAGGGAACCACGCAGAAGTGATACAATGCCTTTTGACACTTCTTCCTACAACATTCTGATTCACCCCCCCTCTCGTAAATCAAGGATCCAGTTTCTCCTTGATGAGCATGATCTAAAGGCCCTCATAGACAACGCAGTTGCAGAACCACTGGATGCAGCACATCTGAGAGCCTTCAAGAAGAATATGGCAAGAACCAAATGATTGATCCTAGATGGTGTGAAGGATCACATCGTACCTCACATAGTAGCAAAGAGCATTGCTAGAGAAATGTGGGTAGGGTTGGAAAAGCTATACCAAGGATCTTCCAAGCAGTGGAAGATATATCTGGAGGAGAAGATGCGTAATACCAGGATGAAGAAGGGAGAGCGTTTTGACTCCTTCCTGTCTAGAATTCAGGATAATCGAGATCAGTTGTCAGCAGTGGGATCAACTCCCAAAGACTCAGAGTTAGTAAGGCTCACTCTGAACTCTGTTTCAGAAGATTATCATGTCTTTTTCCAAAGCATTCTGGGCAGAGAAAAGCTTCCAGGATGGGAAGCGATGTGGGAAGCCTTGCAGCAAGAAGATTTGAGGAGAGATCTCCTCAAAATCCATATTGAGGATGGCAACAACGGTTCGAAAGTCAAGAAGGAGGAAGAAGATAACACTACCCTTGTATCAAAGGGGCAACAGAGGCAGAAGAAGAAAGATCTGTCCAAGATCAAGTGCTTCAGGTGCGGGGAAATGGGACCTCATGACACACAATGTCCTCTTAAGAAAAAGGATAAGGAGGAGAAGCAAGATCCTCAAGCCGGAGTTGCCAAGATTGAGGCAAAAGATGATTGTGCTATGTTAGCTCATATTCCGAAAGGAGAGAAATGGGCTGACTTGGAGTTGTAGATCTAGAATCTACTGGTGGCATAATCCTTGAGTATTTTTGGACTCTTGCATCACATGTGAGCTACGCCAGCCTTAAGACAATAGCAGGATGGACAGTTGCAGGCTGCAGCAGAAGATGAGAAGACAGTGCAGTGGCTAGCAGTACTAGAGCCTGATCACGCAGAGAAGGAGTAACAACATCAACAGTTGAGCAGCAGCAACACAGTGCACACTGGTGCAGCACAATGTAGTGCAGTGCTCACGCAGTGTAGAGCAACAACATTGCAGTATTTTCAGAGAGCTAGTGCAGAAGTTAGTAGCAGTCAGTCTTATTTTCTAGATGTAGTTTTACTTGTCCAATTTCGGATGTTTTTCTGTTGCAATTAGAAATAGTGCAGCAGCAACAGTAGTTGAGCAGCAACAACAACAGATGAGCAACAATAGCGCTGTGCATAGTGCTGCAGCATAGTGCAGAGTAGTGCTCACGCAGTGTAGAGCAGTGCTCACATAGTGCAACAACATAGTTGCAGAATTCAGAGGGAGTTGCAGTACAATAGCAGTTGGCAGCAATATGCAGAGTTAGGAGAAATACAGATGCAACATTTTCTGTGCAATGTTGGTAAGTAGCATCAACAACACAACAGCAGATGTTCCAGAAGTTAGAGCAACACATTGAGTTGTCTTGCTAGAGCACTTTCCTCGCTAAGAGGGAGTGTTGATTTATGGTAGCATCGTATGTGCTCTAGCCTTGTAACTTTGTATATAGGCTAAGACACATGTATTCCATAATACCCAGAAATGGTTTTGGATAATTCCACTTAGAGATGGTTTAATTAAATTAATTAATCGTTTTTTAATGTTTTCCTAAGTCTAAACTTAGGGAAACTGATTAATTAAAGGGTATTAATTAAACTAAGTGTGAATCTTCTAGATAAAGTAATGGATCACCTCCAAGTTAATCTTAGCCCTTGATTATGATTTAATCTTGGCCGTTGAAGGGTCAACGAAAGAATATAATGAGGGTGAGCGGCCTATGGAAAACACATTGTGACATGGAGCATTTGGCATTTTCGAGCTTGTGAGAGAGACACAACTTTTTGATCTAGATTGAATCACTAGGGCTGGGTTTGCTAAGTGATTTGATTCAGTGATCAGTTTCAGAGAGGGGCAGATGCAGTAACTGGTCAGGAGGACTGAGAGTACATTTTAGAGAGAGGCAACAGTGACGCAAAGAGAGGCAGCATAGTCACCTGGAGGGGTGGCGCAGTTCTTGAAGGGAACCACGCAGAAGTGACACAATGCCTTTTTTATTCAGTCCAGAGATAGCTAGAAGCTGGGGTTTCTGAGCCAGGAGGGCCAAAACTCGGTTTCTGATCAGCTTGATCATTTGCAGAGAAGAGGTGATGCAGTTCCAGAGCTTGCCCACGCAGGCTTACACAGTTCTAGCGTAGGTATCACGCAGAGGCAGAGAGGGGCTTCACCAGCGCTGTTTTAGATCAGTCTAGGACTTGCAGAGTGAGGTATACCTCACATTTCTTCTGTTGCCTAGACTCTCTAAAGGGTGAGCCAAATATTGGCACCCTAGTTGTACTCAAGATTCTGCTGCTTAATAATATAAAACCCTCAGATCTGCTGCACCGATTTTCCCGAGTTGGGTTTTTCCGGGGACTTAGTCCAAAAATAACTATGTCAAATGTGGATGTTTTTCATTGTATTTTGTTCAGTTTGTTTCAGCACTTAGATTTATTCCGCAACATTATTTGTGTAGTCTGCTTCAGTAATTACTTCGATATTTCACTATAATGAAATAATTATGAAAGATAATAGGAGAAGTAATTCAGATTTGTTGTAGTAGGAATCCAGATTTAGGATTTTTCGCACTTTTATGTATTATATCTTTTTTCTCTAGTTTCTAGGCATCTAGGGTTAGGGTTTTTCTTGAAATATTATTTAATAGCAATTTTATTTTGATGTGTTATTGCTCTTTTGATAGGGTCCGAAAATTCTTTCCCCTAATCTTTAGACCTGGCATCACCTGAAAATCCTTCTTTATTGAATGTCATGAGGTAATCTTTATAGGGAAGCCTGCCTTGTGGGATTTAATTCACCATGAAATAGCTAGAGAGAAGCCTCTAAGGTGACAATGGTGGTTGATTTCTTGTTGACATAAAAGCTAGATTGTTTAATGGGGCTTTGCATGGGCCTAGTATATTTTGCTGTAAGACCCCCCATTTAGAAGGTGGGGGTGTTGAGAAAAAGGGTATCGAGGAAGTGTTTCCTAGTGCGTTTTGCCTTTGGCTTAGGATACTTTTTTAGTGGGTGACTTTATGAGTTATTAAAGTCATGTGACCTTTTGTCACTTTATGATGTTCAAAAGGTTCTTAGTACTTTATAATATTAAATTCACTTTATGTTTTTAAAATGACATTATGAGAAAAAGTACATGGTACTTTATATTATTAAAGTTACCTTATGTTTATAAGGTGACTTTATGTGGAAAAAAGTACAAGGTACAAAAACAACATTAAAGTGACTAGGGAGACTCTTAATGAAGGGGGACATGAAAAAGGTGTCAATGGGAGATTAGATCTTCACACTTGGTCAGGGAGAGTTGAGATCTAATCTCAGCCCTTGATCATAGGGTTAGGGTTGTTGAGAAATCTATAGGACAATAGATTAGGTGATTTCTCTTTTTGTGATAACTGCTTGTGATTTTTTTTTCTTACTTATTAGCTTCCTCACTTATTATTATGTTTATATATCATCAAAAAACTACCAAAACTAGAAGAACAATAGAACAAGAACACAAAATGTAGGTTATAAGCCAAAGCCAAAACCTCTCCACTTGAGAAGAAAACCTGCAAAATATCTTCTCTTATCAATTTTTCAATTGACGAATTCCAAGACCTCTAGACCAAGACCAATACCTTCTAAGACCAAGTCAAACCTTTCTTGATGATGTACTTCCCTTGTCCAAGTCAAACCTAGTCAAATCTCTTCTAGCAACATAACTTCGACCCCAAGCTTCAAAATTTCGATCTCTACTACAGGTCTAAAACTTTCAGCTCCCTGCAACTGCGTCTGCAACCACACGTGTTAGTGAAATTATCCTTCCAAGTCCTCGCAACAACTTTGCTTGCCTTACTTCCTTGTCTAGGGGTAGAAGGTGACCTATTAGACCCTTTTTCTAGCAGATTTGATCCTCCTCCAGTAGATAGAGAATATCGACCTTGAAGCAGCAAACCCTAGCTTCACTTCTTCGCATGTGTGCGAGAATATTAGCCCAAAATCAATCTTCTTCGTCCTCTTCCTTCTTTGCTAGCCTTCTTGCTCTGCTCCTTTGCTTGAATGAGTGAGTGATGAATATGTCTCAAGGAGGTCGAGTTCCCTCCTTTATATAGGCTTCCCAAGGTGGATGTGGCTCCTCAAAATAGGCTGACTTCCCAGCTGCCAGACCGACTTGATCTTGAAGGGTATTTTGACACTTTTATTTACAAAAATAATTTTCTTTACAAGTTACATTGCCACCGATGGGGTCTTCAACTTATGACAATGAGTCTTTTGACTTCTTGACCTAGGACAAACCCTAGAAGCACTCAATGGGTGCTTCACCTCTAAAATAAAAGACCTTGAGCATGACACCCATGCTCCAAAAATAGTAATAATAATAATTCTTCTTTCAT
Source organism: Pinus albicaulis (assembly GCA_034641835.2). Lineage (NCBI taxonomy): Eukaryota > Viridiplantae > Streptophyta > Pinopsida > Pinales > Pinaceae > Pinus > Pinus albicaulis. Next base: position 1,055,734,505 of record CM076575.1, on the reverse strand, counting down.
TTTACAAAATAAAAAAATAAAAAATACATTTCACATTTATGAAAATCGAACCTAGTTACACAGTTTTCAACACTCCCTATTAACTAGGGAGGTATTCATAAATGGTACATGGACATTTTCAGTCTAAAGAGGTCTCATAAGAAGAGTCAGATTGGTAACCCATCTGTCTAGCATCATAACAACCAACATTAACACATAGCAAGGCCTTGACTAACAATTCTATCTCTCCACAAGATCAGAGCACAATGCTGGTGAGACCAATGATTTTTAGACACGATCATCATTGTCTCTCAAGGTACATACCCCACCCGTGTGTTCATAGAGTATGTCCTTTCTTGGACTATTCTTATCTTGGATAAGGTAGTCCTCAAAGAATATTGGTCCTTGACTACTCTTATCTTGGATGCCCTACCTCATCCTCAAAGAGTATCAGATGCCAAATGCTTACCCAATCCTCCATTCTGTCTTCCCAAGTGAAGACAAGAATGATGTGCCTATCTCTCCCTCTCAACTAGGGAGGATATATCAACCAAACCACGCTTGTTCCTCAAATATACAAGCTTCTTAGTAGGAAGAGTTTTTGTCAATATGTTAGTTACCCTGATCATCGTTGGAGATATACTATAGCTGCAACACACCATCTTGTACCAACTTTTGAATGTAGTGATACTTGTTGTTTATATGCTTTGCCTTATCATGAAATACTTGGTCTTTAGACAATCTTATACAATTGGTGTTATCACAATGTATCACTGTAGGGTCTATTGGTCCTTCAAATAAGTAAGACAACAACTTCCTCAACTAGACAACTTCTCTGCTTACTTCACAGGATGTAATATACTCGGCTTCAACACTACTCAAAGCAATTGATTCTTGCTTCTTACTCATCCATGAGACCATGGAGGATCCTGAACTGAAACATCCTCCTCTAGTGCATCTTCCATCCTGCTCATTGCCTCCCTCGTCAGAATCTGTATATCTAATTGTTAAAATTGGAAAACTAGGTCCAAACTCCATGTTGTGATGCTCAGATGAAGACACCAATAATTTTATTGGGTTCCTCTTTCGAAGAGGTGCAAGATCGATTTAAAGATCATCTTGATCCGAGGAGCAGAACATTTATTTTGAATTTATTTTTAATGCTTTCAAAATATGTGCAGGTCAGCCTTAAGGTTTTACACCCCCAGCAAATGTGTCACACACCCTCAGTGATTGATATAAATAGAGTCAACATTGGAGGAAATTTCAATCATCTCATCACACACATCCTCATGATCTGGAAATGGATGTCGTAAATATGGATGATGCTATAAATGGATGCCATAAATATGGATGATGTCGTAAATCTGGATGATGCTGTAAATGGATGTCGTAAATCTGGATGCCGTAAATATGGATGATGTTGTAAATTTGGATGATTCCGGAAATGGATGCCGTAAATATGGATGATGCCGTAAATCTGGATGATGCCAGAAATATGGATGATGTCGTAAATCTGGATGATGTTGGAAATCTGGATGTAGGATTCTTTTGTTGAATTATGTTGATTTTTGATGAGCTGTCTTTAAGGGTTGTGTGTGTGACACTTCTGGTTGGCTGACCGTATTGAGACTTTGCTGGTTGAAGCATCCTGTTGACCGTCGTAACGCACCAACACACTTATATTTTTCTGGCTTGTCTTCTGTCGATCTACTGGTATGTTCTATCAACACTTTACTTTCTTGTTTATGTGATTGTTGACTGACATTGGGGATAAAAGTAAAGTTGCATCAAGCATAGAACATCTTCAAAAAATTTACGTGGTATCAGAGCTGAGGTGAAGATAAAGCCCTAGTTTGTAGCAATCACCGAAGAAGAGGATGGGTTCCTCAAACTACAATGGCTTTAAGGCTGATGAAAAATTGACTGGGAAGGATGACTTCCATGCTTGGAAGATGACATTGGATCTTAATTTGGAAGACCAAGATGTCATGGACTATGTGCAGGGTAAAATCCAAGAGCCTCCATCCACGGCAACTTCTGCTGCCAAATCAAAGTACAAGAAGGGGGAAATCAAAGCAAAGATGATGATCAGGGACTCAATTCATAAGAGTCTAGTTGCCTACATCTCTAAGCTAGGTCACTATGCTAGAGAATGCCCTATCAAGAAGATCAAGAAAAGTAAGGCTCCCTCCGGTCGAAATGGGCAACCTTTCAAAAGGTCAAGAAATTCCAGGTACGAGGAATCAAATGTTTTCGATGATAAAAGAAATGAATTCATTCTTGTATTTGCCCTCTTTGTTGCATCTACACTCAACACTATGGATGTCTAATTGATAGATAGTGGTGCCTCAAGGCACATCATTGGGTTCAAGGAAGTACTTACTTATATGGTTGAGAAGCATACTAATCTACAAATTATCCTTGGAGATAATGCCACATATCCCGTGAAGGGGACAGGGACTGTGACCCTCCGCTTGTCTCAAGGTCAAGTCCTCCGCCTGCAAGATGTACTATATGTACCTAATTTGAAGAAGAACCTTGTGTCTGTTTCGGCCATGGAAGACAAAGGTTTCAATGTGGCATTCATTGATGGAAGGTGCGCATGTGGAAGAAGAGTTTCAAGGAAGCTATCACGATTGGGTTTAGAGTTGGTACACTCTAGCAGGTTGGAGGAAGTCCACTGGGAGCGATGACATGTGATACCATCCGACAGACTGAACTATGGCACCGGAGGTTTGAACAACTTCACTACAAGGCCTTTCCCGAAGCAAGGAAGGTGGTGACGGGGATGCCTGAGTTCTCAAATAATCATGAAGGTGTATGACAGGGTTGTGCCTAAGGAAAGCATAAAAGGGGACCTTTCCCCTCAAGTGTCACAAAGACATATGATGTCTTGCAATTAGTACATTCTAATCTGTCTAGTATGTTGCCCGTGACATCCTTGGGAGGATGTTCTTATTATATGAGACGAACGAGTTCAAGAACATTTGTAGAGGAGCTAGCATCAAGAGGGAGACCACAATGTCTGTGGGCTATAGTGAAACTTCGAAGGCCTATAAAGTATATGTGCCTGGTCAAAGGGAAGTGGAGATATGTCACGATGTTACCTTTGACAAAGATGCTTCACTGAGGAAAGTAGTCAATCTTTCGAGATCTGAGGAAGATCATGAAGAAAGGCTTGGAAATCAAGAAGAATCGAAGGATGAGACGTTGCCCGATGTTGAAGGACCAATGGACCCGATTGATCCACCTCCAATAGGGAAGAGACCATCATGGTTCAGGGACACTCTCGAAGATGCCGAGGGACATATGGCCCCAAAGGGGGACATTCGTAAAAGCAAGAAGCTAAGTAGATACCAAGGGTATCTAGCAGCCATGAGTACTATTGTACAATCTGAGCCTGGATCTTTTGAGGAAGCCGTAAAGCATCAAGTCTGGAAGGTTGCTATGCATGAAGAGTATGAGTCCATAATGAAGAATGATGTTTGGGATGTGGTTCCAAGACCGGAGGACAAAGCAGTTGTCACCTCGAAATGGCTCTACAAGATTAAGCATGGATTTGATGGAAGTGCTGAAAAGTTCAATGCAAGATTCGTTGCCCGTGGCTTCTCTCAAATGGAAGGCATAGACTATGATGATATATTTGCACCTGTGGCCTGATATACCACCATCCGATCTATCATAGCCCTTGTTGCTACGCAAGGATGGAGTCTTCATCAGATGGATGTGAAGACCGCATTTCTGCATGGTGAGATAAAGGAAGAGGTGTATGTGGAGCAACCTCTGGGGTTTGAAGTCCAGGATCGGGACACCCATGTTTGCAGGTTGAAGAAAGCCCTCTATGGGTTGAAGCAAGCACCCAGAGCTTGGTACGAGAGGATAGATAGCTACTTGATGAAGCCAGGCTTCACTCGTAGTAATGCTGATCCGAACCTTTAATTCAAGGTTGATAGAGAGAAGCCTCTCATTTTCGTGCTATATGTGGACGACCTCTTCCTGACAGGTGTTGTCCCTCTCATTCATCAGTGCAAGAGGGAGCTCGCTGCTGTGTTAGAGATGAAGGACCTAGGATTGATGCACTACTTCCTAGGCCTGGAGGTCTGGCAGAGACCTGGCGAGATTTTCCTTTCTCAAGGAAAATACATTGTGAAGCTTCTGGAAAGATTTAGTATGATGGACTGTAAGTTCGTGTCGACACCAATGGAGCTCAACTTTAAGAAGTTGAGTGGCAGCGCTGTTGGGCCTGTGCTAGAAAATCCTACTGAGTATCTTCAACTTGTAGGGGCTCTGATGTTCTTAGTGAACACCCGTCCGGACGTATGTTGTGCAGTGAACATTTTGAGTCAACACATGGTTGATCATAACATTCACTAGGTTGGTGCCAAGAAACTCTTGAGATATCTCTGAGGCACGATAGACCATGGGCTGAGATACATTGCCGGGAGTATGCCACTTCATGGATATATTGATGCCGATTGGATTGGTAGTGTGGTGGATTGCAAGAGCACATTTGGATGCTACTTCACACGTAGATCTGCTTCGGGCAGGACACTGAAGTCGATAGCCTTGAGCACCGTTGAGGCCGAATACACTGTAACATGTATGCCCTGTTGTGCAGTCACTTGGTTGCGAAAGCTCCTCAGTGAGCTATTCGAGCATGTGCTAGATGCCACCATTATCCTTTGTGATAACTAGAGGGGGATTCGTTTGTCATAGAATCCCGTGTTCCATGAACAATCCAAGCATGTTGATGGTTGGTACCACTTTATCCGAGATATGGTACAGCGAGGCGCCGTAAGGCTCGATCATATAAGAATTGATGAGCAGGTCGCGGATATTCTCACAATGCCCTTGGGGAAGGTCATGTTCCTAACCTTCCGTGAGAATCTTGGTATCGTGGAACGACCCTATTCTGAGGGTCCTGTTGGACGATGAGCTCTGGGAGCTATGGGGGGCTTTGGGGACAACTTCTCGGAGCTATAAGCAATCACAGGGCTAGGCTTGCCGAACCTTGTTGGTGTGCTTGGGCCCCACCATTATAATGTTGAGTTGGTTCGCCTCTCATGATCTGTGCCCCATATGCATCCTACCCATTTGAGTTCCGGACTCATGGGAAGTACCTCTCATTTGGCCAATGAGGTGGGAAAAGCTAGAGACTAGTAGCAAAGACTGATGGACGCATCAGAGATTGTCGTACTTTCTATCTAGGATGACACGTGTCCAACCACTTGATCTGGGATCAAGTCTAGTGAGGTTTCGGACCTCCTACTGACTTCAGGTCAGATAAACCAACTTCGAGTTGGTATATGACTCTTTGAGTCCATGTGATTTTTTAGACCTCCTACTAACTTCGAGTTAGATAAACCAACTTCGGGTTGGTATGTGACTCTTTGAGTCCATGTGAGGTTTTAGACCTCCAACTGACTTCAGGTCAGTGAGACTAACTTCGGGTTAGTATATATGACTCTCTTGAGTCCAAGTGAGGTTTCAGATCTCCTATTGACTTCGGGTCAGATAAACCGACTTTGGGTTGTGGGGAACTCTTTGTGTGCAGTCTGCAGTTTAAGACCTCACCCAGGCTGAATAAATGGTAGGAATGATGTCTTTGCTTGTTACCCGCCATTTTAGAAATAAAGAGCAAACAAACAAGTGCAGTAGGGACAGCATGATGTTTGATTGCAGTCAGATGGAGTTCTCACTAGTTGAGAAGAGTGTTAAAAATTGGACAACTAAATTCTGAATCCTTCATTATGATAACAGGATAGAGAACACCAATATTTTTATTGGGTTCATGTCAAGAAGGTGCAAGATTGATCTAAAGATCATCTTGATCCAATGAGCAAAACATTTATTTTGAATTTATTTTTAATACTTTCAAAATATGTGCAGGTTGGCCTTAAGGTTTTACACCCCCAGCAAATGTGTCACACACCCTCAGTGATTGATATAAATAGAGTCAACGTTGGAGGACATTTCAATCATCTCATCACACACATCCTCATGATCTGGAAATGGATGTCGTAAATCTGGATGCCGTAAATATGGATGATGTCGGAAATGGATGCCGTAAATGGATGTCATAAATCTGGATGCTGTAGATATGGATGATGTCGTAAATCTGGATGATGCCGGAAATGGATGTCGTAAATCTGGATGCCGTAAATATGGATGATGCTGTAAAGCTGGATGATTCCGGAAATGGATGTCGTAAATTTGGATGTCGTAAATATGGATGATGCCGGAAATGAATGCCGTAAATCTGGATGTCGTAAATATGGATGATGCCTTAAATCTGGATGATGCCGAAAATCTGGATGTGGGATTCTTTTGTTGAATTTTGTTGATTTTTGATGAGTTGTCTTTAAGGGCTATGTGTGTGACACTTCTGAATGGCTGACCGTATTGAGACTTTGTTGGTTGAGGCATCCTATTGACCACTGTAATGCACCAACACACTTATATTTTTCTGGCCTGTCTTCTGTCGATCTACTGGTATGTTCTATCAATACTTTACTTTCTTGTTATGTGATTGCTGACTGACATTGGGGATAAAAGTAAAGTTGCATCAAGCATAGAACATCTTAAAAAATTTACACTAATCAAGTGGACATCATTCCTCCTTTCATATTTCAGGTAGTAGTGGATTGTTCTTGCAGATATCTCATAATGTACTTGGATGCTATCCAATGATCATGCTTAGGCTCCACTTGAAATTGACTGAGAACATTTATTGCAAAACAAATGTCTGGTCGTGTATTCACCAAATACATCAGCGAGCCAATCAATTTCTTATACTTAGCAGGATCCACTAGGCTTGTTTTGAAACTCCTTAGTCTTTTCAAGTTTGTGATCATTGGGGCTTTCTTTGGCTTGCAATCCATAATGTCAAACATATTGAACATCTCGATCACATACTTCCCTTGACCTAGATAGATCTCATAAGGCCTCTGCCAGAATTCTAGTCCCAAGTAGTAGTGCATCAACCCAAGATCCATCATATCGAATTCTGCTGCTAGTTGCTTCTTGCATTCTTGGATTCGACATTATACACCTGTCAAGAGAAGATCATCCACATACAGAAGAATAATCACAAGTTCACCTTTTACAACCTTCATGTAGAGATTTGGATCAACAAAACTCTTTGTGAAGCCCAATCTTTGTAGGTACGCATCCATCCTTGCATACCATGCCCTTGGTGTCTGCTTACGGCGATATAATACCTTCTTCAATCTACAAACATATGCCTCTCTATATTTGAATTCAAATTCCAGGGGTTGCTCTATATAGAATTCCTCATCAATTGTGCTATTCATGTGAAAATTCCTAACTCCCAAAATCCTATTGCAACAGACTGATATTACTTCTCCTACTTGATAAATTATACAAGTTATTTACTGTGTTCTACAAGTAAATACTGAAGAAAATACACTACAACCTTCACTAAATAAACTGTGGAAATTAAATGTGGAAACAAGATATGAGCAAGAAAATTGAACACACATGACACCATTATTTTTGGACTAAGTCCTCGGAAAGACCGAATGCGGGAAAACTGGTGCAACAACTGAGGGTTTGTATTATTAAGCAGAAGTTTTTGAATACAACTAGATGCCAAAATTTGGCTATCCACAAAGAATCTGACTAACAGAGAATTAGTGAGGATTACCTCACACTAACACTGGCGATTCGGCGATGACCCAACATTGAACTAGATAGCCCCACGCTGCCTCTGCACAGATTTGCGTCACTCTGGTTGGGGACTGCATCACACCCTTCTACTGGTCGTTCTGTTGAATGGATACTGATCTTTTGCCCCTTCGGTCTCACATCCTAGCCCTTCGTCACTAGATTTGTCTGATCCTTATCAAAACTTCGGATCTCCTCAAGGCTTCAGCGCTGCCTCTGCGTGGCACTGTGCTGCCCAGCCTAGCCCCTACACTGCCTCTTCTGCGTCCATCTTCTCTATGATGTATTCTCGGCTAAGGAAAATATCTTTCCTCTAGAACTATCACTGCCCCTCACTGCAATCGAATCAACTCGATGGTCCTCTCTGACTCCTCTGTGCTGTTCACTTCAGAAAATCGATCTCTAAACTCACTCAGTGTGTTTTCCAAATGGCCATCGAAGACCTTATAATCTTCTCGTTGGATAACCAACGACCCAAATTAAAACATAATCAATGACTTAGATCATATCAAATCGATCTCCATCTTTTTCTAGAAGTTTCACACCCAGTTCTATTAATATACTTTAATTATTTTAATTCCCTAAGTTTAGACTTAGACTCCCATTAAAAAATATTAATTATTTTAATAAAGCCCCATCCGGGTGGAATTTCCCAAAACGCTTTTTGGGTAATTTGGAATAATGTGTTTAAGCCTCTTTGCAAAATTTCAGACTTAGAGCACATTCAATGCTACCAGAAATCAACAATTTAGGAGTGTAATTTTGATATTCATTTGATGTATATTCCTTCCCATTGATGTTGCCAAAGAGACCAATGATTGTGTTGTAATATACCTTTCTGTTGGCACAAATGTCTCTTCATAATCAATGCCTTCTTGTTGAGAGAAGCCCCTACCCACAAATCCTGCCTTATACTTGTCAATGCTTCCATCTACCACATGCTTTATCTTGTAAAGCCATTTGGAAGGTACTACAGACTTGTCTTTAGGCCTAGGTACGATCTCCCAAACCCCATTCTTCATTATCGATTGATATTCTTCATTCATTGCATCTTTCCATTCTTGAGTAGTGACAACTTCTTCAAAGGTGGATGGCTTTTTTTCTATTAGCTTTGTCATATATGCTACATACCCAAAATACCTTTTGGGCTTCTTGCTTTCCCTAAATGTGCCTGTAACTGCTCCATGCCCCTCTACATCTAATAGAGTAGATTTCAATCAAATAGGTCTCTTTATAGTTTCTGGAATTGGCACAGGTTGTATAGGTTCACTAGGACCTTCATCTTGATGATTTGATTTGTCTTCCTCCCTAGGAACTTCCTCTTCAAATACCGAAAGTTCTTCATCATCAGAGTCCATAGGGAGATCTTTCGATTTCTTGAATGCAATACTTTCGTCAAATATCACATCTCGACTGACTTCTGTTCGATGTCCTCCTTTTATGTAGATCCTATAGGCCTTAGAAGAATTTCTGTAGCCAAGAAATGTTCCCTACATGCCTGATGGATCCAACTTCTCTCTCTTGTCCTTCGTTATATGAATATAGATAGGACAACCAAAAATTCGGAGATGATCCACGTTTGGTTTCTTCCCAGTGAATGCTTCTTCAATAGTCATGTTATATAATGACCTTTGGGGACTTCGATTTTGTATGTATACAAATGTCTTTGTTGCTTCACCCCACAGATATTTCGGCAAATCTTGATCATGTAGCATAGCTTTTACACTTTCTTCAATGGATCGATTCTTTCGTGATGCAACTTGATTTTTCTCGGGATTAAATGGGACTATCATCTCCCTGTTTATCCCAAAATCCTTACAGAAGGCTATAATTTCCTTAGATGTGTATTCTCCTCCATTATCAAACCTTAATATCTTAATTTTCCTTTCTATAAGATTTTCTACTTCAACTTTGAATTCTTGAAATTTCGTAAATACTTCGTTCTCGGATTTTATTAAGTAAACCCAAGTTTTCCTTGAATCGTCATCTATGAAAATTTACAAACAGTTGCAGTGATAGATTTATTTCTCCTACTTATTATTTCAATAAGTTATTATTTAGAAATCTTCTGGCAAATATCGAAATAAATACTATTGTAACATTCAAAATTATATATGCAGAGAAATAAACAGTAGAGAACATAAGCACAAGAATCAATCACATGTACACAATTATTTTTGGACAACTGTCGCCGGAAAAACCCAATGTGGGAAAACCGGTGCATCAGATGAGGGTTTTTATTAATTCTTCAGCTAATGATATATTTATAGGGAAAATATACGACAAATAAATTCTGAACCACCTGAGACTGAATTTCTAGATTTCTTGGACAATTCTCTGACACCTAGAACAACCCTTGCATCTCTCTACATGATTCACTACGCAGTCCCAGTGTTGGACTGCATGAGTTTGCGTGGAGACTACGTGGGGTCTCTGCGCTGCAACCTCAAGTTGTCTCTAGTGACCCACTGTTGCCCTCCGACCCTGATCTCACTCAGCCCTTACCTCTTCCTTCTGCTTCTGCAACTTCTAGCCCTGCAAATCTCCCACTAAGATCGAATTCTGCATCAGAATGGATCTCCTTTGGGTACTGAGTGTATGCCCGGCTTATTTTCCAAGTGACCCTCAAGCCTTCTTTTATAATCTTCCTGTTGGAGAACCAACGACGCATATTAAAAGTATAATCAATGGCTAAGATTAAAACTTGACTTGATCTGTGTTTTCTAGAAGATTCACACTTTGACTTATTAATATCCTTTAATTATTTCATTTCCCTCAGTTTAGACTTAGGGTCTTCATTAAAATAATTAATTATTTTAATAAGTCTTGAACTGAGTGGAATTTCCACAAACTATTTCTGGGTTCTTTGGAATGTTGTTGTCTAGGCCTCTCTGCAAAGTTTGAGACTTGGAACACTTCCGGATGCTACAAAAATCAACACTCCCTCTTAGCGAGGAAGGTGTTCCAACAATATGCCTGTTGCATGCTGCTCTGATTTTGAAGCACTCTCTGTGCTGCTGATCTCAGGATTCTTCTCCCCCCATTTGCTACGCTGCTGCCTCCTGTACTGCTGCCTTTGACACTGCCATTGTCACTTGCTGCCTCTGTACTACAGCTCCCTTTGAATACTGAATCCTTCATTCCTGCTACTGGAAGGTATTATTCATCATCCCCATCTTCTCTCTGAAGTAGACAAACTTTGTCTTTCTTAGAGCCTTTGTGAGGATGTCTGCCACCTATTCTCCTGTTGGAGTGTACTGCAAGTCTGCAACTGAACAACTCCACGTTGTACAAAGTCCTTGATGAAGTGATAGTGTATGTCAATATGTTTCAACCTATCATGAAACACAGGCTCAGGGAGCTTTATGCAACTCTGATTATCACATAAGATGTTGGTCACTTCCATTTTCTCCTTGAGTAGATTCACTAGTAGTTTCCTAAGCCATATGGCTTCGCATGAAGCTGTGCTAGCTGCCATATACTCTACTTCTTCTGAACTAAGTGCCACAGACTTCTGTTTCCTACTGCACCAGGAGGTCAATTTTATCCCAGACTAAAACAATACCCACTGGTACTCTTCCGATCAACTGAACTTCTAGCCTAATTTGCATCAGTGAAACCACTCATCCTGACATCATTGTCGCAGTTCTACTTCAATCCAAGCTCGATTGTCCCTCGAAGGTATGTGAGAACATGCTTGGCTGCTGCCAATGTGCCCTCTTCGGTTCTACCATGAACTGACTAAGGGTATTAACAACATAACAGATGTCTGGCCTTGTATTTACCAGATACATCAATGACCCTATGAGCTGCCTGTACAACATAGGATCAACTTCATCATCTTCGGACGTGTCCATTTTCCTCCAGTTGGTGATCATTGGAGTGGTCATGGGTCTACAATCCTCCATCTGAAATCTCTTCAGAATCTCTGTAGTGTATCTTCCTTGACCAAGAAAGATCTCCCCATTTTGCTGCCAAAATTCCAACCCCAGAAAGTAGTGCATCCGTCCTAGATCCTTCATGTCAAATTCTTCACCCTAATTCTTCTTGCAATCTGTGATGAGTCTTGATGATCCTGCCAAGAAAAGATCATCCACATACAACACCAGTATTAAAGGCTCACTCCCTACTCTTCGGTAGTAGAGATTGGGATCTTCATCACTCTTGACGAATCCCATCTTCTGTAGGTAGCTGTTAATCGAACCATACCGGGCTCTAGGAGTTTGCTTCAGTCCATATAATGCTTTCTTCAATCTGCACACGTGTTTTCTGATCATGTGTCTCAAAGCCCTTCGGTTGTTCTATATACACTTCTTCTTCTATCACACCGTTCAAGAATGCCATCTTGACATCCATCTGGTGAATTTCCCATCCCATCTACGCAACAAGGGATATCACAGACCTAATAGAACATACTGGGCTCTAGGAGTTTGCTTCAGTCCATATAATGCTTTCTTCAATCTGCACACGTGTTTTCTGATCATGTGTCTCAAAGCCCTCCGGTTGTTCTATATACACTTCTTCTTCTATCACACCGTTCAAGAATGCCATCTTGACGTCCATCTGGTGAATTTCCCATCCCATATGCGCAACAAGGGATATCACAGACCTGATAGATGTGTATCTGGCTACTGGGGCGAAAGTTTCTTCATAGTCTATTCCTTTCTTTTGAGCATACCCCTTATTCACAAACTTGGCTTTAAATTTCTCGATGCTGCTGTCTGCAACATATTTGATCTTGTAGATCCACCTGGATCCTACAACTAATCTCTCCTGAGGTCTAGGTACTACTTCCCAGACATCATTTGTCATGATGGAACTACACTCTTCCACCATTGCATCAACCCACACTTGGTGCTGAGCTGCTTTCCGAAAACTAGAAGGTTCTTCGACTTGAGCAACCGAGGCTTGATACCTTTCACGCTACTTACGCTGTCTCTTCTCATTTTGGGGGAGTTTGACAAATTCCTCTGCATCCTTCAGAATCTGTCGAAGTTCTTTGCTTGTTCTTCCACTGGTGGTGGGTGGGTTTACTGACTCTCCTTCTTGCGAATCCTCGGGAGACACATCCTTTGGATCACTATGCCTTGTAGAGGCAATTGAATTTTCCGCTGTTGGTTGTTGGGGCTGGACCAGAGGCTCTTCCTCTTACTGCGTAGCAGAAGGCAGCTCTCGTGATATTTTGAAGGCTTTCTCCTCCATAAACTTCACATCCCTTCGCACCACCAGTTTCCTGCTCTCAGGAATGTAGATGCGATAAGCCTTTGCATTCTCGCTATATCCTACCAGATACCCCTTTTCAGCAGTCATCTCCAACTTCTTCCTCTTCTCACTAGGCACATGAAAGTAACCTGTACTACAGAAGATCCTGAAGTGACTCACTTCAGGCTTGCTGCCAGTGAATACACTTTCTAGCATGATCTTTCCCGGTGCAGTGTGAGGAGTTCTGTTTTGAATGTAGACAGCTGTATTACACGCTTCAGCCCATAGAAATTTGGGCATGTCTCAGTCATATAACATAGCTCTTGTTGCTTCAACAATAGTCTGATTCTTCCTTTCTGCCACACCATTTTGTTCTGAATTGTATGGGGCTGTCCATTCTCTTTTGATGCCTTCCCTTGCATAGAATCTGATGAATTATTTATCTATGTATTCACCACCATTATTTGATCGCAATACTTTGATCCACTTCCTTGTCAGATTTTCCACCAGAGCCTTAAACTCTTTAAATCGACTGAAGACTTCATCCTTGGTCTTCAAGAAGTAGATCTAGGTTTTCTTGGAATGGTCATCAATGAAGGTGACAAAATATTCGGCACTACTAAGAGCTCTAGTGGACATCGGCCCACAAATATCTGAGTGTATTAGATCCAACACACCCTTGGTCCTGTTGTTGCTTCTCTTATATGTTGCCTTGGCATATTTCCCCAATACGCACTCCTTGTAGGCATTATCTCGTTTGGTGCTCAGTTCTGGAACACCTGTGACAATCTACTGGAGAGTCCTCAACGCTCCATGATGCAAGTGCCCCATTCTTTTGTGCCATAGCTCATTCAGGTTCGTTTCATCTACACTGCCAACTAGTGCCATGGAGAATCAAGCTATAGCTTGTACAATTTGTTGCTTCTTACCCCGATCTGTGCCTTCTTCTTCCAACTGGGGTGCTTGACGTAGACTCTATTGCCAATCAAGTAGACATCATATCCTCGGTTTTGAAGCTGTGACACTGAAAGTAGATTCATCCCCAAACTCGACACATGCAGTACACTTGTGGCTCGGATTCTATTTCCTGCCTCGGTCTGAAAAACTACGGTACATTTCCCAACGGGAGTGCACTTTTCTTTATTACCCATGGTTATTTTGAAATTCATCTGCTCTTCTTGGTAGTCGGAAAAACAATCCCATACTCCCATCATGTGAGTAGAGGCTCCGCTGTCAATATACCAGACATCTGAAGATGCAATGCTCGATACAGAAGGAAAATATTCCTCTAGTCTGGATGCCAATACTGATACATCATGATGCATTTGTTCTATCGTGCTTCTTCCCCCTCCTGGAGAATTGCGTGAACCCTTCTGCGTTGTTGCTGCAACAATAGATCTTGGATCAGTGATAGATGACCCCTCTCTGTTATTCATCTCTGGCTCTGATATCATGTGAAAATTTACAAATAGTTGCAGTGATAGATTTATTTCTCCTACTTATTATTTCAATAAGTTATTATTCAAAAATCTTCTAGCAAATATCGAAATAAGTACTACTATAACATTTAGAATTATATATGCAGAGAAACAAACAGAAGAGAACATAAGCACAAGAATCAATCACATGCACACAATTATTTTTGGACAATTGTCCCCGGAAAAACCCAATGTGGGAAAATCGGTGCAGTAGATGAGGGTTTTATTAATTCTTTAGCAAATGATATCTTTACAGGGAAAATATACGATAGATAAATTCTGAACCACCTGAGACTAAATTTCTGACTTACTCGGACAATTCTCTGACACCCAGAACAACCTCTGCATGCCCTTGCGTCTCTCTGCGTGATTCATTGCGCAGTCCCAACACTAGATTGCATGAGTTTGCGTGGAGACTGCACGGGGTCTCTGCGCTGCAGCCTCAAGTTGCCTCCAGTGACCCACTGCTGCCCTCCGATCACCCCTGACCTCCTCCTCCTACTTCTGCAAATTCTCGCCCTACAACTCTCCCATTGAGATCGAATTCTACATCATAATGGATCTCCTTCGGGTACTGAGTGTATGCTCGGCTTTTTTTCCAAGTGACCCTCAAGCCTTCTTTTATAATCTTTCTGTTGGAGAACCAACGACCCAGATTAAAAGATTAATCAATGGCTAATATTAAAACTTGACTTGATCCGTGTCTTCTAGAAGATTCACACTTTGACTTATTAATATCTTTCAATTATTTCATTTCCCTAAGTTTAGACTTAGGGTCTTCATTAAAATAATTAATTATTTTAATAAGTCTTGAACCGAGTGGAATTTCCACAAATTATTTCTGGGTTCTTTGGAATGTTGTTGTCCAAGCCGCCCTTCAAATTTTGAGACTTGGAACACTTTCGGATGCTAGAAAAATCAACAATATAGATGACCTCCAAGTCACTTTGGATTCATAGGACCACAAACATCAGAATTAATAAGATCCAAGATTACTTTTGACCTTGAGGCACTTCTTCCAAATGATCTCTTGGTGTTCTTACCCAATGCACATCTTCTTCAGTTTGGGGATGCCATTCACTATAGAATTTAGGGGTGGTAATATTTTGTAGTGAAGATGACCAAATATTCTATGCCAAAGTTCACATGAGCTAACTTCAATGTGAACCAAAGCTTGAGCGAGGTGAGTTAACAATCTGTAAAGTCTTCCTTCACAGATCCCAATTATTCTTGCATCTTCTATGCTTGAGTTTTGACCTCATACTACAACCTTTCCATCAATGAAAGCAACTCTGTCACCCTTGCCTTCTAGACATGAAATGGAAAGTAAGTTTCTGTGCAAACCTGGAACAAATAAGATATTGTTGAGATGGATGTTTCCTCCGTTCTCTAGCTCAAGTGAAGTTGATTCGTAACTGTTATTGTCACCATGTTCTACGGAGTAAGAGGACTTCCCTTTTGATGATGTCTTCAATTGCTTGTGTTGGCCTGTCATATGTCTGGATGCTCCATTGTTGATTACCCAAATATTCTCATCTTGAAATGTGCCAGTGAGTGTGGAGAATAGTCCTTCATCCTTTGTAGTTGTCTTGGTCACTTCCTTTTTAGAAAATAAGAGATCCCATACTTCTTTGATGCCCTTCTTGAGATGACTTGCTACCTTCGTACACTTCCTTGAGAACTTCTTCAATGTAGTAGAGATCTTCATTATGCCCTTAGCGAACCATAACTCTAATACCATGTTGAGAAATCTATAGGGAAATTGATTAGATGATTTCTCTTTCTATGATAACTACTTGTGATGTCTTTTTACTTTTTCTAGCTTATTAGCTTCTTCACTTATTATTATTTTTGTATATCATCAAACAATTACTAAAACAAGAAGAACAATAGAACACAAGAACATAGAATGTAGGCTGCAAGCCAGGGCCAAAACCTTTCCACTTGAGAGGAAAACTCGCAAAATCTCTTCTCTTCTTATAGATTCTTTAATTGACGAATTCCAAGACCTCTAGACCAAGACCAATACACTCCAAGACCAAGTCCAACCTTTCTTAATGATGTGCTTCCCTTGTCCAAGTAAAACCTAGTGAAATCTCTTCCAGTAGCATAACTTTTACCCCCAACTTCAGAATTTCGGCCTCTACTGCAGGTCTGAAATTTTCAGCCCCTTGCAACTGCTTCTGCAGCCACAATGGTGAGGGAAATTAGTTTTCCAAGGACTCCCAACAACTTCACTTGCCTTGCTTCCTTGTCTAGGGCTAGAAGGTGACCTAGTAGACCCTTCTTCCAATAGATTTCATCCTCCTCTAGTAGATAGACAATATTGACCTTGAAGCAACAAACCCTAGCTTCACTTCTTCGCACATGTGAGAGAATATTAGCCCAAAACAATCTTCTTCTTCCTCTTCCTTCTTCGCTAGCCTTCTTGCTTTTACTCCTTTGCTTGAATGAGTGAGTGATGAATATGTCTCAAGGAAGTCGAGTTCCCTCCTTTATATAGGCTTCTCAAGGTAGACGTGGCTCCTCAAAATAGGCAAACTTCCCAGTTGCAAGGCCAAATTGGTCTTGAAGGGTTTTTTGATACTTTTATTTACAAAAATAATTTTCTTTACAAGTTACAATGTGCCCTATGGTGTTTTCAACTTATGACAATGACTTTTTTGAGTTCTTGACCTCAGACAAACCCTAGTAGCACTCAATGGGTGCTTGACCTCTAAAATAAAAGACCTTGAGCATGAAACCCATGCTCCAAAAATAATAATAATATTTTTTCTTTCATTTTACAAAATACAAGAATAAAAAATACATTTCATATTTATGAAGACCGAACTTAGTTACACATTTTTCAACAAGGGCTTCACTTCATTAGAGAAGACTAAAAAGGGAGAAAAGGCAAAGGAAAGCATTCATTCTTCAAGTGCAAGGTTGGAGAAGAGGAGAGGAGAAGAGGAGGCTGAGAGAGCTTCAAGATAGGGTTAGGGCTTCACTTCATTGGAGAAGAATAAAAGGGGAGAAAAGGAAAAGGAGAACATCATTCTTCAAGTGCAAAGTGTGAAAATTCCTAACTCCCGGAATCCTATTGCAGCAAACTGATATTACTTCTCCTACTTCATAAACTATACAAGTTATTTACTGTGTTCTACAAGTAAATATTGAAGCAAATACACTACAACCTTCACTAAATAAACTACGGAAATTAAATGCGGAAACAAGATCTGAGCAAGAAAAATAAACACACATGAAACCGTTATTTTTGGACTAATGTCCCCGGAAAAACCCAATGCGGGAAAAGTGGTGCAGTAGCTGAGGGTTTGTATTATTAAGTAGAAGTTTCTGAATACAACTGGATGCCCAAATATGGCTATCCACAAAGAATCTTCTCATTGGATAAACAATGGCCTAGATTAAAACATAATCAATGACTTATATTATATTGACACTATCTCCGCCTTTTTATAAAAGTTTCACACCTAGTTCTATTAATATACTTTAATTATTCTAATTCTCTAAGTTTAGATTGAGTCTCCCATTAAAAAAAAATAATTATTTTAATAAAACCCCATCTGGGTGGAATTTTCCAAAATACTTTCTGGGTATTTTGGAATACATGTGTCTAAGCCTCCCTACAAAAAATGAGACTCAGAGCACATCCGATGCTACCAGAAATCAACACAAAGTTGGAGAAGAGGAGAGGAGAAGAGGAGGGTGAGAGAGATTCAAGAGGAGGCTGAGATAAACAAAGAAGAGAACCTACAAGAATACTTTTGCTAAAGGAGGGAGGCTGAGATGGCCTATGCTGGTGCAGAGATTGTATATCAAAGAAAAGACAAGGAGGCTCTCATTCTTCATGTGAAATGTTGGAGGAGAGCAAGGAAAAGAGAAGGAGAGTTTGTTGGAGCAAGGAAGTGGCTTAGATAGCTAACTTACAACAAATAGGCCATACTTCAGGCTCGAACCCCATGCTGGAAGAGGCACACAGTTCGAGGAGGATTGAAGTTCTAGCACACAAATTGAGGAGGGTTCGCTGTAGCTTCTAGAGCTGATTTTGCAGTAGAGGGAGACAGGCGCAGGCTTGAAATTTCTTTGGGATGTAGACTGAGATTTAGGCCTAAATTTTAGGCATCTTCAACATTGAAATCGAGGAGGTTTCTTGTACCAAATTCAAGGGGAATCTCTCAAAACAATCACACAAATTTTGAGGAAAAATTCTAGGCAGAGTTTCAGTACAATTTTCATGGGGTCTTAGGAGCATCTAATGAAATGCTACAATCCGATTGATCATGAAATCATAAAACATGTTAAGTCTGTTGAATTTTGAGATATGAAATTCTATTTTTTGCATATAAAGTCTGATGAGGTTGGAGCCACTCTGAAACATCTTGAGCCTTTTCATAGTAATGTTAAAAATTTAAGTAAATAAATGCAAATGAAAGATAAAGAAGAATGCCACTTTTACTTTAAGAATTTAACATTACCGTTAGGAAGTATCTAGGAAGTGTCTAGGGAGCACCATTGGGGCGCCTTGGGAGTGTTGTGGAAGCATAATTCCTCCCATAAAATTACAAAAAATAAATTAAACAAACATTAGAAATTTGGGCCCTCGTGGAACTGTCTGCCTACCTCCATATCCGCTTGCGATCCGCGACAAATCTGCACCTGAACCTCCACGGATCCACAACCGATCATTTCCCGATCTGCGGATTGGGCACCTAGGGATTCGATTTTCTGGGAATCGTTGAATAATGGCAGAGCTGCGGATCCAAAAATTAGTGACATATCTGTACGGGATGCAGTTTCGCCTCTACATCGGGGTGGGGGTGGGGGTTGGGGTGGGGGTGGCGGTGGCGGGAAGGATCCCTACAACATTGGTTTGAACAACGATCCGAAATTTGAGGTGAAATTTCAGGGCTAACTTAAACACGTTTGCAAAGAGATTCCAAGGCCCGAAATTCAAGGACTGAAGGTCTAATTCTGGCACGATTTTCAAGGGAAGACTTTTACTCTAGCAACACGATTTTTTGAGTAAAGGAGGCTGAGTAAAGGCACGAAAATCCAAGTAGAAGTTCCAAATTTGTGGCACTTAGTTCGAGAAGAGATTTCCTGAACCATGACTCGAATTTCTATTGGAGGTTGTGCGCAAAATTCAAGGGGAGATAAGTTCCTTGATGTGTTTTAAATGCTGTAATTATTTCTATGAGAAAAAGCAACAAAATCTCCTTCTAGACTGGTTTTCCCTTTATGTGTTTTTCCAGGGTCAAAGATTGACCAAAAATCAAGTGTTCATTTATGTGCATGCTTGTGTGAATTTATTTCATCAGCGATGTGTAAAGATCAAAGGTAGCCTAACAGTGTTTTATACGAATCATATTTATGTTCATATTAGTTACATTTAAATGTGTTTTGAGCATTAAACTTTATGTGCAAAACATACTAAAATGGAGGGGTTACCGGGATCCTCAAATTTTTCTAGGGGGGGGGGGGGGGGGGTTTGCCCAAGAGCCCCCCTTTTTGAGGGGGGATGCCCACAAGCACACCTTTTGATGAAACACGCCCCCTATATTGGGGAAATGTTTCCCCTTGCATTTCCCAAAGTTTCCCCAAAGGGGGATGTGGGGAAATGTTTTTGCAGGTGTCCCCTCATCTTGGGAGCGTGGGAATTGTGGGGAGCACACCCCTCACCTTGTGTGATATTCCCTCTACTTAAAATTACCAAGCAGCTACATCAATTTTTGCAATTTTGTGTAAGTATATTAAATTTTTGGCTCACAACTTAGGAAAAGGGGTTAAAGCTAAAGAAGATTTACTTTTTGGTAACAAGGGACCCCACTATAGAGAAAAAGGGAAAATCGTGGAGCTAGTGGAAAGTGGGGGCCACTCCATTAGGGAATACACACCACTTGGAGAATTTGACTTGGAGAGGGAAGAGGGAAAAGGAAGGAAGTTCGATGGGGTGGAGCCCATAAGGGAAGAAAGGTCAGGAATTACAAATAGGAGGAGAAGCACTCATTTTGGGACTTTTTTCTCATTTGACATCTAAAGCATTGTTTGCTCAAACTGTTTAGCTGGGCCAACAGAGTGTTTTTTAACACATGAGATCTCCAAGTGGAAATCTCACCCTACCTTCAGTGGACTTCGAGTGCCATCCCTAGTAGGAGTTCCTTTTGACATTGCAGATCTGTTCCAGTGATTATTCAGGAAAATTCGCGGGCTTTTCTTAGCAAACTGGGCGCAATAAGGGAATACACACTTCTTGGGAAAGGCAGTTGTGCAGCAATGTATTTGTCGGGCTTTTAAGGAGAGTATTGGACTACAAATTGCTGAAGATTCGCAGTGTTGGTTTGTAATATCCCAAAAATGGATTCTTCAGCAGATCATGCTTGAAAAACGCATTCTTCAGGTATGAGGGCTTCAGCTATCATATTATATCTTCTGAAAATGTTCAGAAACCAAAATAAATATCATCAGCAACCTTTACTCAGCTTTTAAGGGAAAAAAGGTGGGGAAAAGTGAGGATTTTGGCCCTAAAATGAGTGAATAAGGAAATCTGCGTAAAATGACGGGTCAAGGTTCTGGAATATGTTAGAATAGGTCAAGAGGGACTTTCATGTCGAATTTCAGCTCAAACAAAGGCGTTTTACTATGTTAAACAGTTCCTCCTTCCCGACTAGTCAAGAAAAACCCTGATTTCCCAAGACTTTGAGTATGCAGAAATTTGTTGAAGCAAGGGCAGCGTATTTTACGGAAAGGGTTACGATGTATAACACTATGAATAATTAGAGAATGAGTTTGGGTACAAGGCATAGGCTTTCGGCAAGGTTAAACAACAATTTCTGTGAAACCCACAAGAGATAAAGGTGCCGCAAGACAAGAAAATAATCAAAAACCCTACAACATTTTAACGATGTTTGACGGGAGCAGAGAAGATGCATATATAAATAATAATGTATAGGAGTAGAAGAGTACAAATCTTGAGGAAACAACCTCTCGAGAAAATGCAAGCCTCCATTAGGCTGTACACATAAACATGAAAAAATCTTCGCTTCTGCATAAACCCCGGACTAAGAAAAATGCGCTATATGATAGAATACTGCTGCAAACTAATGTCAACACATGGATATGACAATATATGGCTCAAATACAATAAGGGAGCAAGCTCTAACCCTTACAAGCAAAAATACCTCAATCCTCCAAGGGATTGGCTGAAACACACAAAATGGAAAAAATGTCGGAGTTGCTGGGCAGCAGCTGCAACTCAATCTGGAACACAATAGAGAAGGCTAAAGATGATGCAAAAACTGAAGTAGACCTCCTCCAATGGATCTCCAAGTGGAAGGTTGATCCTTACACTTGAGATCTTCCCCACAAATCAACCTGCAAACCCTCCATGAAAATAACGCAGATACTGAGAGGGACTGCGCAATAGTGGGATAAAACTCTTTGGCCAAGTGCCAAGATCTTCAAATCAGCTCCAAGTCCTCCAATCCGATCCTCCAAAGGAAAGAGAGGCTCTCCCTCTGAAAAACAAGAGAAGGAAGTGGTGTCGTGAAGTCACCACGGCAACACCCTACAACACAGTATTACGCTGTTGTAGCAATAACGTTGTCCTGGAGGATGATGCTAAGAAAATAACCTTTACTAGGAAGTGAGCACTTTCCGAAGTCCACGGGAGCTAAGGGCGATGAGATCTCACTTCGAGACTTGCTGGGCCTTTTTAAGCGGCGACGGGGAGCCGAAGTGCAAAACGACCTTCAGCGTGCCAAAGAAAAGACAAATGTCTCACTCAATAATCAATAATCCAAGAATCCAAGCATGGGCCAAATGAGGAGAGGCCCCTCCATCTTTTATAACGTTGGTTTCCCTCCAAAACCCAACGTAGCCTCTCTCTCTTCTCCACATCCTCATCCTTATCTGCACAGAAGCTTACAGAAGCTTCTAAAGTGTACATAGGCCCCCTCCTCTACGTGGTGTTAGGCCTCCCCTTGAATCCCACTTAAGTCACAACGTTGTACTACTAGGAGGATGTCTTATTTCATTTAAGTGAGTTTAGACCCTCTTTACTCACTTTTTATTTATTTGCAAACTATAGGTGGAAAAATAAACAAAATAGAATATTCCAATTTGCTGTTGCAAATTAGGAATATTAAAGTCCCCCCCGGCAAAATGTTGCTTGCCCTCAAGCAACAACCTGAACAACTCTCCACTGATGCTGCAAAATATGCCTGGGTCCCAGACGCGCCACTGAATCTCCCCTGTAGTCTGCATCATCCTGATATGAAGGGATATCTCAATGCCGGGATCTGGCCATTCTCATGGTACCAGTCAACCAATGAAGAGCATGACTCCTGCTGCGCTGTATCTGTCACGGTGTAAGCTTTCCCATCGACTGTGTACCAACTCATCTCCTCTCTCCACTCAAGGCATAGGTCACGGAATATGATGGAACATATATCATGTGGAAGATCCTCATCTCCAAACAATCATCCAAACAAAATGAGCCAACTCCCAACAAGGCAACTCCTCAAAATCTCCTTCCACCTCCAGCTCCAGTAATGAAGGTGGGCTGAAAATCTGAACTTGGCAAGCATCATAGCTTACCTCATGCTGTCCTTCTCTCCACTCATGACAAGTGTAGAGTGTATGCTGATCCTGGGCTGCAAAATCATTGCCCTCCAATGGCAAAATGAAGAACAATTCTGCAAAGAAGGTTCCTCCATCGATGAAGAACAAGCTGGCCCAAAACAAACCATCCATGAAGACTAGGACATGGTCATCATGGAACATCTGAATGAGAGGTTTTCTGAAGGTTTTACATGATGATACACGATGCAAGCAATCTCCCACAAGGATACAATGCATTCTCATCCACTGCAACTTCAGAAAATTATATGGCAAGCAATGTACAAGATCCATCACATCTACTAATGGATAGTAAATGGCTGAATATGACAACAACATAAGACCAAACACTTGCCCATGGTTGTGCAATGGATGACTATCAATCTCATGGCCCACCTCAAAAGAGAATGCATATGTAGTAGTGGTGGCCATGACTCCTCCCATGCTCCCATTAGAACATGTAGTGCAGAAATTGTGAGAATTCTTCCCACTCAAAGACACATCCAGCTCATGTGTCTCCCTCATAGTCAAGCCTCCCATACAAATCTGATCTATATCAGCAAATGGAGACATGATCAGCAATAATATGAAGAGAATGCTGAAGGTCTCATGTGGTGCAAGAAGGTACCAACAGCTTCCCAAACAAGTACAGCGCAGTTTTACAGGTTGCTGCTTGATGAAAGTACATGGAAAAATGTTTATGTTAACCATGCATGTCTTCATATGATAGATGATATAGTGCAGCAAATGAACATACATGTGGTGATTAAACATCCGCCCAAGGCCACAAAAGAGATGGCTGCCTCCATCATGTAGATTGGCCCAATAAAACTCATGGAGCAATATGACAAGTTTGCCCTCTTGTGAAGCAATGCACTGCATAAGAATGGCAAGAGTGTGCAAATCAATGAATGTATAAACAAATCCCTCACCATATGTTTGAGTAAAGAGATAAAGTCCCCATGATCCCATACATGAGTCCTTCATAGTGTTTTGGCATGCTATGAAGAAGAATGAACCATGTGCTGCAAAAAGATAATCCTCCTTATGCTTGAAAACCCAAGTCAAGAAGAATATGCCATAGATGTCTCTAGTATCATTACCTCCTCTTTGTTCATCAAGTGCAAAAAATATGAAGTGACCCTACGACCTATGGGTTATGGATCCACCATATCTCTGTTGGGCACACTTCATCCACAAGTCTTTACTCCAAGGTGATAATGCTATGAGCTTATGCAAATAAGCTCCTGTCAATACACAAATATGTTCTTTGACATGCTCCTTGTCAAAGATTCTTCCAATAGTGCTGCAAAAAATGTGGAATAATTCCCAAGATGGAAGTGCTTCCCAATCATCATCAAATACCAAGGAGATAGTTCCATCCCCTCCTCCTGCAACATCATACAAAGTGTGAGAGCAAATCTTCCCTTGCTCTCCCAAGCAAAGCAACAAGACATTTTGCTGCCTCCCCATACTTCCATCATACCAATCATGTGATGAAGACACAATGAATGATATGAGTATCATATCAACACCATGCATCCATACTCTATGCTGCTCAATGATGCAAGTATCCTGCCATCTTTCCTTCATCCTCCGACTCTTAGGAAGAGTGTTTGCCAAGTGGTGGCCAAACTCTTTCAAGAGTAACCAGTGCAGCCAAGCCTCCTGCTGCCCGGTATCATAGATCTGCAAGTACGAGTGATGGCAAAACTCCCTCAAGAGTAACCAGCGCAGCCAAGCCTCCTGCTGCCTGGTATCACAGATCTTCAAGTAGCCTCCTAGCTCCTTGCTCATCATCCCCATCCACTCAATCACTTGTGGATTCCTCCTTCTTCTCCTCATCCTGGTACTCCTCCCATGAGGGCTACCATCCTCCCAAATCAAATTGCTGATTTTGCACTTCATGGGATTTTGAAATATAAACTTCTCAAGGATCAATGAGACCCTATCAAAAATCAAATAGGTGGTAGGCAAAAACCTCCCATCATGATGTGTGGGGCTCAAGGGATGTCCAACACAAGCATGAGAGATGTTATCCATCCGAAGATGTCCTCCATCTTCTATCTGCTCTTGTGAGAAGGGAACCAAATCATTGTGTTCCAGAGTGTGTTGAAGTGCATCTATAGTGAGATCTCTCCTTGAGACCTCCCCTTCATCCATGTTGCAAAGCGCAGTGCAACCAGGCTGCTCTATAGTAGCAATGAGATTTGACCCTTGGTCTACAAGAGTCCCGTCCTCAAAAGTGTTGGCTGCCCCAACTGTTGATGCATGTGGCTGCTCTTCCATGACTGTGACAGCATTTTCACAAGCCTCCTCAAGAGGTGATGTGACCTCTTCTTCTCGATTAGAATTGGAAGCGCATGGTACTTCCTCTTCTTTTTCTTCAACCTTCTTGACCTCCTCAACAATGGATGCATCTTTTCTGGATCTGCAAAAGAAATAACTATCCTTTTTCACCGTTCCGATCCTCTTGGGCTTAGACTCACAGGGACTAGTGGATCCCTCATGCATGGGAAGAGGTGATCTCCCAGTAGTACGCTGCAAATCTGAACTCTGTATGCTAGAAACTCCATCCTCTCTAAACTGACAGTAATCTTTGAAGGGCAAAATTGCTTTGAAGTCTTCCCCCATGGACTTCCATTCTCGGAAATAATCTCCAAAGGGTACATGACCATGATGTTTTGAGATCATCATATGTTCCATAGATAATTAGCTCCACAGGCTGAGCCAGAATTATGCTTTGATACCACTGTAATATCCCAAAAATGGATTCTTCAGCAGATCATGCTTGAAAAAAACATTCTTCAGGTATGAGGGCTTCAGCTATCATATCATATCTTCTGAAAATGTTCAGAAACCAAAATAAATATCATCAACAACCTTTACTCAGCTTTTAAGGGCAAAAAGGTGGGGAAAAGTGAGGATTTTGGCCCTAAAATGAGTGAATAAGGAAATCTGCATAAAATGACGGGTCAAGGTTCTGGAATATGTTAGAATAGGTCACAAGGGACTTTCATGTCGAATTTCAGCTCAAAAAAAGGCGTTTTGCTATGTTAAACAACTCCTCCTTTCCGACTAGTCAAGAAAAACCCTGATTTCCCAACACTTTGAGTATGAAAAAATTTGATGAAGCAAGGGCAGCATATTTTCTGAAGGAATATGATGTATAACACTATGAATAATTAGAGAATGAGTTTGGGTACAAGGCATAGGCTTTCAGCAAGGTTAAACAGCAATTTTATATAGAAAACCCCTCAAGATAGAGGTGCCGCAAGACAAGAAAATAATCCAGAAACCCTACAACATTTTTTGCAGCAGCTGTGAGACAGAAGATGCATATATAGCCAATAATAATGTATAGCAGCAGAAGAGAGTACAAATCTTGAGGAAACAACCTCTCAAGAGAAGAAATGCAAGCCTCCACAACACATGTACATAAACATGAAAAGTACTGCTATTTCTACATAAACCCGAGACTAAGAAAATGCTGTATATGATAGAATACTGCTGCAAACTGATGTCAACACATGGATATGACAATATATGGCTCAAATACAATAGGGGAGCAAGCTCTAACCCTTACAAGCAAAAATACCTCAATCCTCCAAGGGATTGGCTGAAACACACAAAATGGCAAAAACGCCGGAGTTGCTGGGCAGCAGCTGCAACTCAATCTGGAACACAATAGAGAAGGCTGAAGATGATGCACAAACTGAAGTAGACCTCCTCCAATGGATCTCCAAGTGGAAGGTTGATCCTTACACTTGAGATCTTTCCCACAAATCAACCCGCAAACCCTCCATGAAAATAACGCAGATACTGAGAGGGACTGTGCAGTAGTGGGATAAAACTCTTTGGCCAAGTGCCAAGATCTGCAAATCAGCTCCAAGTCCTCCAATCCGATCCTCCAAAGGAAAGAGAGGCTCTCCCTCTGAAAAACAAGAGAAGGAAGTGGTGTTGTGAAGTCACCACGGCAACACCCTACAACACAGTATTATGCTGCTGCAGCAATAACGCTGTCCTGGAGGATGATGCTAAGGAAATAACCTTGCCCGAGTAGGCACTCGAAGTCCCCCGGGGCTAAGGGTGAGATCTCCGCACGGAGACACTCGGTGCACTAAACAGTGCAGCAGACAGGCTAAACAGCTAGCGTGCCAAAGAAAGACAAATGTCTCACTCAATAATCAATAATCCAAGAATCCAAGCATGGGCCAAATGAGGAGGCTCCTCCATCTTTTATACTGTTGGTTTCCCTCCAAAACTCAATGTAGCCTCTCTCTCTTCTCCACATCCTCATCCTTATCCACATTCTCATCCTTATCTGCGCAGAAGCTTGGAGAAACTTCTAGAGTGAACATAGGCCCCCTCCTCCACGTGGTGTTGGGTCCCCCCTTGACTCCCACTTAAGTCACAACGTTGTGCTACTAGGTGGATGTCTTATTTCATTTAAGTGAGTTTAGACCCTCTTTACTCACTTTTTATTTACTTACAAACTATAGGTGGAAAAATAAAAAAAATAGAATATTCCAATTTGCTGTCGCAAATCAGGAATATTACATGGTTGGGCACTTTTTTGTGAATTTTTTGTTGTAGCTTCATCACATTTCGAGGGACTTCATGGAGGCTATTTCTGGGCAACATGTGGGAGTTGGGAGGATGGGATTTTGGGGTTTAATGGAGATGGAATTTGTGGAGGCATCCAAAGGGAAATTTTTCTAGCAATTGTCATCATTTTGGAAGAGCTGAGTGGGATTTTTCCAGTTGGGTCGCATTTCCCAGTTATTGGAAGAGCAAGTGGAAATTGAGGGCAAATTCGAAGGTCATAACTAGGACAAACCCTTTCTAGGTTTTGGTGGGTTATTTGAGAGGAGATTGGGGTTAATTTCCTAGAATTTTCTGAGCACTAAAGGAGGGCCAAACAATAGATTCTTCCAGCCAGCAGTGCAGTTTTACCCAGGCTAGCAGAGAACATTGAGGGGAATATCTTTCTAGCATCTGGGAAGTTGTTTTCATTACCTGGGGCTTGTTAGCTTGCCTTTGGCAAGCCCAGGTGCATTCACTCCACACTTATATTGTACCCCATCTGTTTTATAATGAAAATGGCTCAGTTTGGCGCAATTTTTGGAGTATTTCTAGGTGTTTAGTTTTTGTTTGGATATTGTGTTGCATGTACCTTGAATGCTTTGTTTATGACTGTTAATTTTCCCTTAGGAATATTACACCTTGGGGGATGTGTCCTTGTCGAACACTATAGTTTATAGGTAAGATGGAAATTTTTGGCAAAGATTATAATTTTTTATAATCTATGCTTCTGTGATCCATATAAAATTGTAAAATCTCTTTCGGTAATAATCACATATAATGGAACGTTGTCGACGTGTTTCGAACCAACCAGTGTGGTTCATCATTAGGACTAGGTGAGAGATCAGATCAAATCAATAAGCTTAAATAGATGAAGAGATGGTTAAACTAGTTGAATTTTTAATAATTTAAAATGTTTTTAATTAGTAATGGCTAGTTCCCTCCTACTATTAAACCAATTAATAAGTTTATTCGCTTAGTTAATAAATTAGTAAACCTATTAGTTATAATTATTTTTTATATATCAATTTTATTTATTAATTAAAGCGAGAGGTTAAAATAAATAAATAAATATATGAATTAAAATAAAAATAAAAATAAATAAATAAAATAAATAAATAAATAAATAAAATAAAATAAAATAAAAATAAAAATAAAGTTATAGCAAAATAAAAATAATAAAATAATAAAAAATAAAAATAGAATAAAATAAAGTAAAAAATAAAAATAAAAAGAGAAAAATAAATAAAATATCAAACTTTCAAACTTTCAAAAAAAAAATATATAAAAAAGAAAAATATAAAAAATATTTTATAAATTTTTTATATTTATTTATTTATTTTTTTGAAAATTTGAAAGTTTTATATTTTATTTATTATTTATTATTTATTTTTCTCTTTTTATTTTTATTTTTTACTTTATTTTATTCTGTTTTTATTTTTTATTTTTTTATTATTTTTATTTTGCTATATTTATATTTATATTTAATTTAATTTAATTTATTTATAGTTATATTTATTTATTTTTTAATTCATTTATTTATTTATTTTTTAACCTCTCGCTTTAATTAATAAATAAAATTGATATATAAAAAATAATTATAACTAATAAGTTTACTAATTTATTAACTAAGTGAATAAACTTATTAATTGGTTTAATAGTAGGAGGGAACTAGCCGTTACTAATTAAAAACATTTTAAATTATTAAAAAGTCAAACTAGCCGTTTAGAAAACGGCTAGTTTAACCATCTCTCCATCTATTTAAGCTTATTGATTTGATGCCAGAGCCTGCATGCTCACACTCTTCTCTTACACAAGGAGGAGGGAGTATATCTCTATTATGGCAAAAAATGTATGATTTTATGATTTATTTTCTTTTGTACTTTAATGAAATATAAGATGCGTCTGTTAAAAAAAAAAATCCTAGTGTTTGAATCTAAATTAGGATTTGGTACCATCTTATATGGAAAATATTGGCACATAGATTATCATTAAACATTAAAGGAAAATATGGATAAACAAAAATCAGGAACTCAAGCCATAAATGCACCAAAATATTGTAGATCTCATCATGCTCTCATAACAAGTTTACATGCAATTTAGATTCATCTTATCCCTGGAAGTATTAATGATTAAAAGGAATAAAGAAAACTCCAAGTGCAAACCTCTTGCCACTTAAGATCCAAGTTAGGATGGATATACGCTAGTTTAGTTTTTGTGTGGATATTGTGTTGCATGTACCTTGAATGC
Source organism: Pinus albicaulis (assembly GCA_034641835.2). Lineage (NCBI taxonomy): Eukaryota > Viridiplantae > Streptophyta > Pinopsida > Pinales > Pinaceae > Pinus > Pinus albicaulis. The sequence continues at coordinate 1,055,704,704 of CM076575.1, read as the reverse complement.
TTTGTTCACTGTTAATTTTCCCTTGGGAATATTACACCTTGGGGGATGTGTCCCTCTCGAACACTACAGTTTACAGGTAAGATGGAAATTTTTGGAAAAGATATTAATTCTTGTAAAATTGATACCAGACCCTGCATGCTCACACTCTTCTCTTACACAAGGAGGGAGTATATCTCTATTATGGCAGAAAATGTATGATTTTATGATTTATCTTCTTTTGTACTTTAATGAAATATAAGATGCATTTGTTAAAAAGACAATCTAATGTTTGAATCTAAGATAGGGTTTGGTACCATCTTATATGAAAAATATTGGCACATAGATTATCATTAAACATTAAAAGTGAATAATAAGGATAAACAAAAATCACGAACTGAAGCCATAAATGCACTAGAATATTGTAGATCTCATCGTGTTCTCATAACAAGTTTACATGCAATTTAGATTCACCTTATCCCTGGAAGTATTAATGATTAAAAGGAATAAAGAAAACCCCAAGTGAAATCCTCTCGCCACTTAAGATCCAAGTTAAGATGGATATATGCTAGTTTAATTTTTATATGTTATGATAAACATTTAAAAGAAAAAAATGGGTCAACTCGTTTTTTTGTCTTTTCCTATGGTTATTGTTATTAAAATTAATTTGGTGGCAAGCATTGGCTTCTTTTCATGTATTTATTAGATTTACCTATATACAGATGATAGGCATGCCATGGAAATCACTCCCACCTTGGGCTGCAGGAGCAACTCACTTCTTTCTGTGCAACTACCACAATAATTTTACAAAGTGTTGAGAGTCCATCTTAGGGATTATGTTGTTGAATCCCCATTAAATTATTTTTTTCTTTTTTCTTCTTTTTCCTTTTAACACACTTTAGGGAAGAATGTAATATTCCAAATTAGCACTCAGCGAATTAGAATATTAATTTTTGGTTAATTTTGGATTTTCCTAAGTTAGGTAGAAATAATGTGGGTCGAGATCCACAAATTAGATTAAAATGAGTTGATGCATTTTTCCTATAGTTGGAGGCAAAAGATTGCGGCTTTGGTGGGGGCAGAAAGAGCCAATGAAAGGCTTTGCATCTTGCTGAGTGGCAGTGCTGTGAGTGGACAAGGAGGGACACCGCAGGAGTGGCCAGTGAAGTGGCAGCGCAGTCCAAGGTGGGGCCCAAGAGGAGAACATTGGGCTGTTGGAGACAACAGGAAGGGGGCAACTCATTCTCCATCATTGATTCACCTTAGAATTTTCTGTCTTCTTGACTAAGCACACTTGAGCCGGAGAGCCAAGTCTACAGTGCTGTTTAGCACACGAGATCTTCAAGCAGAGATCTCAACCTCTACCTCGAGGGACTTCGAGTGCCCACTTGGGAGAGTGAGTTCCACCATTTTGTGAGGGAGATTCAGAGCATCACCAGCAGGAGGACATAGTCCCATCAGGACAACACAAAGACAGTCAAGACAACGCAGTGATTGCGCAGTCTAGCCAAGGGGAAGTGTCGAGACTAGGGAGTTAAAGAGGAGAACCACTGAAGGATTTGGAGGGGAGGCTAGCCACTTCCTACCAGGGATTTTGGCAGTGTTTCAGAGGCATTTTCTAGCAGTTTTAGTCAGAAGGTCGAATTACCTAGCAAAGCAGCGTGCCAAGCCCAAAGGGGCCATTTTTCGTGGTCGAGCTTTTTGAAAAACCTTCGCGGGTTTTTGTGGGTTTAGTGAGAGGAGTTCGGTGACCAATTCCCAAAATTTTTTGAGCACGGGAGCAAGGCCAACCAACAGTCCAAAGTTAGGCAACAACAGTGATTTCCTGGACTAGGCAGCGCAGTGGGTGAGCCACGTAGAGCATATTTCAGCGGAGGATTTGCTAGGATTAGAGCTGTTCTTCAACCTGCCTTGAGCAGGCCCAAGTGCTATCATTCCAAGCACCATATTTGTACTCTTTCCAACAATTTAATAAAATGGCTCAGCGCTGAATTTGGTTTTATTTTATGTGTGTTTAATGGTGTTTTCAATTTTGCTGTAGTTACTTGTCTGTTTGCACTTTTATTACTGTTAATCCCAATTTGGGATATTATAGTTGAAATCATAGCTCAGAGACTTGGCTTAGCCTGTGGAGCACGTGGTCTGACACCAGAAGATAGGAAGAACATCACCTACTAGAGATAGAGGTACAGGAGCAAGGAAAGGAGGCTTGAAATCACTCCTGACTAGGTTGACAATGTTTTGGAGGTCGAAGAGAGAGAGAGAGAGAGACGACACACAGGGATGACGGAAGAGATGAGGAGAAGGCTTTTGCCCACTTTCATCTGAAATTTGTGCAAGACCTCTCCAAGAGGATTGAGGAGATGGGTCAGAAGCTTAGCGGAGACAGTAAGCAGAAGAGAATTCAAGGGGAATTCCAGATTGGGGAAGGATCTCGCACTTCACACCACCAGACCAGTCCTCACACTCCACACCAGGTTGTACCACACACTCCACCACAGTCTACCATACCCATAGTTCTAGCCTCAGGTGCAAGAGGACAACAAGCGCTGGAGGTGGCTCACTATGGGGATGATTTTGCAAAGTATCAGTCCTACGGGCCAGAGTTTGGAGGAGCTATCACCTTCAACGAGTTTTGCTAGCTGAAGAACAACAACACACCCAAGGGACAAGCCAAAGGAGGAGGGTACATGCAGGGGAGTGACCTGCAACGTACCATGGGAAGGCTTTTTTTTCCAACTTTTGATGGGTCATCAAAAAGTTCAGCTGAAGCATGGGTGGAGAAGTTTGACATCTATTTCCAGCTTAACTAGGTGACAAAGTTGGAGGCCATCAAGGTGGGTGCACTGCACTTGGAGGGAGAAGCCCATGACTGGTGGTTTCATAGGTTGACTACGCTGGGTCACTCAGGGGTGACATCGTATGATGACTTGACGAAGAGAGTGATGGAGAGATTTGATCTGAGGGATCCCGAGGAGCACTTTGGGGAGCTAACCAAGCTCAAGAAGACGGGGAATCATGAGACCTACATCTCAGAGTTCTGGAGGTTATCAGTGATGGTTTTGGATCTGTTGGAACCTAGGAGGATTTTTAGTTTATAGATGGGCTGGCAGAGCCATTGCGTGGGCTAGTGAGGTCAACTCGACCCTCTATGTTGCATGATGCAGTTGGGAGGACTCGGGATTTGTAGGATGTATTACCGAGGACTAGGGCCCCCATACCCAACAGACCAGTCTTCTAGCAGAGAGGAAGGGACACGAGAGCTCCACCCGTGAGAGGTAACCAAGGTCGGGGGCCATTAGATGATGATACCCGGAGAGATCTGAGGAGGAAGAAGCTTTGCTTCACATGCCAGGAGCCATGGGCACCAAGTCACAAGTGTGCTGGAGGGAAGGCACACTGCATTTAGGTCTACTCAAATAGTGAGGGAGAAGAGACACTCTTTGAGATGGGAGGAGGTGACAACGCAAGAGAGCCAGGGTAAGGTCATCCACCACCACCACCTACTTTAGCAGCAGGAGGGTCAACGTTTGCATCGACCGCAGGGGTCCTTTCATCTTTGCGAGGGATAGCCAAGTACTTAACGCTGAGGGTCCGGGGGACAATTCAGGAACAACGTGTCTTGGTGCTAGTGGACAGTGGAGCCACACACAACTTCATATATGCCCAGATGGTACATAAGCGGGGTATCCAGACAGAGGGGTTTGATGGATTCTTTGTACTAGTACTAGGAGCTAGAACAATGCAGTGCACTCATTATGTTCCAGCTCTAACGGTGGCCATGGGGACATACTTGATGACAGACCATTTCTTTGTGGTCGACATTCTTGACACCAACATGGTGTTGGGGGTCTAGTGGTTCATCACCCTTGGTAAAGTCACTACAGATTGGAAGAAGTTGGAGATAGAATTCATGGACAAGAGCGGGAAACTTGTGATGCTCAGGGGCATGCATACATACCCCCCTCAGACAGTTTCTGCGCATAGGATGGAGGTAGACTTCAGACGGGGAGACATAGAGTGGGCAGTTGAGTTGAGTGTTTCAGAGGAAGTTGGTGCAACTCAACCCATGCATCCAGATGTGCAAGCCATCCTTGATCATTACTCTACGGTTTTTGGGGACATACCACCGGGCCAGCCACTAGACCGAGAGCACGAGGTGCAGGCAGTGATCACAACACCCTATAGGCATCCTAAGGCTTACAGGGATGAAATTGAGAGAGCTATTCATGACCTATTAACATTGGGACACATCAGGCCTAACTCTAGCCCTTTTGCTTCTTCGGTTGTTCTGGTGAAGAAGGATGGGACATTGAGGATGTGCATTGACTACAGGGCCCTAAACAAGAAAACCATGAAGAACGACTACCCCATCCCCAGGATCGATGAGTTGATGGACAAACTGAGGGGAGCTAAGTACTTTTCCAAGATTGATCTGAGGTCTGGGTACCATCAGATCAAGGGAAGGGACAAGGATGTCCCCAAGACTGTGTTCAAGTGTCACTATGGACACTTTGAGTTTTTGGTGATGATGCCCTTCGGCCTAACCAATGCTTTTGGCCACATTCTAGTCCTGCATGAAGCATATCTTTCGTGGCCAGCAGAGGAAGTTCATGCTGGTGTTTTTCAATGATATTTTGATATACAACCGAACCTGGGAGGAACACTTGCAACACATAAAGGCAGCACTGCGCATCTTGGAGGAGCAACAGTTCTATGCCAAGCTATCCAAGTGTGAGTTTGGTTTGACGAATATGCTCTATTTGGGGCATATTCTTGGGGTTGATGGAGTGAGGGTCCATGAGGAGAAGATTATGGCCATCCGAGAGTGGCCAGAGCCCAAGAATGTGACAGAACTTCGAGGATTTGTAGGCATATGCACCTACTACAGGAAGTTTGTAAAGGGTTTCTTGCATCTAGCAGCACCCGTCACAGATATAACAAAGAAGGGGGCTTTCAGTTGGACCTAAATAGCGCAGGAGGCCTTTGATCTCCTCAAGCAGGTGATGAGCAACTATCGAGTACTCACTCTACCTGACTTCATGCAACCCTTTATTCTCGAGTGCGATGCATCCGGGGAAGGGGTAGGCACGGTATTGATGCAGGGGGGACGCCCCATAACTTTTGAGAGTCGGAAGCTACTTCCTCATGAGAGGCTGTACCCTGTCTATGATAAGGAGATGCTAGCCATCATGGATGCGCTAGCCAAGTTCCGGCAGTATCTAGTGGGGAACCGATTCCGGGTGAGGACGGACCACAACAGCCTCAGGTTTTTTCTAGAGAAGAAACAGTTACAGGAGAAGCAACAAAAGTGGGTGAGAAAGATCCAGGCCTACGATTTCGACATTGAATATGTTTAGGGGAAACACAATGTAGTAGCTGATGTGTTGTCCAGGAGGCCGATCTCACTTGCTGATGAGTATTGAGTTGAACTTGAAGGCTTATTTGTTGGTAGAGTCTCCAAGAACTGCGTTGCATGTGAAGTCTTGGAGTGGCAGGTGGCAGATGACCATTACCAGGTGATGGATGGAGTGATATATTACAGAGACTGGATTTATTTGGTGGCTAGCTCGTAGATGCGGGAGAAGATCTTACACGCAACCCATGACTCATCATTGGTTGGGCACCAAGGGTTCACAAAAACTTACCGGACCATCAAGGAGAGGTTCTCATGGAAGGGCCTCAAGGATGATGTTCTGCAGCATATCCTGGATAGTGATGTGTGCCAGCGAAACAAGGGAGAGATGACACATCCAACAGGTTTGGTTCAACCACTTCCCATGCCTGAAGGGAAATGGGAAAGCATCTCGATGGATTTCATCACTGGGTTGCCCACAGTGCAGGGAAAAGATTGCATTTACGTGGTTGTGGATCAATTGATCAAGTACACTCACTTCTTCACGATCTCGGCCAAGTACAAGGCCTCACAGGTGGTCGAGCTGTTCTTTGGAGAGATATTTTGATTGCATGGTCTCCCCAAGACCATTGTTTGTGACCTAGACAACCATTTCATGGGGGGATTTTGGCAAGAACTATTCCGGTTGGTGGGTACGAAGCTCACTCCTAGTATGAGCTACCATCCCCAAGTAGATGGTTAGACAGAGATAGTTAACAAGTGGTTGGAGGGATACTTGCGAAACTACGTCACTGGGCAGTAAAATGCGTGGTTGAGGTGGCTACACATGGGGGAATACTGCAACAACACCACCTACCTCATGTCTAATAGGTATGTCTCCATTTTGTGTCTTGTATGGTTATGATGCTCTGACTTTTGTTGATGTCATGTTTGGAGACAGTAAGGCCCCCAGGGACAAGGATTGGATTCAAGAGAGCCAAGACATGTTGAGGGCTCTGAAGGACAACATGCGGGTAGCATAGAACCAAGAGAAGATCTATGCTGACAGGGGCCGCGTGGAGAGACACTTCGAGGTTGGGGACCTTGTATGCCTTCACCTCAAACCATACAAGAAGTCCATGCTGAAGCAAAAAGGGGTGGAGAAGTTGAAACCACGAATCTATGGGCCTTATAGGGTCACTCGGACAATGGGTGAGGTAGCATATGAGTTGGAGCTACCTCTGGGGAGACGGGTGAACAACATATTCCATGTTTCTTGCCTGAAAAAGGCTCTGGGCCAGCTGGTGACAACAACAACTGAGTTTCCTCCCATGGATGATGAGTGGCACTTGGTACTTCAACCAGAGGCTATGTTGGACACTAGAGAGAGGCACTTGAGGAGCGAGGTGGTGAAAGAGTTCTTGATCAAATGGAGGAACCTCCCGGATGATGATGCCATTTGGGAGGGGGAGAAAACTCTCCAACACCCATCTTTGCAGTTGCTTGAGGACAAGCAACATCTTGGCGGGGAGAATTGTAATATTCCAAATTAGCAGTCAGCTAATTGGAATATTAATTTTTGGTTAATTTTGGCTTTTCCTAAAGTTAGGCAGAAATAATGTGGGCCCGACCCATAAATTAGATTAAAGTGAGCTGATGCCTTTTTCCTATAGTTGGAGGTGAAAGATTGCGGCTTTGGTGGGGGTAGAAAGAGCCAATGAAAGGCTCTGCATATTGCTGAGTGGCAGAGCTGTGAGTGGACAAGGAGGGACAATGCAGGAGTGGCCAGTGAGGGGGCAGTGCAGTCCAAGGTGGGGCCCAAGAGGAATGTTGGGCTGTTGGAGACAAAAGGGGGCAACTCATTCCCCATCATTGATTCACCTTAGAATTTTTTGTCTTCTTGATTGAGCAAGCTTGAGCCAGAGAGTCAAGTCTACAGTGTTGTTCAACACACGAGATCTCTTCAAGAGGAGATCTCAACCTCTACCTTGGGGGACTTCGAGTGCCCGCTCAAGAGAGGGAGTTCCACCATTTTGTGAGAGAGATTTAGAGCATCAACAGTAGGAGGACGCAGTCCCTTCAGGACAATGCAGTGATTGCGCAGTCTAGTCAAGGGGAAGTGTCAGAAGCAAGGAGTTGAAGAGGAGAACAGCCGGAGGATTTGGAGGGGAGGCTAGCCACCTCCTACCAGGGATTTTGGTAGTTTTTCAGAGGCATTTTCCAGCAGTTTTCGTCAGAAGGTCGAATTACCCAGTAGAGCAGCATGCCAAGCCCAAAGGGGCCATTTTCCGAGGCCGAGCTTTCTGCAAACCCTTCACGGGTTTTTGTGGGTTTAGTGAGAGGAGTCCGGTGACCTATTCCTAGAATTTTCTGAGCACAAGAGCAAGACCAACCAGCAGTACGAAGTCAGGCAGCAGTAGTGATTTCCTGGACTGGGTAGCGCAGTGGGTGAGCCACGTAGAGCATATTTCAGCGGATGATTTGCTAGGATTAGAGCTGTTCTTCAGCCTGTCTTGAGCAGGCACATGTGCTATCCTACCAAACGCCATACTTGTACTCTTTCCGGCAATTTCAATTTTGCTGTAGTTACTTGTCTATTTGCACTTTTATTTCTGTTAATCCCAATTTAGAATACTACAAAGAAATTCAATTAAGAACCAGTTGAAGTATATGATTTTCCTGGGTGACTACAATATATGTTGACTGAAGTCTCTATAGGTTTGAGCAAAGCCAAGTTCATCCTAAGGCACCTAGAATCCAATTATGGGTAGACCTAGACCGTAGCTATATGTTGGAATGAAATCTAGGTTGAATAGTTATGCTTGCTCAATAAATCTATACCTAGCTTTTCAGTTTTTTGTTCATAACTGAATAAGTAAGATGAGTATTTTTAATTAATGCAACATGTTTTGCATATGTGAAGAATGATCTTTCTGAACTTTCTGCTAGATTTTTTGCATATTTATTGATAGTTTTTTTTTGTGTATCAAGCACAATGCTTCTTTTGCTGTTGCTAGTAAAGCTGAGATAGTTTATAATGCTTGTAGCAATTAGAAGTTTGGCATGTGTGTTGATTCACTCATTGTGACGTTTCTCTATTCATTTCTTGTAGCATGGTTATCACTGCCCTTTCACCAGAGCCTGCAAAGAAAGCCCTTGAAGCTTTATGCCTTCCTGCAGTAGCTGCTTTACAGGTAGAGTTGCTATGAGACATGCCTTTTGTTTTAGTAGCCATATTTTCTAGGTTTGTTTTAAATGATTCTAACATTCCTGTGCATTGTTTAGGAAGTAATCACACATGCAGCAGGATCCTCCCAGCAATTTAATGCAAATCTGTATACTGTTCCTATAGACCGACTCGCAAATATTTTTAGGTACCTTATTTTTTATTTTTATTTTCACAATTGTGTAAGATATAGCATTTTAATGACAATGTGGTCTTCACAAAGTCATCTTTGCATTTCTAATAGATATTATGATTAGCGAAATTGGATATCTTTATTATTTTACTTGTGTCTCTGTAGATATGTTAATCATCCTGAAGCTGTGGCAGATGCATTTCGAAACATTTGGCCAACTTTGAAAGCGGTTTTTGACCAGTAAGCACACATTCTACATAAATTTCAGACTTTTTGTTGGCTTTTAGTTTATCTTGAGTCATCTAAACAGCATATTCTGTTGGTTTTAGACGTGCTTGGGACATGCTGACTATGGAACGACTATGTCGGGCTTGCAAATATGCCGTGAGTATGCAAAAGCCATATTGCATAACAGTTATAATTTGAATCTTATAAACTATGTGTATGGTAAACCAGTTATTGAAACATCTTTTTCTCCTTGTATATGTCATTGGATGGGGCTGTATCTTCTTTCTGACAAAAACAACTCTTGTGTTGTGCATAATTTGTGGATCTATGCCCTTGGTTTTTTATCATGTCTTCGATTTCATGTGTTCTCTTGATGCTGGTCTCCAGCCTACAAAAATTGCTTAATATGTAATTGTTGATGATGATAGCTCCGGCAGGTGTTTCTGCAAAGGGTAAGTGTCAAGTATTCAGAAGATGCCTAAAAGCTTCTTTAGGTACTTGCTCATGTTGAGTGACTTTTATGATCTCTTTCCTAAGTATAACTTAGGAAAAAACATTTATTGCTTTATTAATTAATGTTGGCTATTGGGATAAGGCTTTCTAATGAAAAATAATTTTACTTTAGGGAGTTGGATCTATTCTCTACCATTGATCTAAAGTGAGGCTTAGGATTTAATCTTAGCTATTCTCCACTTAGGAGATTTAGGGTTTGAGATCTAGCTCAATGAAAAATTATAAAAGAAGCCTAAGGGAGAGGTGAAAAACACATTGAATCGTTGGGAGAGTGAATTTCTCAAAGGGATTGAGAGACTCAATACTGAAGGGATAAGAAAAGTGTCTAGTTGGGAGTTCGAGTGAGCACAATTTTGTAGATGGAGTGCACAAGAGGAGGGTCGAGATTTGCTTAAGGATGAGGCCTAGGTGTACCGCGAGCTTGGATAGGCCAAGATGGTTGAGGTCGAGTTTGTGGAGTGGTTGCCACTAATGAGGGGAGGCCGAGAGGGTTTTTTGAGATTTTTAGCTTGGGAGGTGTTAACACACAAACTACTTGGGGTTTGCCCTTCTTTACTCCTCCAAGCTCCTCCTCCTTCACTCCTCCAAGCGCTCCTCAACTCTCTCTTCTCCTCTCTTTCTCTTCTCTTCTCCAAGCTCTCTTCTGGAAGCTCTCCAAAAACACAAGTGAGCAAATAATAGGTGAAATAGAGCTTATAGCCTTTTCATCACATCCTTAACCCAAGACTAACTCATTAACTAACCCAAATAAAACTGAAAATAAAAAATAAAATAAAATAAAAAACGCTTTTTTTAAGTGCGAACGTCGATCCGTACGACGCTGTATGGAACCGCTCGCGAGCCGTACAGGATCCGCGGCGCTTCCGTACAACGATCCGCCGTACGAAACGCGGATCTGCTATACGAAAACGCGGATCCGGCCGTACGGATCCGACCTTCCAGGAACCGCAAATTTTTTTGCAAAACGTGTTTTGGAAATTCCGAAATGCGTTTTGCTGTACGGATCCTGTACGATTCTGTACAAGACGCGTTTCAGGGCTTGGAGCCGGGGGGGGGGGGGACGCTTCCTGCAACATTGGATTTACTATTGTTTATATTCCACTGTGCAAAGTAGTTTGTTGTGGAATTTAGATTGGTAGTGTCAGAGATTCTAAGACACTTACCTAGATTTTCTAGTGTCATGGAAAACCAACAGGGTTGAGGTTGTTGTAGTAGATGGGTTGTGTTGTTGCCTAAAGTGTACACCTAAGGCACAATGCTCATAGTAGGGGCTATCACTCTGATCCCTACTCACTTCGTTTAAGCTATCTCCTTAAGCAGGCTAAGGGGGGTTAGTCCCTAAAGTTGAAATGGATGAAGAATTTGTTGAGGATTAACAAGTCTAGGAGATACAAATGAATATCTCAACAACTTGAGTTAAAAATATGTGGCAAGCAATATTATCCAATTAGATTCTTAAGGTATATTAGTGAGAGACCAGTGCCTTGAATTCCCAAATGAAATTAAGAAATACTTGCACAATAGTGATTGATATGTCAAGTTACCAGATAAACAAATGCTGCAAGGCAAAGTTAGCACCAAAGACAATGGAGATTGAAATAATGAGAATAACAATATAAATCCCAATTATCAATGGTTGATGATGAATGCAAGATCTACCTAATGTGAGATGCACGATCTTGGTCAATTTTAGTTAAGATGCCTAGTCTAGGTGAAGCCTTCTCCTCAATTGTTTTGAAGCTAGTCACAAAAAATGTTTTAGAGAGAAGTGTTAGGGAAGGAGACTACCGTCTCATTAACGATACCTCCCCAGGACCTCTAACCACCCAGTTGTCTCTATTCCTAAAAGGGATTGCCCACAATAGAACTGCAAGGTCACCTGTGTTAACTGTTAATGAGGGTCTAACTTCTCAAATTGGATGAAGAAGGTGGCCCTAGGATGAAAATGCAAGATGACTGAATTGGGACTGTTTCAACGAGATTAAAAATTTGAAAAGTACTCCTATAAGATACAATTTCTTGTAACCAATATATCAAAATACCACTTATCAATCCAAGATTACAAGATCCAATTACTATTAGAGAGACACTTCATTGTAAATCAAATGAAACAATGATAGCAATGATTTGTAATTTCTTAAATGTGGTTATTGTGATTTGTCTTTCACTTATTAAATTTGGCAATTAGGACAAGAGGAATCTTCAAGATTATAAGAGTGCAACTGTAAGCAATTAGATGAGACTGCTAACAGTGAAATTAGATAATGAAATGCAACAAAAAACTAAACCATGCAATGCAATTTTGCAAGAGAGAGACAACTTATGCAATTAGGAAATGCAACTAGATTCTAACCATGCAAGTATGCAAAGCAACAAATGAAATGCAACAACGAAAGATGCAATTAGTGAAGAGATGATAGAGATATGGTTAGTGAGAAATGCAAAGGTTATCCTTGAAAAAACCTGAACCAAGAACAATGCCAATATTCTATCAATCTTCTCTCCAAATGCTAATGATTAACTTGCCAAATATGCACCAGACTTTCAATATACCACTGTCAACAAAGATATAAGCTCACTGTAGCTTACTGTCAATGTATATCAGTCCACTGAAGTCAAGATCAGTTATCAAATGTAATGAAGAAGAGACAATGCACAATAATAAAAACACCGTATTAGACCTTAGAGATGTCAGTGCAAGCTCAAATCAGACCACTGTAATAGTGCAACCAGTCAACTGTAGTAGCAATAACAGTCAACCAATGTCAATATTTATTACCAAAGATGCATGAGACAAGAACCAAAGCACTTTATATTATTATTGTGATTATTATGTCATGATTTTAGAGTGTTTTTAGGCTTATTGTTATGTGTTCTCTTGAGATTAGGGTCTACAAACAATGGCTTCAGATCTGCAATGATAGACAGTCAACTAGTAGGCCACGGTGGAAAGAGATAAGGCCTTGAAGGCCTGTGGCTAGGCAACAAAAGTTGGCTTGATGCTTGAATGTGACCCTTAGCCCAGGCAAAAGAATAAAACCCTTACCCGAGTGATAATAGGTCTGCAATCAACGAAATTAGTCCACAAAATTTGATGGATCAGAGATTAATATGGCAAATTCTTAATGTAGAATCAATGTCAAAATCCTCTATGAATTTCACTAAGCCTGCAAACACAAGTAGATTAGTGTAATAATAAAAAAAGCGAACTTGATTAGCTTCTAAATGCATGCGGCTAGGGTTAGTGACTCCTTTTAGGCTTGCGTTGGGGTTTTAACAGCCAAACTAGGCCTGCAGCTAGGGCTTCTTGGCCTCTTTAGGCTCACGGTTAGGGTTTACTATCCCTCAAAGGGGTTGTGGCCTCCAAATATAGTTTGGCGTTGATGGAATAGAGGCTTGGATTGATGGATCTAAGCCTCAATAGGCTAGATCTAGCCTTGAAACCCACTAGACCCTCTTCCTTAGGCTAGACGACTTCCTCCTATACAAGTTATTGCCCAAACCCTAGCCACTAGGCTATGTGAGGGCTTGAGCCCTCAATGAAATCAAATTTAGCCTCTGATCTTGAGATATAGCACTTGCAAATCAAGAAAGAAAACCCAACTAGCTATATACAATGGAAAAATAATTACAAGGGATAGTAAAATTTATTTAAAAATAATTAAAATATTCACAATGTAATTCAAGCCCTAATTAGCAGATCTATCTTTGTATCTAGATCTGGAGATAAATGATTAAGGTAGGATTTTATATTAATGCCATGGCCAAGATCTTTGCAAAACGATCATTAGATAGGTCCTGGAAGTTTAACACAATGGGCTCTTGAGTCTCTTATCTTGGGAGTTGACTGGTCCAATCGAAGACTTCCCCTTATGCCCAAGATCTGGATACCTTATAGTCTCTACACACTTCAGATGAAGTTACTAGATCAGTAGGAGCTAGATCACACAATAAACCCTCAAAATCTGGAGATACATGCTAGATTAATTAAATTTAATGTGCTACTCTAAACCCGTTAACTAATGCAAGATACCTGTGCAAATAGTTAATCCAACCATTGACTAATGAAATAATAACTTACAAGATTTTATTCACTAGAGTATTAAGCACATGCTCCAAAAAACATTACCACAAGAAGCAGAAGAAGAACATTAACACGAATAAACCCCCAAATACTTTTGATATTATTATTGCAAAATAAAAATTATATCCAATAGAGTTTGCTCAAGATTTTCTGATGAATAGCCCATACAATGAGGAGAAAAATAGCTTCCTTGTATAGAAAATAGAGAGATCTAGATCCCCTTCCAAGTGGAAAACGACTAGGTCCAAATACGTGCACAATTTTGACTTGATCCTAGAGAATAACTGCTAGTTGATGCTTGATCCATGCCAAAATTAAATACTGTTCTTTGATTTGGAAGAAGAAATTCGAATCCCTTGATGAAGGCTTTGATTACGGTCCAAAAATTAAAATTTTCAAAAAAATTTCCTCGAAAAATCCCTTTTTACTTAACCACCTTGGTTCATAAGTTCATTTTCTCTTAAAAAAATGATTTTCCCTTGATGGAGGACCTTAGAAAATTAATTGCTTTTGGCCCCATGTATTTTTGAGGGATTTTTCTCCTTGGGAATGAGTCTTTCACATTTATTTTACCTTGGGAATTTCCACTCTCTCCAAAAATTAGTTTCTCGACTTGGAGAGAATTTTTATTTTCTCTCATTTTTATTTTTTACCATTTTCTGGCTAAGTTTTTGCCATTTTTTGCTAGAATAAATTAAAATGATTCTAGAGGGGATTATACATTTTTTGCACCGTCAAAGTGGGTCTAAAAAATTATTTTGGCGATGGTGTCTAATTATGAGTAACCATCCACCAAAAATATTCCTAGACAATCACTTATTACATCAAGAAATTACATAGACATCCCATTAGAAGGGGAATTTCACAATTGACATGTGACCCGTTAGACTCAACCAAATTCTGCGACACAAGACATATGATCTAGTATGATAAAAATACATAGACTCTATAACTCTAGGACTCACCTAAGATGTTACCATCAAGCCCCACTCTAGCTTTGTAGGATGCTTGGGAGAAAAACTCTGCCGATTATTTGGGTTCGGAAACAAGAATAATTGGTGGAGGGTAAAAAACTCCCTAGGGTGAAACTCTTTAGCAAGAAATCTGAGGCTACCTAGATGTTTTTACATAGATTCATAGTCATACTCGAATCATTTTTACAATGAAGGCGCACAGAGCTGCAGAATTTGGGATTACAATGATACATTGGAAGCTGCATGATGATGATGACTTTGAAAAAAATTATTCACTAATATGTACTCTGCTTCTTGGGGTAGTTGACATGTGATCAAAAGGCTGATCAGCTTCAGAAGTGCTGAACTTTTGAGAGACAATGACCAAAGTGCAGGACAAATTTCCGCGGGCTGATTTTTCTAGGTTCCATTTGCTGTAATTTCTGCGTATACTTTGAGGGTCATTTTCCCTATCAAGGGAGCCCTTAATTTCCTGAGTAATAAAAGTGAAGGAGGATTTGGAGGGTGAAAATTTTGAAGGGTTTGTGACTGATTTTGTATTTAAATTTCTGCTGCAAATTGTTTAAGATAAGATACCAGTTTATTTTTATTGAGCAGTTTTTTAGAAAAATAGTTTGTTGTGTGAACATATTTTTTGGGTATAAAATAAATTGCTAGGAATTTAAATCGGATCTGGTATTGGAAAAGTTAACATTAATGTGATTAATGATAGGGAAATTTCTGATACAATGTTATCGGTTGTTTAGTTTGTCTTATTTATTCAGAAATTAAAAATTCTTTACTAGCCATCTATGCTTGGCTGCACAATGCTGAAGTGTAGCAAGATTATGGTCAATTACTATCAATGCAGATTTTCACTGAACTATAAGACACTTTCTGAGAACATTCGTCTGGACCTAACATGTGCATGAAAGTCACTCAAGTTATGTGATTACCAGCTGACTAATGGCTGTAATCTTTGCATTTTTTTAAATTATGCACATGTTCAAGCGAATAGTGCCTGCAGGAGTGCTTAGAATCATTGGACATGCCTTCATTCTTTTACTTGTTATTCTGATTTGAAATTTTATGGGAAACTTTTCTAGAGACTTGAAGAGTACTTTCTAGAATCAATATTTCTCCAACAGTTACCTTTTTGGTGAAGGATTTTCTATTTCGGTTCATGGATAAATACTTGCAATTTTTCATATGTAAGCAATTCCCACATTTCATTTAAAAAAACAGAATCAACAATTTTTTATTGTTTTGGAACAATACATCTACAATGACATTGAAATGATTAGTTTATTCCCTGTTGGACTGTGTTCTAGTGGTTGAGAGTTGAGATGGGACATTGACATGTTAATGACCCAGGTTCAAACCTTCGCAGGCATAAGCCTTATAAGTTGGCTGAGCTTGACAGGATCCTTTGAAACATTAATTAAAACACAAACATAACTGTTGGAATAAGTTAGCATGTGGTGATTAGCCACCCTGCTGTACCTGGGTGTGGTGGTAGAGAATGACCGTTGACAAACTCCCCATGCTACTGAAAGCAACATAACCATGACTAGACCTCCCACAACTAGTATCAATCATTTCTTTGTGAAGGCCACCCCTTGGGATGGGAGTCGGGACATCAATAAGGCCCAAACTCCCTTGAGCATAGGGTAAGGTATAAATGTTCCAACCCACCAAAGTCAACCTTATTTTCCCTGGAGAAATATCTGAAGCACACATTCTAATTCTAAAGAGATGAGGAATGCTAAAGTTCTTTCCACAACTGTCATGTTCTTAGTGTTAAAATTTGGCAGTGTTGATTTTTGTAGCATCCGAAAGTGTTCCATGTCTCAAACATTGCAGGGAGGCTTGGACAACAACATTCCAAAGAACCCATAAACAGTTTGTGGAAATTCCACTCGGTTCAAGACTTATTAAAATAATTAATTATTTTAAAGGGGACCCTAAGTCCAAACTTAGGGAAATGAAATAATTAAAGAGTATTAATAAATCAGAGTGTGAATCTTCTAGAAAACACAGATCAAGTCAAGATTTAATCCTAGCCATTGATTAATCTTTTAATCTGGGCCGTTGGTTCTCCAACAAGAAGATTATAAAGAAGGCTTGAGGGTCACTTGGAAAACAAGCCAGGGCACACACTCAGAACCCAAAGGAGATCCATTTTGATGTAGAATTCGATCTTAGTGGGAGAGTTGCAGGGCAAGAAGTTGTAGGAGCAGAAGGAGGAGGTCAGGGGTGATTGAGATCGGGGGTTGGAGAAGCAGCAGTGGGTTACTGGAGGCAGCATGAGGTTGAAGCACAAAGACCCCATGTAGTCTCCACACAAATTCACGCAGTCCAGCACTTGGACTACGCAGAGAATCACACAGACTGACGCAGGGGCTATTTTGGGTGTCAGAAAATTGTCTGGGTAAGCTGGATATTCAGTCTCAGGTGGTTCAGAATTTATCTGCCGAATATTTTCCCTATAAGATATCATTTACTAAAGAACTAATAAAACCCTCATTTGCTGAACCGATTTTCCCACATTGGGATTTCCGGGGACAATTGTCCAAAAATAACTGTGTACATGTGATTGATTCTTGTGCTTATGTTCTCTACTGTTTATTTCTCTGCATATATAATTGTGAATGTTGCAGTAGTATTTATTTCGATATTTGCCAGAAGATTTATGAATAATAACTTATTGAAATAATAAGTAGGAGAAATAAATCTATCACTGCAACTGATTGTAATTTTCACATGGTATCAAAGGAAGAGATGAATAACAGAGAGGGGACATCTATCAATGAACGAAGATCTACTGTTGCGGCAACAGTGCAGAAGGGTTCACACAGTTCTCGAGGAGGGAGAAGAAGCACGATAGAACATATCGATCACGATGTATCTGTATTGGCATCCAGAATAGCGGAAGATTTTTCTTGTGTATCAAGCACTATGTCCTTAGATGTCTGGTATATTGATAGCGAAGCCTCTACTCACATGACGGGAGTGCAACGTTGTTTTTCCGACTACCAAGAAGAGCAGATGAATTTCAAAATAACCATGGGTAATAAAGCAAAGTGCACTCCCATTGGGAGAGGTACTGTAGTTTTTCAGACCGAGGCAGGGAACAGAATCCGAGCCACTAATGTACTTTATGTGTCGGGTTTGGGGATGAATCTACTCTCAGTGTCAAAACTTCAAAACCGAGGATATGACGTCTACTTTATTGGCAATAGAGTCTACGTCAAGCACCCTAGTTGGAAGAAGAAGGCACAAATCGGGGTAAGAAGCAACAAGCTGTACAAGTTGCAGCTTGATTCCCCAATGACACTAGTTGGCAGCGCAGATGAAACGGATCTGAATGAGCTATGGCACAGAAGAATGGGGCACTTGCATCATGGGGCGTTGAGAACTCTCCAAAAGACTGTCACAGGTGTTTCAGAACTGAGCACCAAGTGGGATGATGTCTGCAAGGGGTGCGTATTGGGGAAATATGCCAAGGAAGAATATCAGAGAAGCAACAATAGGGCCAAGGCTGTGTTGGATCTAATACACTCAGATATCTACGGCCAATGTCCTCTAGAGCTCTTAGATGTGCCGAATATTTCATCACTTTCATTGATGACCATTCCAGGAAAACCTGGATCTACTTCTTGAAGACTAAGGATGTAGTCTTCAGTCGATTTAAAGAGTTCAAGGCTTTGGTGGAGAATCTGACACAGAGGCGGATCAAGGTATTATGATCAGATAATGGAGGTCAATACATAGATACTGAATTCACTAGATTCTGCGCGAAGGAAGGCATCAAAAGAGAATGGATAGCTCCATACAATCCGAAACAGAATGGAGTGGTAGAAAGGAAGAACCGGACTATTGTTGAAGCAACCAGAGCTATGTTGTATGACCAAGACATGCCCAAATTTCTATGGGCTGAAGTATGTAATACAACCGCCTACATTCAGAACATAACTCCTCACACTGCATTGGGAAAGATTACGCTGGAAAGTGTCTTCACTGGAAGCAAGCTCGAAGTGAGTCACTTTAAGATCTTCGGCAGTACAACTTATTGTCATGTACCCAGTGAGAAGAGGAAGAACTTGGAGATGATTGCTGAAAAAGGGTATTTAGTAGGATACAACGAGAATGCAAAGGCTTATCGCATCTACATTCCTGAGAGCAAGAAAGTAGTGGTGCGAAGAGATGTGAAATTCATGGAGGAGAAAGCCTTTAAAAGATCACGAGAGCTGCCTTCTGCTACACAGTTAGAGGAAGAGCCTCTGGTCCAACCCCAACAGCCAACAGTGGAAAATTCGGTTGCTTCTCAAGGCATAATGATCCAAAGGATGGGTCTCCCGAGGATTTGCAAGGAGAGCTAGTAAATCCACCCACCACCAGTGGAAGAATGAGCAGGGCACTTCGACGGATTTTGAAGGATGCAGAGGATTTTGTCGGAATTCCCCGGAATGAGAAGAGACAATGTAAACAGTCTGAGAGGTATTAAGCCTTAGTTGCTCAAGTCGAAGAACCTTCCAATTTTGGGAAGCAGCTCAGCACCAGGTGTGGGTTAATGCAATGGTAGAAGAGTACAGTTCCATCATGACAAATGATATCTGAGAAGTGGTACCCAGACTGCAGGAGAGATCAGTTGTAGGATCTAGGTTGATCTACAAGATCAAGTATGCTGCAGACAAAAGCATCGAGAAATTTAAAGCCAGGTTTGTGGCTAAGGGGTATGCTCAGAAGGAAGGGATAGACTATGAAGAAACCTTCGCCCTGATAGCCAGATGCACATCTATCAGGTCCGTGATATCCCTTGTTGCGCAGATGGGATGGGAAATTCACCAGATGGACGTCAAGGCGACATTCTTGAATGGTGTGTTAGAAGAAGTGTACATAGAACAACCAGTGGGCTTTGAGACACATGATCAGAAAACTCATGTGTGCAGATTGAAGAAAGCATTATATGGACTAAAGCAAGCTCCTAGAGCCTGGTATGGTCGGATTGACAGCTACTTGCAAAAGATGGGATTCGTCAAGACTGATGCAGATCCCAATCTCTACTATCTGAGAGTAGGGAGTGAGCCATTGATACTGGTATTGTATGTGGATGATCTGTTCTTGACAGGGTCTTCAAGGCTCATCACAAATTGTAAGAAGAATTTAGCTGAAGAATTTGACATGAAATATCTAGGACAGATGAACTATTTTCTGGGGTTGGAAGTTTGGTAGCAGAATGGGGAGATCTTCCTTGGTCAAAAAAGATAGACTACATAAATTCTGAAGAGATTTTAGATGGCGGAGTGTAGGTCCATGACAACTCCAATGATTACCAACTAGAGGAAAATTGACACGTCCGAAGATGATGACGCTGATCCTACGCTGTACAGACAACTCATAGGGTCATTGATGTATCTGGTAAATACAAGGCCAAACATCTGTTATGATGTTAATACCCTAAGTCAATTCATGGTGGAACTGAAGAGGGCACATTAGGCAGCAGCCAAACATGTTCTCAGGTACCTTCGAGGGACAATTGAGCTTGGATTGAAGTACACCTATGACAATGATGTCAGGTTGAGTGGCGTTACTGATGTAGATTAGGCTGGGATTTCAGTTGATCGGAAGAGTACCAGTGGGTACTGTTTCAGTCTGGGATCAGGAATGACTTCCTGGTGCAGTGGGAAACAGAAGTCCGTGGGACTGAGTTCAACAGAAGTCGAGTATATGGTAGCTAGCACAGCTTCGTGCGAAGCCATATGGCTTAGGAAACTGTTAGTAAATCTGCTCAAAGAGAAAATAGAAGCAACCAACATTTTATGTGATAATCAGAGTTGCATAAAGCTCTTTGAGAATTCTGTGTTTCATGATATGTCGAAACATATTGACATCCGGTTTCACTTCATCAGGGACTGTGTACAACGTGGAGTTGTTCAGTTGCAGTACACTCCAACAGGAGAACAGGTTGAAGACATCCTCACCAAGGCTCTGGGAAAGACAAACTTTGTCTACTTTAGAGAGAAGATGGGGATGATGAAAAATCCCTTCCAGTAGCAGGAATGGAGGATTCAGTATTCAGAAGGAGTTGTGGTACAGATGCAGCAAGTGACAGTTGCAGTGTCAAGTGCAGTAGTATAGGGGGCAATAACGCAACAAATGGGAGGAGCAGAATCCTGAGATCAACAGCACAGAGGGTGCTTCAGAATCAGAGTAGCATGCAGCAGGCATATTGTTTGAACACCTTACTCTCTAACAGGGAGTGTTGATTTTTGTAGCATCTGAAAGTGTTCCAAGTCTCAAACTTTGCAGGGAGGTTTGGACAACAGCATTCCAAAGAACCAAGAAACAATCTGTGGAAATTCCACTCGGTTCAAGACCTATTAAAATAATTAATTATTTTAATGGAGACCCTAAGTCCAAACTTAGGGAAATGAAATAATTAAAGAGTATTAATAAGTCAGAGTGTGAATTTTCTAGAAAACACAGATCAAGTCAAGATCTAATCTTAGCCATTGATTCTTTTAATCTGGGCCGTTGGTTCTCCAACAGGAAGATTATAAAAGAAGGCTTGAGGGTCACTTGGAAAACAAGCCGAGGCACACACTCAATACCCGAAGGAGATCCATTCTGATGTAGGATTCAATCTCAGTGGGAGAGTTGCAGGGCAAGAAGTTGTAGGAGTAGAAGGAGGAGGTCAGGGTTGATTGAGATTAAGGTTGGAGAAGCGGCAGTGGGTTACTGGAGGTAGCTTGAGGCTGCAACGTAGAGACCCCATGCAGTCTCCACGCAGTCCAGCACTGGGACTATGCAGAGAATCACGCAGACTAACGCAGTGGCTTGCAAGGGCTATTATGGGTGTCAGAAAATTGTCTAAGTAAGCTGGAGATTCAGTCTCAAGTGGTTCAGAATTTATCTGCCGAATATTTTCCCTGTAAAGATATCATTTACTGAAGAATTATAAAACCCTCATCTGCTGCACTGGTTTTCCCACATTGGGTTTTTCCGAGGACAATTGTCCAAAAATAACTGTGTACATGTGATTGATTATTGTGCTTATGTTCTCTATTGTTTATTTCTCTGCATATATATTTGTGAATGTTGCAGTAGTATTTATTTCGATATTTACCACAAGATTTCTGAATAATAACTTATTGAAATAATAAGTAGGAGAAATAAATCTATCACTGCAATTGTTTGTAATTCTCACAGGCAAATCAGGGATGAATTTATCCTAGAAGAAATCATATCTTTCAGTTCTATTTGTACCACCTATAATAAAATTTCCTTTCTGACAATTATAATATGACTTTCCAAAAATAGTAAGTCACATCTCAATTTGGAAGTGACTTTCCAAAAATACAAAGTCATGTTTAAATGATCAAGGATAATATTGACATATGGAATCCACATTAAAATCAAATTAATCATGATTATACAAGTCGAGAATAAATATTTTTATCCTTACTAGTATTATTATTAATAATCATTATGATCCTATTATTTATAAAATAGTCTAAAGTCATTCACCTTAAATGGATTAATAAAAACGAATTCTCTCATGGAATAAGTTAATTAAATTGAGAATCTCTTACTTGGAAAATCAAACCTCTCTCTTGGAATAAAATAGTAACTCCACACTTAAGTGAATGTAACTCTCACTCTCTAATTCAATGTATGGAAAAAGTGTAACTCTTCATTAAATGCACTTGTAAGTTGTAACTCCCTCATTCAATTTGATTTGTAACTCTCATCAACTATTCTCTCATGTCTAAGTGTAACTCTTTCTCTCTCTCCCTAATTCAAATTGTAACTCCTTAAGACAACTGTACTTCTCTCTCTATTCTTGGGATGAGTTACACTTCTCCTCAAGTAACCCTGCCTCATAGAATTCAATTCTCCCATTATTGGTTCAAGGAATGAATTGTTTTGTAACTCCTCTCCTTTCTCATCTATTTAAGCTAGAGCAAGTGAGAGTTGAGAGTAGCATGTTCATTGTGAAGGAGAGCTAGAGTTGAGTGTGTGCGAGAGAAGTGTGAGAGCAAGTGAAGAGTGAGAGCAAGAGAAATGTTGGAGCAATATCTAATCAAGAGAAGGAGGAGATTTTCAAGCAAAGAGAAAGAGCACTTCTGCTACAAGTTGGTCAAACATTTGTGACTATTCATTCTCATTCTCTCTCTCTCTCCGTACTCTGCTGAACAATTGAAAAAAATTATTAGAAGAAGAATCATTTGGGTTTTTCTCTAGTGGGTTTTTCCTCTGGTCATTGGACGTAACTCTCAGTGTCTCATATTTGTGCTTGGCTGTCTTCATATCATCCTTAAGTTTATGTTCTATCTATAATCACTGATCTAAAAAGTTGCGAAGGAGAAATCTGCATTCTAAGATATTTTAACAACATGTGACATTCGATTTTTGCAAAGTACATTCAGTTTTCTGTAAAATACATTCAACTTTCTCCAACGTAGATTCAGTTCCATTCAGTTTTCTGCAAAGTACATTCAATTTTCTGCAAGTACTTTTAGTTTTCTGCATAGAAATTTCAATTTTCTGGAAATAATTTATAAATATCTGCATAGAACTTTCAAATTTTAACACTTACCGAATGGCAAGTCAGGAAGAGACCCAACTAGAATTTTCTTTTCAATTTTTCCCATGATCCACTTCCATTGATTTGCAAGAGAAATTTGTATGCGAAAGGGGATCCCAAATATTGAATGACCATTGCAAATTTGAACAGTTCCACTTTGGATTCAACTTGTTGGGGGATCCTTTTGACCAATAAGAAAAACCTTCATTTTCTCCTTTTTACCGCAAAATTTACCAAGCCTACTACAAAGCCTCACTATGCAATCTAAGTCTTATGGCAACAAAGAGGCTACCCACCATTGTCACCTCAGTGGCCTCTCTCCTATTGTTATATGTTTGGATGTTAATCCTGTTACCACTCAAACTAGCAGGGGACCTAAAAAGGACTCCTGAAGGGGTAATTGCTAGATCAAGGGTAACGATGGAGACTTAGCCCACTGTTACCTCAACTAAGGCTCCCTACTCTTTACATACTTTCACCGATGGGAGGAGACCTAGTATATAGGAAGTCACTTATGAAGGATGGATCAACAAATAGATGTGAAATGGCCTCGATAATCCTTTCCCTAGAATAAGATGAAGAATGGAGCTTGATTGCTCTTTAAGCAAGTTATACGGTTTTCTAGGAGAAGAGGGTGAGGATTTAAGGGCTAAGTTAAAGGAATATGAGTTGCAACGGGTTTTTTCAATCCCTAAAATCGTTGTAAAACTTGGATTCTCGAGTTGTCTTTGATAAGAAATGGGACCACACGAGGCGAATTGGACCCAACTTAGGTTGAGGGGAGGGAGCTTAACAACTGATGATAACCTTAACCTAAACAAGGCAAGGGAAAGGATCAAAATAAGATTTTTCACTTAAAGATGTCAAATTGATCCTATGAGGTGCTAGCCTTGGGAACACCAGGGCAAAATTTGATCTCAGACCTAGGGCTTGGGATATCTCGCAATCCCACTGTCGGAATCTCTTCAAATTCATTGGAGACCTTGAGGACATAGCAGCGTAGTAGGGCCTAGGAGATCGAACTTTTATTGGACTAGTTTGTCAGTAAATTGAGGCCCTAGGTGGCCCAGTGTGGCTAGATCTAGAAGAGAGAGGAAAAGGTGAACAAGTTTGGTTTAAAGTGACCACCTTTTGATGGATCAGTGCCTAATTCCTATTGGGGATATGGAGTCAAGGAGAATTATGAAGATGGATTTCGTTTCTCATTCAAGGAGGCTCTCAAAGTCAACTTCATCCAATGTTAAGGGCAAGAGAAGAAAAGTGACCTTAAAATCATTTATACTTTGTTGCAAATGGAGGAGGCTTATCGAGATAAATTCATCTCTATAATTCGTTCATCAAACATGGTCCATACATAGAGACAAGCTAAATAGAAGCATAATTCCACATTGATGCCATAAGTGCATGCAACAATAGCCCTAAAATAGCGAAAATCTCATGATCATTGTATTCAGCACAATGAAAAAAATGGCTTTAAAATTGTACTTACATGTAAGAGAATATGTCCAACCATCAACACATTCACAATATAAGAAGCTCCAAGATAAGAATACCCAATCCATACATAAAAATTCATCTATGATCCAAAAATATCCTACAAGGAAAAAGTGTGAAGTTCTCAAGGGAGAGAATGATCCAAGTCAAGTGATGATACAAAATGAATTCATCTAACTCCTATTTATACACTCATTAGGAGTTCGAATTACGTATTTGGGCCTACATTAACCCCTAAAATAAAATAATGTGCAAATTAACTAACTTTTGGTGAGAAGCCCACCAAACTAGCTCACAAATAAAATAATAAGCCTCACAAGAGTTCAAATGATAATCCATCCATGTCGTAGGGCCCTCTAAGAGGCTCGATGAGGTCCATAAGTGCCATAATGATGAATAACATCCTCAAAAGTGATGGGAAAGAGGGTGGCCCTTGTTCTCTAAACAATAAACCTGTGGTGCTCCCAATGGGTGTGGGGGCACACCAATGAGCTCATGGATCTCCGAGTAAGTCAAATATGCCTGTAGACCATCTATAAGGGCTCAGATAATGGAATGAATGATGGCATGTCAACGTACAAGTCTCGGGACACCCACCAAGTGTGTGGTGCACCTGTGGGGCTAGTTGGGCATAGTGTATCAGATGCATCTTCCTCGTCTAAAAGGTTGATCTCGAGCAATCTCTCAACATCTCTGGGATCCATGGTGTGCTGTCTACTGCTGTGGAGGCCCATGGCTCTCTACACACAACCTACATGTGCCAATGTAGCCATTTGGAGGGTTAGGACCCCATATAGGGAGACCAAACCCAGAATGGACACCCTCTGCAATCTTGCATAAGATCTAATGCTTCCCCTAGCCCTCCAACACAACAAGTCATTAAAGTAATCGGGTAAAGAGCTTATTCAAATATTCCTAATTGGAAATTAACAGTAATAACAATGTATCAACAGACATTAACATAAAGAAAAACAATTACACTATCAAAACACAAACTGGAGCCATAAAATTCAAGTCAGAGCCATTTTATTAATTTGATGTAAAGGTGTACAATATGGGTGCTGGAATGATGGCACTTGGGCTTGCTCAAGGCAAGCTGAAGTGGTCTTTGAAACAAGCTGAGTCCACCCTCAAAGAGTACACTGCGCTGCTTTGGCTCTAAGTAGTTCTGGCCCAGGAATACTACTGCTGCTCCACTAACTATGCTGGTTGGGCCAGGAATAATGCTCAGAAAATTCTGGGCTTTTAACCCTCATCTCTACTCACAAATATGAAAATTTCTGAATCTTAACATATAGAAATCCTACTGCAATTATCTGATTTGTATTACCTACTTGTTTTTCTTCATTTAACAAGTTATTTACATAATTATTCAGTAAATTTAAAATTTAAATACAAATACATTGCAGCCTACACTAATATATAGATCAAGAACTGAAAGATAAATGAAGCAATCACACAAACGACTTATTTTTGGACAATTGTCCCTAGAAAACCCAATGCAGGAAAACTGGTGCAACAGATTTGACGGTTTGTATTATTAAGCAATAATATTCTGAGTACAACTACGGTGCCAAAATCCGGCTCACCCAACAGAGAAAATCCTCTGTAGACAAATAAAATAGTGAGTTTTACCTCACAATGCAAGTTTCGGCTGATCCAGATCAGAAACTGGTGAAACCCCACCTGCCTCTACAGAGTAGATGCGTAGGCCTATGTGGGTATGGCAGAGGACTGCGTCACCCCTTCTCTCCACTGACTTGCGTCTCAGAAAATCGAGTTTCTCATGGCTGAGGAACCCTAATCTTCATCTAAATCTGGACTGTCTTTCGGATGCTTCGCGCTGCCCCTGTGTGAGCCCTGCGTGGGCCTGCGTCACCTCTCCTGGTGGTTGCACTGCTTCCTTTGTTGTCTTTGCTGCCCTTGCACTGCCTATGTACTCTTGGTCCTCTGAATCACTTAGATCTTATCTTTGTTTGAGCATTGCTCCGTCAGAAGAATTCGATCTCTTGATTCACTGTGTGAGTTCTCCAAACGACCCTCAAGCCTTCCTTTATACTTTTCCTGTTGGGCAATCAACGGTTGTTATCTAATACTTAATCAATGGATAAGATTATATTAGATTTGATTGTCGTCACTTAAAAGCTTCTCACCCACATGTTTAAATTAATTCACTTTAATTCTTTTAATTCCCTGAGTTTTAACTTAGGCTCCATTAGAAATAATTAATTATTTGATTAACTTTCACTCCAGGTGGAATTTCTCCAAACGATTTATGGGTCTTGGAGATCTAATGTTTTCTAGCACCTCCACAAAATTTCGGAGCTAGAGCATATTTGATGCTACTCAAAAAGCAAAACTCCCACTTAACGAGGAATGTGCTCTAGCATTACTTCACCATAAGGATAACCCTGATCCACGACATCGGTCCTCTGCGCTGCTGATGCTTGGCCTGCTTCCCCTCCATCCATTGCGCTGCTGCCCATGACTCTGCCACTGTCACTGCTACATCTATACTACAACTCCCTCTGAAAGTGCTACATCATGCTGCCCATAGCACTGTGTAAATTTTTGTAGATGTTCTATGCTTGATGCAACTTTAATTTTTATCCCCAATATCAGTCAACAATCACATAAACAAGAACGTAAAATGCTGATAGAACATGCTAGTAGATCGACAGAAGACAAGCCCAAAATATATGTGTGTTGGTGTGTTACGACAGTCAATAGGATGCTTCAACTAGCAAAGTTTCAATACGGTCAGCCAACCAGAAGTCTCACACAGCCCTCTTGGACAACCAAATCAGTCTCGGTCAAAGTCAACGAAAGTCAACGCTATCCTAGTCAACGAGCAATGCAAAATAGCAACAACAAAAAGTCAACGCATCTCGGTCAAAGTCAACGGTCAACCTTGATTTCAGTGCCAAAAAATGCGGACTAGGGAAATCAGAATTTTGACCAAGTTTCGAGTCAGTTTGACCAAGCATTAACCAAAGCCAATGTTGGTTAAATCTACGCTGAAAAACCCTAGGTCAGAAACATAAATCTTCTTGCTGCAATTTTCCCACGTGTGGATGAAGAAGAGACTCCAATAGATGATCGAACCGATCAGATGAGGAGAGAGAATGTGATGTGATGGATGAGTGAAAATGACCTCCAACGTTGACCTATTTATATCCATCAATGAGGGTGTATGACACAACTGCTGGGGCTTCAAGCCTACATTTCATTTCAGGCCGAACTGCACATATTTTGAATAAATTCAAAATGAATGTTCTGCTCATTGGATCAAGATGATCTTTAGATCAGTCTTGCACCTCTCCGAAAGAGGAATCCAATAAAAATATTGGCATTTTCATCTGAGTATCACAACATGGAGTTTGGACTTAGTTTGTCAAAATTAACACTCCCTCTCAACTAGGGAGAACTCCATCTACCTGTGCCATCCAAGCATCGTGCGTCATCCCGCTGTAACTTGCTTTGTTGGCTTCTTTATTTCAGAATAGAAGTGGGTCAGTCACAAAGACATCATCCCCGGCTGACAAATTCAGCCCAAAGGTCCGAAACCTCTATAGGACTCAAAGAGTCACATACAAACCCGAAGTTGGTTAGAGGTCCGAAACCTCACTAGACTTGATCCCAGATCAAGTGGTTTGACACGTACCATCCTAGACATAGAGAGTACGACAATCTCTGATGCGTCCATCATTATTTGCTACTGGTCTCTAGCTTTTCCCACCTCACTGGCCAAATGAGAGGTACTTCCCATGAGTCCGGGACTCAAATGGGTAGGATGCATACGGGGCACAGATCATGAGAGTTGAACCAACTCAATCGTCATAATGGTGGGGCTCCGAGAAGCTATCCCCAAAGCCCCCCAAAAGCTCCAAGAGCTCATCGTCCAACAAGACCCTCAACATAGGGTCGTTCCACGATTCCAAGATTCTCACGAAAGGTTAGGATCTTGACCTTCCCTAGGGGTTTTGTGAGAATATTCGCGACCTGCTCATCAGTTCCTATATGATCGAGCCTTACGACGCCTCGCTGTACCATATCTCGGATAAAGTTGTACATGATATCAATATGCTTGGATCGATCGTGGAACACAGGATTCTCGGACAACCGAATCCCACTCTGGTTATCACAGAGTATCATGGTGGTATCTAGCACATGCTCGAACAACTCACTGAAGAGCTTTTACAACCAAACTTCTTCACAACAGGCCATGCTGCAATGTATTCGGCCTCTGCATTGCTTAAAGCCATCAACTTCTGCTTCCTGCTCATCCATGATAACAAAGCAGACCCAAGTTTGAAGTAGCATCCCGATGTGCTCTGACGATCCAACACACTTCTAGCCCAATCAACATTAGTATATCCATGGAGTGTCACGCTCTTGGCAGTGTATCTCACCCATGGTTTATCGTGCCCCAAAGATATCTCAACAGATTCTTGGCACCAACCCAGTGAATGTGATGAGGTTCAACCATATGTTGACTCAAAGTGTTCATTGCAAAACATACGTCCGGACGAGTGTTCACTAAGAACATCATGACCCCTATGAGTTGACGATACTCAGCAGGATTTTCTAGCACGGGCCTAGCAGTACTGCCACTCAACTTCTTAAAATTGAGCTCCATCGGTGTCGACATGAACTTATAGTCCACCATTCCAAATCTTTCTAGAAGCTTCACAATATATTTTCCTTGAGAAAGGAAAATATCGCCAGGTCTTTGCCAGACCTCTAAGCCTAGGAAGTAATGCATCAGTCCTCAGTCCTTCATCCCAAACTCAGTAGTGAGCTCCCTCTTACACTGATGAATGAGATGGTCAACACCTGTCAGGAAGAGGTCATCCACATACAACACCAGAATGAGAGGCTTTTCTCTATAAACCTTGAAGTAAAGGTTTGGATCAGCATTACTACAAGTGAGGCCCAACTTCATCAGGTAGCTATCTATCTTCTCGTACCAAGATCTGGGTGCTTGCTTCAACCCATAGAGGGCTTCCTTCAACCTGCAAACATGGGTGTCCCGATCCTGGACTTCGAACCCCAGAGGTTGCTCCACATACACCTCTTCCTTTATCACGCCATGCAGAAATGCGGTCTTCACATCCATTTGATGAAGATTCCATCCTTGCGTAGCAACAAGGGCTATGATAGATCAGATGGTAGTATATCGAGCCATAGGTGCAAATATATCATCATAGTCCACGCCTTCCTTTTGAGAGAAGCCATGGGCAACAAATCTTGCCTTGAACTTTTCAGCACTTCCATCAGATCCATGCTTGATCTTATAGAGCCGTTTCGAGGTGACAACTGCTTTGTCCTCTGGTCTCAGAACCACATCCCAGAGACCATTCTTCATAATGGACTCATATTCTTCGTACATAGCATCCTTCCAGACTTGATGTTTTACGGCTTCTTCAAAAGATCCAGGCTCAAATTGTACGATTGTACTCATGGCTGCTAGATACCCTTGGTATCTATTCGGGTTCTTGCTTTCATGGAATGTTCCCCTTGGGGGCATATGTCCCTCAGCATCCTTGAGAGTGTCCTTGAGCCATGATGGTCTCTTCCTCATTGAAG
This sequence comes from Pinus albicaulis, assembly GCA_034641835.2. Lineage (NCBI taxonomy): Eukaryota > Viridiplantae > Streptophyta > Pinopsida > Pinales > Pinaceae > Pinus > Pinus albicaulis. The sequence goes on along the minus strand of CM076575.1, from coordinate 1,055,674,583 downwards.
GAGGTGGATCAATAGGGTCCATTGGTCCTTCAACATTGAGCGTCGTCTCATCCTTCGTTTCTTCTTGATTTCCAGGCCTTGCTTCATGATCTTCCTTAGATCTCGGAAGATTGATTACTTTCCTCAGGGAAGCATCTTCGTCAAAGGTAACATCGTGGCATATCTCCACTTCCCTTTGACCAAGCACATAGACTCTATAGGCCTTCGAAGTTTCACTATAGCCCACAAACATTCCCTTCTTCCTAGAAGCATCCAGCTTGCTCCTGTTCTCCTTCGGTACATGAAAATAAACAGGACATCCAAAAACTCTAAATGTGATATGTCAGGTTTCTTACCAGAGAAAACCTCTTTGAGAGTTTTGGAGTCTTGAGCGGAATACGGGCATCGGTTTTGTATGTACACAATAGTGTTCGCAGCTTCTCCTCACAGAAACTTCGGAAGACCTTGGTCACATAGCATGGCACGAGCAACTTCCACGATGGTCCTGTTCTTTCTTTCAGCAATGCCATTTTTCTCAGGAGTATAGATAGTTGTGGTCTCCCTCTTGATGCCAGCTTCTCTACAAAAGTTCTTGAACTCATTCGTCTCATATTTAGTGCCATTATCGGTCCTCAATATCTTGATCTTCTTCCCTATTGAATTCTCCACTAAGGCTTTGAAGGTACATAACCACATGAAAGCCTCATCCTTCTTTTTTAAGAAGTATATCCAGGTTTTGCGAGAGAAGTCATCTATGAACGTCATATAATAAGAGCATCCTCCCAATGATGTCACGGGAAGCATACCAGACAGATCAGAATGTACTAATTGCAAGACATTAGATGTCTTTCTGACGCTTGAGGGGAAAGGTCCCCTTGTATGCTTTCCTTCGGCACAACCCTGACATACACCTTCATGATTATTTGTGAACTCGAGCATCCCCATCACCACCTTCCTTGCTTCGGGAAGGGCTTTGTAGTGAAGGTGTCCAAACCTCCAGTGCCATAGTTCAGTCTGTCGGATAGTATCACATGTCATCGTTTCTAGTGGACTTCCTCCAACCTGGTAGAGTGTATCAACTCTAAACCCAATTGTGATAGCTTCCTTGAAACTCTTCTTCCAGATACACACCTTCCCATCAATGAATGCCACATTGAAACCTTTGTCTTTCATGGCCGAAATAGACACAAGGTTCTTCTTCAAATCAGGTACATATAGTACATCTTGCAAACGAAGGACTTGACCTTGAGACAAGTGGAGGGTCACAGTCCCTGTCCCTTTCACGGGATATGTGGCATTATCTCCAAGGATAATTTTCAGATTAACATTCTTCTCAACCATGTTAGAAAGTGCTTCCTTGAACCCAGTGATGTGCCTTGAGGCACCACTATCTATCAACCAGACATCCATAGTGTCGGGTGGAGATGCAGTAGAGAGGGAAGATATAAGAATGAATTTATTTCTTTTATCATCAACAACATTTGATTTCTCATACATGGAATTTATCGACCTTTTGTAAGGTGGCCCATTTCCACCAGAGGGAGCATTCCGTTTTCCTTTGAACCTGTTGTTCCTTTGATTGCCATTCCTTCGGTTGTTGTTGTTGTCATCATCATCAGGAGAATCCTTCTTGTAAGGACATTCTCTAGCGTAGTGACTAGGCTTGTGACAAGTGTAACATTTACCTTTCTTCCCTTGGGCCCCTGCTCTTCCTTTGTTCCTCGGACCACCAAAGTTCTTCTTCTTAGCACGAGCAGTGAAGGCAGCATTTCCTTCATTTTCATATTCCTTCATCCTTGTCTCTTCTTGTACGCATCTCAATAGTACTTCGTCAAAATCAGGTATCACATTGTTATTGAGATTGGTAGTGTTGAATACATGCCATTCGGATGAGAGACCTGCAAGTGCGGTGAGAACCATCTCTCGATCAGCTATTGTCTCCCCAATAGCCAACAGATTATCCCTGATTTCGTTCAGCTTCAGAAAATATGATTGGACGGATTCATCCCTGCCTTTCTTCAGATTCTTCAGTTGATTCTTAAAGAATAGGACTTGATTTGCATTGTTGGCTTTGAACATGTTGACCAACTTATCATACATCTCCTTAGATGTGCCTAGGTTAGAGATGTAGGCAACCAGACTCTTATGAATTGAGTCCTTGATCATCAACTTTGCTTTGATCTCCCCCTTCTTATACTTTGACTTGGTGGCAGCAGGTGTAGTGGATGGAGGCTCTTGGATTTTACCCTGCACATAGTCCATGACATCTTGGTCTTCCAACATAAGATCCAATGTCATCTTCCAGGCATGGAAGTCTTCCTTCCCAGTCAATTTGTCATCAGCTTTAAAGCCATTATAGTTTGAGGTACCCATGCTCTTCTTCGGTGATTGCTACAAACTTAGGCTTTGTCTTCACCTCAGCTTTGATACCATGTAAATTTTTTTGCAACTTTAATTTTTATCCCCAATATCAAATAGCAATCACATAAACAAGAAAGTAAAATGCTGATAGAACATACTAGTAGATCGATAGAAGACAAGATGTAAATATATAAGTATGTTGGTGCGTTACGGTGGTCAACAGGATGCTTCAACCAACAAAGTCTCAATACGGTCAGCCAACTAGAAGTGTCACACAACCCTCTCGGACAACCAGATCAGTCAACCCAAAGTCAACGAAGGTCAAGGCTGTCCCCGTCAACGGTCACCGCAAAACAGTAGCAGCAAAAAGGCAATGCAGTTCGGTCAAAGTCAACAGTCAACCTCGATTTTCAATGCCAAAAAATGCAAACTAGGGAAATCAGAATTTTGACCAAGTTTCGAGTCAGTTTGACCAAATCTGCGCTGAAAAACCCTAGGTCAGAAACATAAATCTTCTTGCTGCAATTTTCCCACGTGTGGATGAAGAAGAGACTTCAATAGATGATTGAACCAATCAGATGAGGAGAGAGAATGTGATGTGATGGATGAGTGAAAATGACCTCGAACATTGACCTATTTATATCCATCAATGAGGGTGTGCGACACAACTGCTGGGGCTTCAAGCCTACATTTCATTTCAGGCTGACCTGCTCTGCACTGCGCTGCACCTCTTTGCACTGCGCTAGTGCTGGTGTTGCCTATGCTCTTCAATGCTGCTGCCTTTGCTCTGCACTGCTTCAGACTTTTGTGCTCTAGGTTTGCCACTGTCGCTCTGTCATCCCTCGCACCAAATGACATTCATCATTTTTCTATTGCCATTAAGGGCTATCATAGCCATATGTGATCCAAGAGTTTGGGCACCTCAAGGATCCTGCCCTTGCGATGTAGCTGATCTACAACTCCATATCGCCCCACTTCTTAGGTGCATGAGCACTCATGGCGCATCCATCATCATCATCCTCAGCAGCTTGAGCTGGAGAAGCCTTCGATTCAGATTCTTCCTTGCCCTTCTTCTGCAGAGGGCACTGCATGGCGAAATGTCCTAGTTCTCCAAATCTAAAGCATCCGACCTTCGAGAGGTCCTTCTTTTTCCTTCTCTGTTGCACTTTTTTTCCCTTAGATGCGAGAGCCACATCTTCCTCTTCCTCCTTCTTGACTTTGATCCCTTTGCTGCTGCTTCTTGCCTTGGTCCATCGTCTGAGCTCTTCTTGTCGAAGAGCTGCCCGCATCTCTTCCTAGCTTGGAGGAGCTGCCCTGCCCAAAATGCCTTGGACAAAGGTCTCCCAGTCTTTAGTGATTACATTCAGCGCAGTCCTGACCATAAGCCCAATATCTGGTGTAGTCCCTATGGAAGCTAGTTGATCTCGGATCCATTGCAATCTAATGAGGAAGGGGTTGAGCTCTTCTCCCATCTACATCTGAAATAATCTCAGCTGGTTCTTAAGCAACATCTTTTGCTGAATGGAAGATCCCTCGTACATAGTGGTCAAGGCCTCCCACATTTCTCTTGTTGTGTTCTTCTCAGCAATATGTGGGATCACATGATCCTTGACACCGTCCATGATCATGCGTTTTTCTTTTGCCTGAGCTTCCTTGTACTTCTTGAGAGGATCAACATCAACTGGAACAACAATACCATTCAAGGCATGATCCTTGATGCGATCTCCATCCAAAACTGCTAGGATCCTGATCTTCTAGATGTCAAAGTTAGATGCTCCATCCAACCTATTTTGATCCCTCAATCCATTCACGGCCATCTCTACTCAACTGTGTAGAACAAGTCCATTTCTCCCTCTTCCGCTGTTGCCCTAGCAAAACTCAGATTTGGATTTCTTGGCACTAAAAACCCTCTAAGGAACAAGCTCCCTTTGAGATTAGATTTCCTTCATGGCAAGAAATCTTTTGAGGAACTGCTTCCCTCTACTTTGCTTCTACCCCACTAGACACTGTTCTGCACCAACAGAAACAATTCCCCACCAGTAACTCGAGACAGAAATCGTACTGCTCTTCCAACCACGACAATCGGATAATCGATACTCGATAGCCTCTGTGTTGGCCCAACAACCACTGTGCTGCCTGTTGCAGCTACAACATCACCTTAGCAGGTTGACGTCGGCTCTATGTGAGCCCCTATGGTGACTGCGTCACCCTTCCTCTGTCTTTCTGATTCAGTGCTTTTACTCGGGACAACTGCTTTCCTGTAACTCTTCTCTGTCCTTTTGCTGATGGCTTCAGTCCTTGATCTGCAATTTCTTTGATACCATGTGAAAATTTCTGAATCTTAACATACGAAAATCCTACTACAATTATCTGATTTGTATTACCTACTTGTTTTATTCATTTAACAAGTTATTTACAAAATTATTCAGTAAATTCTAATACAAATACATTGCAGCCTACACCAATATACAAATCAAGAATTGAAAGATAAATGAAACAATCACACAAAGGACACTTATTTTTGGACAATTGTCCCAGGAAAAACCTAATGCGGGAAAATGGTTGCAACATATTTGAAGGTTTGTACTATTAAGCAATAGTATTCTGAGTATAACTAGAGTGCCAAAATCTGGCTCAACCGAAAGAGAAAATCCTTGGTAGACAAATAAAATAGTGAGTTTTACCTCACACTGCAAGTCTCGGCTGATCCAAATCAGAAACTGGTGAAACCCCAGCTGCCTCTGCGCAATAAATGCATAGGCCTGCGTGGGTCTGGTTGAGGACTGCCTCACCCCTTCTCTGCGCTGATCTGCCTCTCAGAAAATCAAATTTCAGCGCTTTCGGCTCAGGAAACCCGATCTTCAGCTAAACTTGGAGTGTCTCTCGGATGCTCTGAACTGCCCCTGCGTGGGCCTGCGTCACCCTCTCTGGGGACTGAGTTGCATCTCCTGGTGGTTGCATTGCTTCCTCTGTTGTCTCTGTTGCCCTTGCTCTGCTATGTATTCTTGGTCCTCCGACCAATAACTGCTTCTGCCCCTCGCTGCAACTGAATCTCTTAGATCTTATCTTCGTACGAGCACTGCTCTGTTAGAAGAATTCGATCTCTTGATTCATAGTGTGTGTTCTCCAACTAACCCTCAAGCCTTCCTTTATACTTTTCTTGTTGAGAAATCAATGACCGTGATCTAATCGTTAATCAACGACTCAGATTAAATATGACTTGATCATCGTCACTTAGAAGCCTCTCACCCACATGTTTAAATTAATTCACTTTAATTATTTTAATTCCCTAAGTTTTAACTTAGGCTCCATTAAAAATGATTAATTATTTAATAACTTCACTCCTGGTGGAATTTCTCTAAACGAGTTCTGGGCCTTGGAGATCTCATGTGCTCTAGCCCCTCCACAAAATTTCGGAGCTAGAGCACATCTAATGCTATGCAAAAATCAACAACAAAACCCACAATAACCCGCAAAGTATTTGTGGAATGGTTGACCCCAGAAATTGGCCCTCTTGGGCTTTGCTCTTTGCACTGCTTGGTAAATATGTTATCCTAGAAAATCGGTTGCAAACCGCTCCCAAATTGTGTGCAATAACCTTGTTAGGAAGCTCTCAGCCTCCCCATCAATTCCCAACACAAAATTCCCTGCACTCTGTACTCATATGGTCTCCTCTCACTACTGCATAGTGATTACATTGTTGGGACTGCTCTGTGCTGTCTTTGAAGATAGTCACGCTGTGGATGAATCACACAGCTCCCCACTGGATCGAAACGGTAAGATATCCTCCCTTGGGTAGGCACTCAATGTCGCCCGATGCAGAGGTTGAGGTTCCCACTCGAAAACACTCGGTTGCTAAACAACAATGACAGACTTGGAACTTGCTCAAGCGTGATCCGTCAAAAGACAAGTTCAATAGATGATAGATGAATGAGCAAAATGAGCTGCCTCTTCTTTTTTGACCCCAAATGCCCAAAGTTCCTCTTAGGTCGCACCAAGAGCTACGTTGCCCCTCCTCTAGCCTGATCCAGGTGGATATTGGTGGCCACCCACCTATTCCAAATGGCGCCCTACCATTGTTTCTTTCAGTTATTCAGTTTCCTTAATTGTAGCACAATTTACTATTTTTAGTAGTTTTTTCGGACACTGAACTTCCAGAGCCATTTTGAGGCCCTAAACGACGTTTTTTGGGAAAACTGGGAGCAACATGAGGCCTTGACAAATGTTGCTCATATCAAAATTTGTAGTCCTCGAATAGATCTCTCTAATGAGGTAATGTTTTAAAAAACGGAATCGGTCAGCTACCAGGCCGAGGTAATGACTCGGTAATGACTCGGAATCGGTAATGACTCGGTCGACTCGGTTTCAATGACTCGGTTTTTGTAAAAAATACATTAAATATTAATTTTTTTGTACAAAAACATAAATTTAAAGATTTTTATTCATGTTTCCAAACACATAGCATTACAATATAGACAAAAGACAACATTGATTTGTTATTAGGGCTCGCCCCTTTACATTTCATTATCATATCATTGTTCAGGGCCCTGCTGCAAGCATAAAGAGTTTCAATATTTACAGTTGTGAGTCTTAAAGGAGATCAACAACGCTCTGACATCTGAAAAGTGCCATAATTAAAGGTTTTGAAATTCATAATTAATCACAAGACAAGGCCCAAAATAAGCAAAATTTACCTCACATTACTCACAAGAAGTTTGGAAACTATTCTAACCCTTGTTCTTGCATATCTGTGGATTATCCTTGACTGACAGTGGGCTATAACAACTGATATTTTTTTTACAGTGGTATATTTGAAAGTCTGGTGCACTTTGTCATCACTAGTATTCACGGTTTGTCTTTCTATTTTCTAGCATCCGCATTTGACAGATTGCATATAGTGTCATCTCATTGTTGACTTGTAAGCAATCCTCAATTTACTTACATCATCTTTCTGTGTATTTGTCACTTTCTCTTATTGGTAGAATTGAAGTAAAGAGATCCTTCACTCATTTTCTGAGTTGAAATTCAAAGATTTCAATGGATCATCTCCAGTGCTATTCATTTCTTTGGAGGCTAATTTTGTTACCTTGCAGGAGAATCTATAATTTAAACTCCAATTCTCTTTTGAAGCAGAGGTTTAGAAATTTTGTGAACCTAATTGACTGTAAGTTCATCCCTGTTGGAGGTAGTGAGCTAAATTGACCTTTTTTTACAAAGGTTTCACATCCACCGGCCGGCTGTTTTGGCTCGGCCTGGTTAACTCGGGCTCGGCCTGGCTGACCGACTTGTTACCGAGCCGGCCGAGTCATTACAAAAACCGGCCGGCTCGGTAACAAACCGGCCAACCTAGCTGGTTTTGTGCCTGATCGGACCGGCCAGCGTAATGGCTCGGTCGACCAGGCCTGGTCGGAGTTGAGCCGACCGTTTTTTAAAACAAAGCATTAAACAGAGATCATATGCCAAAGTTATGTCTCCTGGAAGTTGATGTACCCATTTACCCAAACGAGACCCATAATTTTGGTGCTTCATCTCCTAGGGTTAGGTTTTTGGATGTGTAGGGTTTTCGATTGTTTCTCAATAATAAATAGGCCTTCGAGCCTCATTGTAACATAGTTCAAATGCCTGTAGCTGCCACATATCTTCTCAGAGATAAGCTACCAACACCCTAGCTAGTTTATTTCCATTGTCTGTAAGCATATTGCAGTTATGTGATATTAATGAAATGAAGTCTTATTTCTGTTGAATCTCTGCGTTTATGTGTATTTTTGTATTTTATTATGTTCTTGCATAAGTCCGGTTCAGTGGTATCAAAGCGGTCTACTCTTTCTCGATCCTTCTTTGCATGTCCCCAACGAGGTGGGGGTATAAGGAGTTGGGGCTTGATCAGGTTGAACCTTTGCAAGATCAGCCTCGCAAACCCCGACGACTGCCCATGGGGGATGAAAAGAAAGACGAGGGAGCAGGAGATCCCATCAAAATATTGCTCAAGGAGGCCCTCGAGAAACAAAGGAATGCGATGATGGATAACTTTGCTCAGATCCTTCAACGACTTGCCATCGACGACAGATCTGCATCCAAGAGCCACTCTGGAGGCGCAACTACTTTTAAGGTACAAGTAAACTTTGACATTCCTATATTTGAGTGCCAAATACATGCATACATCGTACATAGTGTGAACTTATCAATCCGAAATACTACTACAATGATTGATTTATTTCGCGTACTTATTTATGATAGGTTATTTACAGATGCTTCAGTAAATTTTGAAATAAACACAGTTGAAGTGTTCACTAAATCAAAAGCAAAAAAAAAAATAGAACACATATAACACAATAGAAACAATCACATGAACACAGTTATTTTTGGACAATTGTCCCCGGAAAAAACCAATGTGGGAAAACTGGTGCAGCAGATGAGGGTTTATATTATTCTTCAGCAGTAGAAATCTTTTACAAAAATTATGACGAGCAGATGTCTAGCATACACCTGAGATAACTCAGAAGAATTTCTGACACGTTCGAGGCACCCTTCCTCCTTCTGTGTCACTTTGCATGGGCTTCTGCGTAGTCACTGTGTTGGACTGCGTCACTCTGCGTGGAGGACCAGTGCTGTTGCTCAACGTTGCTCCCTCTGTGTACTCCTTCTACCGTCTTCTTCGTCTGCTGACTTCACCTTCCTCCTTCTGTGTCTGCAACTCGCCTCTACAACCTCACCCTTTGAAATCAAATTCTCTTACTTCAGAATTGATTTTCTTCGGGTACTGAGAGTTTGCCCGACTTGCTTTTCAAATGACCCTCAACCTTCTCTTATAATCTTCTCGCTGATGAATTAACGACCTAGATTAGATCTCTAATCAATGGCTCAGATTAAAATATGACTTGATCTTCGTTTTCTAGAAGATTCACACTCTGCTTTATTAATACCCTTTAATAATTTAATTTCCCTATGTTTTGACTTAGGGCTCACTATAAAATAATTAATTAGGGAGACTTCAACGGCCCAGATTAGATCTCTAATCAACGGCTAAGATTAACTTTTGACTTGATCTGTTTATTCTAGATCATTCTTACTCATTCTAATAATTCACTTTAATTATTTTATTTTCATAAGTTTAGACATAGTGTCCCTTTATAAATAATTAATTATTTCTATAAAATACAATCCGAGTGGAATTTCACCAAACGGTGTTTGAGTTATCTCGAATACATGTGTCTAAGCCTCTCCACAAAATTTGAGACTTAGAGCACATTTGATGCTACCCCAAATCAACACTCCCTCTTAGCGAGGAATGTGCTCTAACAATATGCCCTGCTGCACACTGCTCTGACCTTGAAGCATCTCCCTCTGTGTTGCTGATGTCTGACATGTTGTCCGCCAATTTTGTGCAAATGTTGCATCTGTATTGCTGTTGTCACTGCCACTGTCAACACTGCATCTGTACTGCAACTCCCTTCGAACTCTGCATTCGTGCTCTTGCTGACTTTGCCACTGCCAACTGCTACTCCACTACATCACAGTTGCTTTCTGCAACTGAAAAACATCCAAAATAGGACAAGTATAATGCATCTTGGTGATGAAGATCTGACTGCTGCTAGCCTCTTCATTGTCCCTCTAAAGTTGCTGCTCTGCACAGTGTCCCTTGGTGCTACTGCAACACTGCTCTGCGCTACTCAGACTCTGGCGCTACTAACTACTGCATTGTCACTTCTCCACTCCTGTGAACCAATTGGCACCCATCCATCCTGCTACTGTTGTTTTGGGCTCCCATAGCTAGGAGATGATACTACAGGTCGACTCCTCAAGGATCTTGCCCATCTTGTAGATCTCTGGGTCTACAACTCCAAATCAGTGCACCTCCCTCCTGAAGGTATAGGGGAAATTATGGTGAATTCCGATCTACTCATATTGTTGCTGTTATTCCTATGTCAATGCTTCTGCGCTGTTGCTATAACTACTACAATATTGAGTCTATTCTCCTCAGATCCTGAAGTACTAGCTTCCATAGGGCTGCTCCCTCTGAGGCTCGATCTGCCAATTGAAAATCTCTCTACTCCCTTCTAGCAACTTGCACTGCCCTCTTGTGCTGGAAACTGGACTGCGTAGCTTTGCACTGGGAAAATTTTGGCTGGAACTGCGCCTCCATTGTGCAATTAGGCAATTCATACTACCCATGTCACTGCCACTAGTTCTGCAACTATCTCCCGGGTACTGACTGCAACTAGCTATGCAATTATCATCTGAATGAATGATTGCATCTGCTGACACTATGATCCTCTTGCTACTGATTTTGCTGGGCTCATGTAGCAAGAATATTGATCCATGTGAAAAAGCTGCTCTTCCATGGATCCTTCCCATCTTAGGTCATCTCTATTGACTGAAAAATAAATTGAACTAGCTCCTTCTCTTTCCTCAGCACTGTTGCTAGCCTAGCCTACGCACTCCCTGCTGGAGATAGTAGATATGCCACACAATGTTGCTCCTCAGCTACCAAGAATTAGAATTCCCCAGCTAGGAATTCTTTGAGGAAGATAATCCCCCACACGTCAATCTGCTCCCTCTCACCCTCTGGACAACTGGCTTTACGTACTCCTGATAGAGCAAGCCATAAAATCTGCTGCTACTGCACGGGGAATCTGAGTTGCTTGTGCAAGAAAACTCACCGAGGTCGGAAATGCCCAAAACTGGTTTTCATTTACGCTTCCTGATGCTCTGCACCAACAATCATAGTTGCGTAGTCAAATGCGTCCCTCTAACTGCTGATCTGCGTAGATCTGCTGTGTTGCTCCCTCTACTTCAGATAATCGGCAATCTGGAACAATCCTACCTCTCTGTTGGCTCACTCAGAGAGAGATTTTCCTGCTGGTCTATGTTGAGATTTTGTGTAGTGGGGGAAGCATCGGATGTGTTCTCCCTCCCAAAATTTGTGGAGGGACTAGAGTACACATGATCTACAAGACCCAGAAAGGGATTTGGGAAATTGCATCTGGTTTGGGAGATATTTATTTAATTAATTATTTTAATGTGTTTCCCAAGTCTAAACTTAGGAAAATTAAATAATTAAAGTTAATTAAATTAGAGATGTGATGAAATTGTCTTAAGTCACACAGATCAAACTTTATTTTAATCTTAGCCATTAATTTGAGATATGGCTGTTGGTTTCCCAACGAGAAAAGTATAAAGAAAGGCTTGGGGTCATTTGTAAAGATACACAGAGGCAAAGCACTGAAGCTAAGCTGAGATTCTAGGGCAGGGTTTGCTAAGAATTCTTAGAAGTATTTCAGTTGCAGAGAGGGGAGTTTAGACAAAGGGGATTGGAACAACAAAACCATAGGCTTGTTGACTTAATTGTAAAGTACACAAGAGGTATTCATAATAATAATATATTATATATAAAATGTATAAGTGATGAGAAATGTTGCAATGAGGCCCTGCTTATATACTTAGGCAGGTGGCCTTTCATGATTGAGCATGTCTTTTAGAGATGCCCTTTTACTAACTTAATGACTACTTACATAATCCTTATTTGACTATTAATAATTATATTTATTCTATTTATACTATTTGTTATGAATTATATTCATAACATTGCCCTTTCCTTCAAAGCTTTGTCCTCAAAGCTATATTACTAATGATTTATTCATCTTCGCTTATAAGTTGGTATCACTGGTACTTCGTCTTGTATAATTCTGCTGATGGTTATTTATTGAATTTAGGATTCTTTTTTTTTCTTAAATATTTTAAATATCTATCTATATATATATATATATATATATATATATATATATATATATATATGTTTGATAATTAAACTTTATAATTATATGATTATTAAAGTGTATGGCTATAATCAGAAGGGTACGAAGAGGGTTACGAGCGAGGGTTGCGTTGGTTGAAGGTCAAGAAGATACAACAAGATACTGGTCAATGGTCAAGGGAACAATGATGCATAGCGGCCAGGGGCGGTGGACGGAAATACCAGCCATAGCAGAAATGGATTTCGATGCAAGCGACGGTGGACAAAAACACGTGATGTTTGACACTCGTTCGACGGGATTTACACAACATATCAAACGAACGACTATCGAGGAATTTTTACGCTCCTCCAAAAAGGCTGTAGCATCCCTATTATGCGCTGGCGCTCGCAAGGTCGCCCACAGATCAACAAAGGAAGGAGCCTCACTATCAATTGGCAGGGATTGCGCAGTCTTTAGTTTCCCTTTTCACGAATAGCCTCTCCAATCACATTTATGATGCGAACAAGCGTGGTCCTGCCAACATGGAATGTGATGGGTGGTCCTGTCTTCAAAACCTTTTGACCACGGACAAGCTCCTTGATTTCATTCATGGCCATGTTCTTGACGGTGTTCTCTCCCACATATTGGGCAACCTCGACCACAAGACGAATGGGATTGTCAAGAACCTCCAACGCTGTGAGGATCGAGGGAAACCCTGTTGGAAGGCGAACACCAACAACGACACTGATGACCTGTGAAACAAGGCCTACAGCTCCGACACTAGTGAACTCTTTAGTCACATTTCTAGAGAGCGCAACGCTTTTTGGGCCACCAGCGGAAACCCGAGGCTGCCAACTCTGCAAGACATGACCAATAGCACCTCCACTGGAGAACGATGACAGGTAGTCGTTGTCGTGGTCATTTTCATATTGATCATCCCCATCCTCGTCGCCACGATCATCCTCCTCTGAGAATTCTTGGTGTAAAGGGAATCTGCTGCATAGTGCCTGAACTCTTCCCAGCTCGTCTCTCCTCAGAGCAGAGCGGCAAAGAGTCTCTGCAAGTGATCGCTGAAGACGTGCTAGTAACTGAAATAGGTTTCTCTCATTTGCAAAGGCTTTTGAAAGTTCTTTCCATGGATCCAGTGTTACAAGGTGAACACATATATTTCGTCGTCGAACCAAGGCAGGTAGAAGCTGGAAACATGTGATTTCTTGTAGATTTCGCTCTCCAGGCCATAAGGTCAATGTCATAATGGCAATGCGAACAAGAGTTCAAGCAAAACTTTCCCTTGCTTATTTTCTCCAAATACATTTAGAAGACCACTCCTTCCAAGCTGCATTTCAAGATACCTTTCACCTTCTTGACTAGGCGTACAATTTGGTCCCCTACCAGCATCAGGTGGCATTAAATATGTACCAGTCCATCTTGCAAAAAGCCATACCACTGCCTCCATTAGCCGAGGACTGAAAAATTGCTTCTCGCATCTTTGAATCCAGACTTTGTTCTGCCAAATCAATAATACATCGAGATAGAACAATTACTGGATGATTCTCTGGCTCTCTTATATCCAAAAATTGAACTTGTATTGTCTCTGGAACCAATGGAGTCTCTCCATCACCGGAGTCAGCAAGGACATGCCCAGATATTAGTAGAAGCCAATGAAGCTCCTCTAGAATAGGAGTGGGATCAGCTCTTATACCTCTGCTCTGATTAAGCAATGAACATCTTTCAGAAAACAACATTGCAAGTAAAGGTATACTTTCCCCAGGTGCAGCACGTGCAATCAGAGCAAAGGAACTTAATCGCTCATCTTTCCTCAAAGCAGGTTTAGAAAGACGAACAACTGCATGCACTACTGCAACCCCAGATGGACCTAGTGCCGCAGGATCATATGCTATTAATGCATAGTTGTGTATAGGGCGCAAAAAAACATCTCCAGCTACCCTAGTTGTGTTAGCAACAAATGTAAGGTTAACATTTGAAAGAGAAACGAGTATTGTGTACTTGTCAACGACAACAAATCCCATTGTTTTAGAATGATATATAATCACCCCAGTTCTAGAAAAACCCTTACCATGCACACCGTCAATAATTGCACATGGTGGTATATCTGTCTCAACCATCACAAGTGTTGACTTAATGACTCTCTCAGCATTAGAAACAAATGTTTGGCAATCATAGCTACCCAATAATTCCCTTGGAATTTCCGGTGGTTGGATTGTTGTATCTTTGGAAACATAAGACTCATTTTCTTATTGATGCCTAGTATTTGGAGAAGTATGTAACTCCATTACTTCCCCTTCTTTCTCATAATCCAATTCAAGATCAGCTTCATCAAGATCCTCATCTTGATACTCATCTTGATCTATATCATTCTCATCAAGATCTTTTGAATTCCGTGAATCGGTTGAATTGCTCTGTTGACTATGTCCAATATTCGGGAATATTGGTCCTTGTGTTTGATTTATCTTGTTGCAAATGTCGGTTAGCTTTTGCATTGCTTGGTTATGATTGTCTGTGGACTCGTTATGGTTTAGCCAAATTTGTCTTTCTATCCGATTTGTCGTGTCTTGAAGCTTTTTGATGTTGTTGGAATGTCTCGTAACTTTACCCTCGAGATCGACTAATCTTTTGGTGAAGTCATCGGAATTACTATTGATCTTACTTTCAAGATCAATCAATTTTTTGTTGAAATCGTCCATCCCCATTGATGACGATATCGAGCGGTAGCGATTTCAAGGAATGCTGAATGTGGCAACAACACCACAGTGGCGGCAATAGCACTGCTTGTAACAGCTGAAGGCAGCCAGGAACAACGGATGGCAGTCACAACCAAACTGTTCTGATACCAATGGAACAACAAAACCGTAGACTTGCTGACTTAATTGTAAAGTACATAAGAGGTATTCGTAATAATAATATATTATATATAAAATGTATAAGTGATGAGAAATGTTACAATGAGGCTCTGCTTATATACCTAGGCAAGTGGCCTTTCATGACTGGGCATGTCTTTTAGACATGCCCTTTCACCAACTTAATGACTACTTACATAATCCTTATTTGACTATTAATAACTATATTTATTCTATTTATACTATTTGTTATGAATTATATTCATACTAGGGATGATCTGATCCCAATGTCTAGAATCAACAAGAGACAAAGAGCAGCTTCAGAGAGGCAGTGTAGAGAAGTAGGAGCATCAACAACAAGAGGGTAGCAGCTCCGCAGCGCAGGGGCAACTTCAACTATGCAGGTGCTGCACACTCACTCCTAGGGCAGCATAAGGCAGTTGGAAACCCTCAGAGGTTACGCAGAGACCCTTAGGGGCAGTGTAGGGACTGCGTCACGCAATCTGGGGTTACGCAGTCCTTTCCAGGCCAGCATTGAGGAACGCAAAGGTTGCAGAGGCTGATGCAGGGGCTTCATGGGCTACACTGTGAAAATTCTATTGCAGTGTATTGGTTTATTTTCTCCTACTTGATTTAATTAATACAAGTTATTTCCAGAATTAAATTCAGAAAATATCGAAAATAAACACAACTACAGCCTACACATGCAGATCATTTACTGAATAATACACTCATGCAACAGAGTGACACATGGATTTTTGGACATAAATCCTCGGAAAAACCCAAAGCGGGAAAATTGATGCAACAAATATGAGGGTTTATTATTAAGTAGTTCTGAGTACAGTGAATCTAGGTTCTAGATTCGGAAAACCCGACAGAGAATAAAAGATATCAAATATACAGCTAACGTGAAGATCTAGTGCCAAATATCTGACTGATCCACACCCTCAAACGGGATTTACAGGACTTAGCTCGGATCTGACCCTAGAAACCCTCAGCATTGCCCTTGAAGCCTTAGCGTCAGCCCTACTCACCTTAAATGCCACTGCGCTGCACCAGAATGGACTGCGTCACCCCTAGAAGGATCCCATAGTCTAACGCTGGCCCTAAAAGACCCTCTGCGTGATTTCTGAAGCCTCCCTGTGCGTCTGCGCTGTCCTGCGTAGCGGTTGCGCAGCACCTGCGTAGTTGCTGCTCTACTTCTCTGCACTGTCCTGTTGCTGCTCCTCTACCTCTTACTGATGTTGAGATCTTGTGTGTTTGGGGTAGCATCAGTTGTGCTCTAGCTCCCAAACTTTGTGGAGGGACTAGAGTACACTGGATCTATAAGACCCATAAATGGATTTGGGAAATTTCATCTGGTTTAGGAGATATTAAATTAATTAATTATTTTAATGTATTTCCTAAGTTAAAACTAAGGAAAATAAAATAATTAAAATGAATTTAATTAAACATGTGATGAAATTATCTTAAGTCACACGGATCAAGCTTTCTTTTAATCTTAGCCATGATTTAAAGATTTAATCTTGGTCGTTGATTTGTCAACGAGAAAAGTGTTGATCAGCGGTTGTCATTGATGTCAACCCAAGCAGCACCAGGGGCTAACCCAATATTGCATGGGAATTTTGACCTACCAAATTAATATATTCTGGGTCAATAACTCTTTTGATGGTTTCTACTTGTCGAGATGTTTCCGTTGATATATGGCATGCCATGTAATTTTCCATTGTTTGAGAGATATTCATGTTTGAAGTTTGTACCCCTAGTTAGTGGGCTAAAACCCCATGGGATTGGGGCATGGGTCATTGAAAAGTCATAATTAATATTTTTTAAGCTCCTAAAATCCCTCCCACGTTCACTTGTTGAAGCCCCTCTCAACTTAAGCATTCATATAAATTGTGATCTTCATTTAGAATGTTGTAGGATGAAGTGTCATGATCCCAGGGGGAGTACTTGTGTTGCCATCAATGCCAAAGGGGGAGATTGTTGATCAGCGGTTGTCATTGATGTCAACCCAAGCAGCACCAGGGGCTAACTCAATATTGCATGGGAATTTTGACCTACCAAATTAATATATTCTGGGTCAATAATTCTTTTGATGGTTTCTACTTGTCGAGATGTTTCCGTTGATATATGGCACACCATGTAATTCTCCATGGTTTGAGAGATATTCATGTTTGAAGTTTGTACCCCCAGTTAGTGGGCTAAAATCCCATGGGGTTGGGGCATGGGTCATTGAAAAGTCATAATTAATATTTTGTAAGCTCCTAAAATCTCTCCCACGTTCACTTGTTGAAGCCTCTCTCAACTTAAGCATTCATATAAATTGTGATCTTCATTTCCTTCTTATGCATGGGATTCGGCCATCTGAAACAGGTCATCGTGGAATTTTCGCTCTAACTTGTTTTCTACGAAGGCTCAGAAGCTGAAATTTTTATGAGGCGAAGCCGAAATCCTGAGGAAGCTGCAGTAAAAATTTCAGATCAAGTTGCGCAATATTTTTGGAGATATGATCTGTGGAAGTAAGGGTTTTTGCATGCTCCTGAAATTCATCTCAAAGAAGTGACCTTGGTAAAATCATCATAACTCTCTCTCTGTGTATCGGATTGGAATTCTGTAAAAAGTCGCAGATAGTGAACAGTCTGTAGTTTTCGCTTTATCAATTTCAAAGCCAAATGAAGAAACAATGACACGTGGCACGCCGTACAAGTGCGCTCTGCTGAAACTGTCCATAATTAGGGCATTGTGAGAAATTGGGTATAACTCTCTTGAAGAATCCAAATTGGGTCAGACCTGTGGCATTGGAAAGATGACACAGAGGACTACTACAGGACCGAAAATAAGATATTGAGGATCTGAAATAACAGAGATACACCAGATTCAATATTGAGTTCCTAGAAGGCAAGAAAAAGCTAGATCATGTGTTATCAAGGATTGCAAAGGACCAAACTTTCTATGGCAGCAAAGCAAAGCAAGGTGCAGCAGAGGGTAGCATGACAAGAGCAGCAACCAAGGTGCATAACAGCAGCAAGAAGTTCATCATATGAAGTCTTCAAGTGGGCAGCACTGCATACAATCATTGTAAAGATATCATTGTACTTAGTCATTGTAAATACATTATTGTACAAATTGTACTAGTGTCTATCTGCCAAGGGTTGAAGAGGCAGTGTTGGGAGGTCTAGGATCATCATTAGGTGGTTGTGTAAAAGTTGGGGTTATGGTTTAGTATATCTTCTTCTTCTGCATCATTCTATATCATTGTAAAGTGGACCATTTTCCGTGGTACGGGAGTCCATTCTTCTTTTATTCTTCTATAGGGTGGTAGGGTGGTGGTAGGGTGAGTTGTAGCTGATTGGGTGTTAGGGCATCCGTTCAGTTGACTACTGAAGAATCTCGAACGTTGGAGCGTCCATCCAGTGGGAGCTGGAGAAGAATGCTTTTCTAGATTCTAAGAAGTTGGAGCTTTATTTTTAATTGGAGTTGAATATTAAAGAATTATTAGAAAAGTTTTAGGTGGTTTTCGTCCCAGAGTGGGTTTCCACCTTAAGACCTGTGTGCATTTGTGTTCCTCTTGTTTGCTGCTATCATTGTACAAACACTGATAATAATTGAAGATTAACTAATGCTCTAATTGAAAGGAATATTGATTCACCCCCCCCCCCCCTCAGTATTTCCAAAAATTGGTATCAGAGCTTGTTTCCTTCAATAGCAGTTTAACAGCTGGAAGGAGGTCAAGGAGCATACCAAGAATGGTGTACCTCTATTCAATGAAAATACTTATGCACTCTAGAAAGGAATAATGGAGGTCTATCTCTTGGCACAAGGTTACGAAGTATGGGACACTGTTTAAAATGGATTTACATCAACTACGAATGAACAAGGTAAGAAGAATTTGGTAAATGATGCAAAAGCAAAGAATATTATTATCAGTGGACTTATTGAATCTACTTATCATAAGGTGTTGGGTTGTAAAACTTCCAAAAATGTATGGGAGAAGCTTGAGAATATATATGTAGGTGACTCAAATGTCAAAGAAGCAAAGCTTCAAATCTATAGAGCAAAATTTGAGCAACTCAAAATGAAAGAAGATTGCAACATTGGTGCATACTTCCAATACATTGATGAAATAACCAATACTCTAGAAGGATTGGGAGAGCCAGTTGACGAGAAGACTATTATACGGAAGATTCTTAGAACGTTACTAAAGAGATTCAACCCAAAAGGTATCGGTCTTAGAATACAAGTAAATCGACAACTCAAGAAAGAGGAATTACATGGAGTTATCATAGCATATGAAATGAGACTTGATGAAGAAGAGGGTACTTTGCATATAGAAACAATGTTCGTTGCATCCAAGAAAACCAATAAGGATAAAAAACCTTCAATTGAAAAGACATACACCTGCAACTATGAAGAAAAGGGAGATGATAAAGAAGGTCTTTCAGATGAAGAATATGCTTACTTCACAAGAAAACTAAAAATTGGTAAGGGACAATTCAAGGGTAAAACTCCATTGATATGTTTTAGCTATAATGAGGTTTGGCATTTTGCAGCAAAATGTCCAAACAGAAGTAATGGCAACTCAAAAGGAAAGAAAGGCTTAAGAAATTCAACAAGCAAGGATCCAAAAGGAACTTTCTCTCTAAAGAAGATAGCTCATCATCTGACGAAGACAATGATAATGAAGAAGAAGCCAATGAGAGAGTATTGTTTATGGCCAAGCACAATAAACCCAAGCACAATAAGTAAGAGGTATCAAACAACAAAGAATAAGGATGGACCATAGAAAAATTTTATGATGAAGCAATCAAGCTTATAAAAGATCTCAAGGCGGAGAAGATCCGTTCCAAAACTCTTCAAGAACAAGTTCAAGGTCTGAAAATTGAAGTTGAAGAACACAAATGCATTGAAGATTCACTTCAAAAGAAGTTGGAAGAAAGCAACCAAGAAAGGGAAGAATTAGAAGCCAAAGTAGTCTCACTGCATGAGGAAGTGAAGAAAGGAAAAACTATCCAAAACTATGCCAACATCTCAAGGGCATTGGAAGAACTCATCAACAATCAACGATCTTACAATGACAAAACTGGCATCGGTTACAAAGAAGAAGAAGCATGACCTTCTACAATAAAATACAATGAACCTATGAGATCCGACATGCATGTAGACTTCATTGGACAAGATTCGCAAGAACAACCTTGGAAGACAACTCCTCGACGAAAATTTCCATCCAGGTACCAACATATTTTTTATGGCTATTGTTATTCATGTGGAAAATTTGGTCATAAAGCTGTAGAATTTCGCACGTACCCTAGGAACGAATACAATTCCAGGAGATCTGTCAAATATGAACCTCCCAAGGCTCAACGAAACATCAATAGATTTGAAAATTTAAGAAATAATATTGAATGTTACAAATGTCAAAACTTTGGACACATAGCTAGAGACCGTAGACTTAAAAATCTTCCTGAAGAATCTTCGAAGCCACAAAATGAACAAACATGGAAGACGAAGAAGACTAATAATTTTTCTCTCGCTCTCAAGGCTCAAAACAACAAAGATGTGTGGTATGTTGATAGTGGTTTCTCAACGCATATGACTGGAGATAGAAAGAAATTTGTATCTCTGAAAGAGAAGAATGATGGAACCGTGTCCTTTGGAAATGATAGATCTTAAAATGTTATAGGATCAGGTACCGTCACTCTTGGAAGCAAAGATGCTCTAGCCAAGAATGTTCTATTGGTTGAAAACATGAATCACAATCTGCTCAGTGTTGGACAAATGTGTGATCAAGGACAAACAATACTATTCAACTCCACAAAATGTGAAATCAGGAAAGGTGTGTATGGTGAAATTGTGGCTACAGCAAGTCGAGCTCCAAATGACATATATGTTCTGGATGAAGCAACTAAAGCACGTATAATAGCTAAAGAGGATGATATAATAATTGGTAGCAATGATGATCGACTAAGTAAGAATTTTGCTACAAAGGTGCAAAGTGATTTCGAGATGTCTTTACTTGGTGAGCTGACATACTTATTAGGGCTTCAAATATTTCAGTAAGAGAAAGGAATATTTATATGTCAATCCAAGTACAATAAGGAAATGCTCAAGAAATTTAAAATGGAAGATTGCAAACCCATCCTTACTCCAATGGTAACATGTTGCAAATTGAGCATAGATGACTCATCTAAGGATGTGGATCAAAGGCTGTATAGATCTATGATTAGTAGTCTTCTATATGTAACAGCCTCCCAACTATATGTTATGCAAGCAGTTGGACAAGTAGCAAGATTCCAAGCAGCACCAAAGAATCACATATTAAATATTCGCCAGCATTGGAATATATTGGCCACAAGCTTGGGATTCTCCCAAGTTCTCATTAGATTTTCTGTTTTTTAGAATATAAAGGGGGAGTGGAAGTGTGTACAGGTCCGCAGGATGGTTGTGTTTCAGGGGAAGTTGCCCTTTGCCATTGATGTCAAAGGGGGAGAGAATGTTGTAGGAAGAGGTGTCATGATTGCAGGGGGAGTACTTATGTTGCCATCAATGCCAAAGGGGGAGATTGTTGATCAGCGGTTGTCATTGATGTCAATCCAAGCAGCACCAGGGGCTAACCCAATATTGCATGGGAATTTTGACCTACCAAATTAATATATTCTGGGTCAATAATTCTTTTGATGGTTTTTACTTGTCGAGATGTTTCCGTTGATATTTGGCACGCCATGTAATTCTCCATGGTTTGAGAGATATTCATGTTTGAAGTTTGTACCCCCATTTAGTGGGTTAAAACCCCATGGGGTTGGGGCATGGGTCATTAAAAAGTCATAATTAATATTTTGTAAGCTCCTAAAATCCCTCCCACGTTCACTTGTTGAAGCCCCTCTCAACTTAAGCATTCATATAAATTGTGATCTTCATTTCCTCCTTATGCATGGGATTCGGCCATCTAAAACAGGTCATCGTGGAATTTTTGCTCTAACTTGTTTTCTACGAAGGCTCAGAAGCTGAAATTTTTATGAGGCGAAGCCGAAATCCTGAGGAAGCTGCAGTAAAAATTTCAGGTCAAGTTGTGCAATATTTTTGGAGATATGATCTGTGGAAGTAAGGGTTTCTGCAGGCTCCTGAAATTCATCTCAAAGAAGTGACCTTGGTAAAATCATCATAACTCTCTCTCTGAGTATCAGATTGGAATTCTGTAAAAAGTGGCAGATAGTGAACAGTCTGTAGTTTTCGCTCTATCAATTTCAAAGCCAAATGAAGAAACAACGACACGTGGCACGCCGTACAAGTGCGCTCTTCTGCAACAGTCCATAATTAGGGCATTGTGAGAAATTGGGTATAACTCTCTCTTGAAGAATCCAAATTGGGTCAGACTTGTGGCATTGGAAAGACGACTCAGAGGACTACTACAGGACCGAAAATAAGATATTGAGGATCTGAAATAACATAGATACACCAGATTCAATATCGAGCTCCTAGAAGGCAAGAAAAAGCTAGATCATGTGTTATCAAGGATTGCAAAGGACCAGACTTTCTACGGCAGCAAAGCAAAGCAAGGTGCAACAGAGGGTAGAATGACAAGGGTAGCAACCAAGGTGCATAACAGCAGCAAGAAGTTCATCATATGAAGTCTTCAAGTGGGCAGCACTTCATACAATCATTGTAAAGGTATCATTGTACTTAGTCATTGTAAATACATTGTTGTACAAATTGTACTAGTGTCTATTTGCCAAGGGTTGAAGAGGCAGTGTTGGGAGGTCTAGGATCATCATTGGGTGGTTGTGTCAAAGTTAGGGTTATGGTCTAGTATATCTTCTTCTTCTGCATCATTCTATATCACTGTAAAGTGGACCATTTTCCCTGGTACGGGAGTCCATTCTTCTTTTATTCTTCTATAGGGTGGTAGGGTGGTGCTAAGGTGAGTTGTAGCTCATTGGGTGTTAGGGCATCCATTCAATTGACTATTGAAGAATCTCGGACGTTGGAGCGTCCATCCAGTGGGAGCTGGAGAAGAATGCTTTTCTAGATGCTAGGAAGTTGGAGCTTTATTTTCAATTATAGTTGAATATTAAAGAATTATTAGAAAAGCATTAGGTGGTTTTCGTCCCGGAGTGGGTTTCCACCTTAAAAACTGTGTGCATTTGTGTTCCTCTTGTTTGCTACTATCATTGTACAAACACTGTTAATAATTGAAGATTAACTAATGGTCTAATTGAAAGGAATACTTATTCACCCCCCCTCTCAGTATTTCCATCAAAAAGTATAAAGGAAAGGCTTGGGGTCATTTGTAAAATACACATCAAGGCAGAGCACTGAAGCTAAGCTGAGATTCTAGGGCGGGGTTGCTAAGAATTCTCAGAAGTGTTTCAGTTGTGGAGAGGGGAATTTAGACCAAGGGGATGATCTGATCCCGGGGTCTAGAATACACAAGAAGCAGAGAAGAGATCAGCAAGGACAACGAGAGAAAGGCAGCAACAACAATGTCTTTCAGGGGCAGCGCTGGGGTTTCTAGGCCTAGATATCGCTGAGTTTTGTAAATCCCGTTTGAGGGTGTGGATCAGTCAGTATTTTTGGTCTTAGATCAGCTAGGAGTTGTAGATCTAGAGTTTTCTCTGTAGGTTTTTCCAGATCCAGAAACCAGAGTTGTGTATTCAAAAATATTCTTAATAATAGAACCCTCCAGCAGCCAAAGACCGGTTTTCCCACATTGGGTTTTTCCGAGGATATTTTGTCCATAAATAACTGTGTCACTGTGTCTGTGTGTGCATATGCTTACTCTAGATCTGAATTGGTAGAGATCTGTTATGTGTTTTGCTTTGATGTTAACTTGAATTTATTCAGTTAATAACTTGTGTAAGTAGAAGCTTAACGGTAATAATTTCTGCATAAGAATTAAGATTCAGAAATTTCTACATGGTATCAGAGCTATTGCAGATCTGAAGGGGCAGT
This sequence comes from Pinus albicaulis, assembly GCA_034641835.2. Taxonomy (NCBI): domain Eukaryota; kingdom Viridiplantae; phylum Streptophyta; class Pinopsida; order Pinales; family Pinaceae; genus Pinus; species Pinus albicaulis. Next base: position 1,055,650,702 of record CM076575.1, on the reverse strand, counting down.
GCAGTTGATAGGAATTGCAAATTTGACATGAACCAAGGGAAGGGTTCATGCAACCAAAAGGACTCACCTAGTCCTCCAGAGCATGCAGAAAGGCAGAGGGAACATGACATGAAAGTGCTGGCATCCAGACTAGAGGAGGATCTTGCAAGTGTGTCAAGCACAACTCCTCTTGATGTTTGGTATATTGACAGTGGAGCATCTGCTCACATGACGGGGGTTCGAGAATGTTTTTCGAGATTTCAAAAGGAGCAGATGAATTTCCAAATAACTATGGGAAACAAAGGAAAATGTACCCCCATCAGGAGAGGTACTGTAATTTTTTAGATGGAAGATGGCCACAAGATTCGAGCCATGAATGTTCTGCATGTACAAGTGTTGGGGATGAACTTACTCTCGGTGTCTCAACTTCAGAACAAGGGCTATGATGTATACTTTATTCAAGACAAAGTATATGTCAAACATCCTAACTGGAGTAAAAAGGCACAAATTGGAGTAAGGAGTCACAAGTTGTATAAGCTTCAGCTTCAATCTCCGGTGGCCCTAATCGGCAGTACAGATGACAGAGATCTGAATGAGTTATGGTATGGAAGGATGGGGCATCTACATCATGGAGCCTTGGGGATTCTCAAAAATACTGTCATAGGGACTCCTGAACTCAGCACAAAGAAAGACGATGTTTGCAGAGGATGCGTACTAGGGAAGTACACTAAGGCAACGTTTTCCAAGAAGCAACAACAGAGCCAAAGGTGTATTAGAGTTAGTACGCTCTGACATTTGTGGTTCGATGTCTACAACAACTTTAAGTGGGGAAAAATATTTTGCCACCTTCATTGATGATTATTCCAGGAAAACTTGGTTCTATTTTCTGAAGACCAAAGATGAAGTCTTTAATTGGTTTAAAGATTTCAAAGGATTGGTGGAGAACTCTACAGGAAAGAAGATCAAGAAGTTAAGGTCAAAAAACGATGGAGAATATATCGTTAAAGACTTCACAAATTTCTGTGCGCAGGAAGGCATCAAGAGAGAGTGGACAACTCCTTACAATCTAGAACAAAATGGAGTTGCAGAACGGAAGAATCGGACCATAATAGAAGCTGCAAGGGCAATGTTGTATGACTAGGAAATGCCCAAATTCTTATGGGCAGAGGCCTGCAACACAACAGTCTATATTTAGAACAGAGTTCCAAATAGGGCTTTGGGGAAGGTGACTTCCAAAAGTGTGTTCACAGGCAACAAGCCTAAAGTGAGCCACATCAGGATATTCGACAGCGTAGCATACTGCCATGTTCTAGAGAAAAAGAGGAAGAAACTAGATCAAACTGTAGAAAAGGGTTTTCTGATGGGCTATAGTGAGAACGCAAAGGCATACCGCATCTATATTAAGAGAGCAGGAAAGTCGTGGTAAGAAGGGATGTAAAATTCCTTGAAGAAAGAGCCTTTAGGAAATCTCGAGAGATGGCCACAGATACACAAATTGAGGAAGATCCACTGGTACAGCCTCAACGACCTCTGGAGGAGAGGTCTCGTGCCTCTCCTAGGCACAATTGTTTTGAAGAAAGCTCCTCCGACGAAGAATAGGAGGAAGAACAAGTGAGAACACCCACCACTGATGGGAGACCGAGCAGAGAACTCCAACAGATTCTTAGAGATGCAGAAGGATTTGTTGGAACACCTAGAGAAGGGAAGAGGATAAGGAAACAACCTGACAGATATCAGGCACTGGTACCTCAGGTTGGAGAGCCCTCTACCTTTCGGGAAGCAGCTCAGCATCAGGTATGGGTAGATGCCATGGTGGAGGAGTATAGCTCCATCATGACAAATGATGTTTGGGAAATAGTCCCTAGACCACAGGACAGATCTGTTGTAGGATCCAGGTGGATCTACAAGATCAAATATGCTGCAGATGGTAAGATAGAGAAATTTAAAGCAAGATTTGTAGCAAGGGGTATGCCCAGAAAGAAGGCATTGACTATGAAGAAACCTTTGCTCCTGTAGCACAATACACTTCTATCAGATCCATCATCTCTTTTGCAGTGCATATGGGATGGGAGATTCACCAGATGGATGTCAATATTGCGTTCTTGAACGGTGTGATAGAGGAGGAAGTGTACATAGAGCAGCCAGAGGGCTTCGAGACACATGAGCAAAAGACTCATGTTTGCAGACTTAAGAAAGCCTTGTATGGCTGGAAACAAGCCCCCAAGGCATGGTATGGTCGGATTGATGGCTACTTGCAGAAGATGGGGTTCGTCAAGAGTGACGCAGATCCCAACTTATACTACTTGAGAGTAGGAGATGAGCCACTTGTTCTTGTTTTGTATGTGGATGATTTGTTTTTGACTGGGTCATCCAAGCTCATCATGGACTGCAAGGAGAATCTGGCAACAGAATTTGACATGAAGGACCTGGGACGGATGCACTATTTACTTGGGTTAGAAGTTTGGCATCATGAAGGGGAAATCTTCGTAGGGCAAGGAAGATACACGACAGAGATTTTGAAAAGATTCCAGGTGGAAGACTGTAGACCCATGGCCACACCAATGATCACTAACTCGAAGAAGATAGACACATCAGAGGATGATGAGGCTGATCCCACCTTGTACAGACAACTCATCGGGTCATTGATGTATCTGGTCAATACAAGACCAGACATCTGGTATCTAGTCAATACAAGACCAGACATCTACTATGCAGTGAATACCCTTAGTCAGTTCATGGTGGAACCAAGGAGGGCTCATTGGGCAGCAGCTAAACATATTCTCAAATACTTGAGAGGGATAGTCGAGTATGGGCAAAAGTACATGAAGGAAATGAAATTCAGTTAAGTGGGTTCACAGATGCAGACTGGGCTGGAAGCACAGTAGATCGGAAAAGTACCAGCGAGTACTGTTTCAGTCTCGGATCAAGAATGACCTCCTAGTGTAGCAGGAAACAAAAGTCCCTAGCACTGAGCTCAACTGAGGCAGAGTACATGGCAGCAAACACGGCTTTGTGTGAGGCCATATGGCTCCGCAAATTAATTTTGAACCTACTTAAGAAACGAATAGAGCCGACCAAGATCATGTGTGATAATCAGAGTTGCATCAAGCTCTTTGAGAATCCTGTGCTTCATGACCAGTCGAAGCACATTGACATTCGGTGTCACTTTATCGGAGACTATGTTTAGAAGGGAGCAGTACAGTTATGATACACTCCTACAGGTGAACAAGTAGCATACATTCTCACAAAGGCTCTGAATAAGGTTAAGTTCACTTACTTCAGAGAGAAGATGGGAATGATTGAGAACCTCTTCCACTGGAGGAAAGGGTGGTCTTTCGAAGAAGAGGGAGTTGCAATACAGTTGTTGCAATGGTAGTGGCAGAGTCATGGGCAGCAGTATAGAATGGTAGCAGCAGTGCAGAGTTGAGTGGCAGGAGGCCAAGCTTCAACAACACAGAACCTGTGCCCAAAATTATGTAATGCATGAGTGTGATGTATTGCTAGAGCACACCCTTGATGCTAAGAGGGAGTGTTGAGATTTTGTGTATTTGGGGTAGCATCAGTTGTGCTCTAGCTCCCAAATCCTTGTGGAGGGACGTCAGGGAGCACGGGATCAGCCAGCAAGTGCAGCTGAGCAAGGTGGAGGCCAAGCTTCCAACAACGTAACCCGTGCCCAAAATTATGTAATGAAGGAGGTAAAGGGGACAGGTTGGGGAGTAATAATCTCTTGGATGCTAAGAGGGAGTGTTGAATTTTGTGTATTCGGGTAGCAGGGGCCTGTGCTCTAGCTCCCAAACTTTGTGGAGGGACTAGAGTACACTGGATCTACAAGACCCAGAAATGAATTTGGGAAATTTCATCTGGTTTAGGAGATATTAAATTAATTAATTATTTTAATGTATTTCCTAAGTTAAAACTTAGGAAAATAAAATAATTAAAGTGAATTTAATTAAACTTGTGATGAAATTATCTTAAGTCACACGGATCAAGCTTTCTTTTAATCTTAGCCATTGATTAAAGATTTAATCTTTGTTGTTGATTTGTCAACGATAAAAGTATAAAGGAAAGACTTGGGGTCATTTGTAAAATACACATGGAGGCAAAGCACTGAAGCTAAGCTAAGATTCTAGGGTGGGGTTACTAAGAATTCTTAGAAGTGTTTCAGTTGCAGAGAGGGGAATTTAAACCAAGGGGATGATCTGATCCTAGGGTCTAGAATACACAAGAAGCAGAAAAGAGATCAGCAAGGACAACGCAGAGAAAGACAGCAGCAACAACAAAAACAATAACAGTGTCTTTTAGGGGCAGCGCTAGGGTTTCTGGGCCTAGATTTGGCTGAGTTCCATAAATCCTGTTTGAGGGTGTGGATCAGTCAGTATTTTTGGTCTTAGATCAGCTAGGAGCTGCAGATCTAGAGTTTTCTCTGTAGGTTTTTCCAGATCTAGAAACCAGAGTTGTGTATTCAGAAATATTCTTAATAATAGAACCCTCCAGTAGCCAGAGACCGGTTTTCCCACATTGGGTTTTTCTAGGGACAGTTTGTCCAGAAATAATTGTGTCACTGTGTCTATGTGTGCATATGCTTATTTTAGATCTGAATTGGTAGAGATCTGTTATGTGTTTTTCTTTGATGTTAACTTGAATTTATTCAGTTAATAACTTGTATAAGTAGGAGAAGCTTAACCAGATTAACACTAATAATTTCTACATAAGAATTAAGATTTAGAAATTTCTACAACTGACTCTTGGCTCTTGGAATTAGATCATTCCCTTAGCCAACTCTCACTGTAGGAAATTCCTCCAAAAATTCTTAGTGAACCCGCCCTAGAATTCCAGATCTATTCCTCAGTTCTACCAGAAATGTGTCTCTTCAACTGACTCTCAAGCCTTTATCTTATACTTTTTCGTTGAACCCTTCAACGTCCGAGATTAAATCATCCATCAATCGCTGAGATTAAAAGACTACTTGATCCATGTGACTTAAGACAATTTCAGCACGTGTTAATTAATTCACTTTAATTATTTTATTTTCCTAAGTTAGACTTAGGAAATCCATTAACAATAATTAATTATTTGAATAACATGAACACCGACTGAAATTTCTCAAATCCATTTCTCGGTCTTGTAGATCAAGTGTATTCTAGTCCCTCCACAAAATTTGGGAGCTAGAGCACAACTAATGCTACTCCAAATACACAAAATCTCAACACTCCCTCTTAGCATTAGGAGTGTGCTCTAGCAATACATCATACCATGCATTACAAGATCTTGAGTATTGGATCTGTGTTGTTGATGCTTGGCATGCTGCCCTTCATCTATTGCACTACTGCTCTCTGTACAGCTGCCCATGCCACTGCCACTGACACTGCCACATCTTTACTGCAGCTCCCTCTCAAATTGCTGCATCATGCTGCCCATAGCATTGTCGCTGCTAACTGCTGCACTACAACTCAGTTGCTGAGAAGTAAGCAACTGAATGACTCTACCCAACTGTTTGGTAGATAAGTCAGGTTGCCCTCCAACACTAAAGCTCCTTGGATGCTTAATCACGTTGTCCCCCTGGAGACACTGCCATGCTTCAACACTGCACTGTGTTAGCCCAGCTCCTCTGCGCTGCTGAAGTCCCATCAACCTCTCTGCGCCGCTGCCTCCATGTTGTTGCTGCCTCTGCATCACGCTGCTCACTCTTCAGCTCCATCTTGCTCTTCAATGTGGTTATCTATAACCATCTCCCGACTCATCCTGCTACCGTCTTAAGGCACCCGTAGCTCGTATGTGATCCAAGAGTAGGGCTGGCTTAAGGATCCCACCATCATCTATAGATGCTCTACAGATCCATGTCACCCCACCTCTTCTCTCGAGGTGCATGAGCACTCATGGCTGCATCATCACTAGAGCCATCGTCATTTGCTGCTACAGCCTTGGAATCAGAAGCTCCTTTGTCCTTCTTCTTAGGACAACTGCTGGCGAAATGACCAAGATCACCACAGTTAAAGCATCGGACCTTGGAGACGTTCTTCTTCTTCTTCCCTTGCTTCTTTTCCCTTGATGCAAGGGCTGCATCCTCCTCCTCTTCTTTCTTCACTCTGGCTGACCTGCTTCCTCCACTGATAGACTGCTTCTTGGTGATCCTCCTGATCTCCTCTTGGTGGAGAATGGCCCACATATCTGCCCATGATGGTAATGCTACCCTTCCCAGAATGCTTTGGACAAACGTTTCCCATTCTTCAGACACAACATTCAGGGCCATTCTCACTAGGAGCTGTTCATCTGGATTAGCACCCATGCCAATCGGCTAGTCACGGATAGCTTGAAGTCTGAAGAGGAATGGATCTATCTCTTCACCCTTCATCATTTGGAACATCCGCATCTGATTCTCAAGAAGCATTCTTCTTTGCACAGAGCCTCCTTGGTACATCGTCTCCAAGTTTGTCCACATGTCATTTGTTGTATTCTTACTAGCAATATGAGGAATCACGTGGTCCTTGACTCCGTCTATGATCAAACGCTTCGTCCGAGCTTGATTTTCTTGATACTTCTTGAGTGGATCTGCATCAGTTGGTACAACAAGTGTCTTCTCTACATGATCTTTAAGACCATACTCATCCAAAACTGAGAGAATTTTGGCCTTCCAAATAGCATAGTTGGACATGCTGTCCAATCTATCTTGATCCCTTAGTCCATATCGAGCCATCTTTGCTCATATATGAAAGAAATAGTACTTCTCCCTCTAGATCTGGGTTTCTTGGTGATTAGAAACCCTCTAGCAGCTGCTTCTGCTGAGACACTGACTTCCCGCCTGGAAATCTTCCACCAAAACTCAAACGGACAATACTCTCCAATCCTCTTGATCGTATCTTTGATCCGTTTGGTTCAGATCTGCTGAGTAACTATCTTCCTCCCGCCTTTGTTGCCTTAGCTAGGCGCAACTCTGCACCTGTAGAATCTCTACCCCACCAGCACCGCTGAAGATTTGAAGCACTGCTCCCGGATCTTGGCAAAATTCTTCTGCAACAAGAGAAGTGATTGGACATCGTCTTCCTTGCTGGCCCAGTGCAGTCCCAATGCTGCTTAGAAATGGATTGCGTAACCCCAGACTGGGTGACGCAGTCCTTATGCTGCCCTGGGAAGGGTCTGCGTACTGCAGCTTCAGCGTTGTCTCCTATGTATGCTTTCCCTCGCTGTCAAGAAGCCCTTTTTGGAACTGCTACTTCTTCTACCACCTTGCAAAAAAAATATTTCTTCAGCTGATTGCTAGAGATTCAGCTTGATCTACTATCGCTCTGATACCATGTGAAAATTTTACTGTAGTGTATTGGCTTATTTTCTCCTACTTGATTTAATTAATACAAGTTATTTCCAGAATTTAGAGTCAGAAAATGTCGAAAATAAACACAACTACAACCTCACATGTGGATGATTTACTGAATAATACACTCATGTAACAAAGTGACACATGGATTTTTGGACATAGGTCCTCGGAAAAACCCAAAGCGGGAAAACCGGTGCAGCAGATATGAGGGTTTATTATTATGTAGTTCTGAGTACAGTAAAGATGGGTTCCAAATTTGGAAAACCCGACAGAGAATAAAAGATATCAAATTTGCAGCTAACCTAAAGATTTAGTGCCAAATATCCAGTGTTCCACGGGGTCGCGTCCCCTAGGGTTGGGTGCGCGCACCCCTCGCACCCCTCGCACCCGGGACGGGGAGTCTCCTGGGGGTGTGTTTCCCCGCGACTCCCCAAAAAGGGTGCTTCTGGGCGTCCCCCTTTTGAAGGGGGACGTGACTCCCCGCGACTCCCCGCGACTCCCCAAAAAGGGTGCTTCGGGAATTTTTTTTTTTTTTTTTTTTATTTTGTAAAAAAAAATTGTAAGTTTAAAAAAAGTTTACTATTCATTATTCAATGATTCATTTCATTTCTAGCTCTTCGACCTCCAGCTGACCTCTGCTACTTTGACCTTGACCTCTCTGTGTCCTTGATGTTGATTTTATTTTTAGTGCTAATTAATAAATTATCTATTTTTACTTTTCAGTTGTTGACTTCACACTGATTCCTAACTCTTGACTCTTAACTATTTTTGAGTTTGAAACTTTGAGTTATATAAATTTACTATTTACTATTTAGTATTTAGTGTTCAAAGTTCAAACTTAGTATCTACTATCTACTTCTAGTATGTTTTGCTTTCAATTTCGATTCTAGAATGATGAATGATGAAATTAATTTTTAAATCAATGTACATTGTAGATTGTAGAATGATGAATGATGAATGATATGGAATCATGGATCAATGTATTTGAAGATTTCATTATTGAATTTATTTATTGAATGATCAATGATTATGGATGAATATTAGAATAATGAGTATGTCATATGAATGATGTATGTATCAAAATGAAAGATGAGGATGGATCAATGTATGTCTTTATTCAATTCAATTATGAATTTAAATTTTATCATGTGTAGATCAAATTTCAATTTTCAATGTATTTACTATTGGTATTCATATTAGTATATAGTATGTAGTATATTATTATTAGTCTATTTAATATTTATGCTTTCATTATTTATTATTTAACAATGAATATGAACTTAAATTATATATATATATATATATATATATATATATATATAGTAAAAAATTATATACCCCGATGACTCCCCGCACCCCCGAAATTTCCCTAAAATTTCAGGGTACTCCCACACGTCCCCCCTGTGCGTCTCCCCGCACCCGCGTCTCCCCGCACCGGAGTCTTGGTGGAACATTGCAAATATCTAACTGATCCACACCCTCAAACGGGATTTACAGGACTAGGGCCAGATCTGACCCTAGAAACCCTCTGCGCTGCCCTTGAAGCCTCAGCGTCAGCCTTGCTCGCCTTAAATGCCACTGCGCTGCGCCAGAAGGGACTGCGTCACCCCTGGAAGGGTCCCACAGTCTAACACTGGCCCTAAAAGACCCTCTGCGTGATTTCTGAAGCCTCCCATGCCTCTGCGTTGTCTTGCGTAGCACCTGCATAGCTGCTACTCTGCTTCTCTGTGTTGTCTTGTTGTTGCTCCTCTGCCTCTAACTGACTCTTGGCTCTTGGAATCAGATCATTCCCTCAGCCAATACTACCCCTCATTGCTGGAAATTCCTCCATAAATTCTTAGCAAACCCGCCCTAGAATTCCAGAGCTATTCCTCAGTTCTACCAGAAATGTGTGTCTTCAACTGACCCTCAAGCCTCTCTTATACTTTTTCGTTGAACCCTTCAACGGCCGAGATTAAATCATCCATCAATGACTGAGATTAAAAGACTGCTTGATCCATGTGACTTAAGACAATTTCAGCACGCGTTAATTAATTCACTTTAATTATTTTATTTTCCTAAGTTAGACTTAGGAAATCCATTAACAATAATTAATTATTTGAATAACTTGAACACCAACTAAAATTTCTCAAATCCATTTCTGGGTCTTGTAGATCAAGTGTACTCTAGTCCCTCCACAAAATTTGGGAGCTAGAGCACAACTGATGCTACCCCAAATACACAAAATCTCAACACGCACTAGGGTTTCTAGGAACTAGTTTTGGTTGAGTCCTGTAAATCCCATTTGAGGGTGTGGATCAGTCAATATTTTGGCTTCAGAACAACCGATGAGTTGTAGATCTATATTTTTCTCTGTCGGGTTTTCTAGATCTGGAACCCAGATTTGTTGTATTCAGAAATACTCTTAATAATAAAACCCTCTAGCAGCCAGAAGATCGGTTTTCCCGCATTGGGTTTTTCCAGGCACTATTGTGCAGAAAATCACTGTCACTTTGTCTGTGTGCATGTACTTTTTCTAGATCTGAATTGGTGAAAGTCTGTTATGTGTTTTGCTTCGATATTAATTTGAATTTTCAGCTTAATAACTTAATTAAGTAGGAGGGGCATAACCAGATCTAACAGTAGATTTCTGCATAAAGTAACGTTCAAAATTTTTCACATGGTATCAGAGCAATTGGAGATCTAGGAGGATCACCAGCAGAAGACTGAAAGATCTTGTTGCAGAAAGTAGCAGGAAGTGCAACAACAACAGCAGAAGGGCAGATCTAAAGGGACAACACAGTTTTCATAGAAGCAGAGTTACGCAGAGGGCAAGGTGATGCAGTCTTACGTTGTCGCCCAACAGGCCCACGCACTTACTACGCAGAGGTAATGTAGGGGCAACGCTGGGTTGTTTGAAGCCAACCAGTGTGACACAGATCTAGAGCTTTCTGATCCAGAAGTGCCTGAAGTGGAGTTGCAGAACTTCAGAAGGTGCTGGTGGGGTTAAATTTCTGAAGTTTTCAGAATTTTAGCCTAAGCAGTAGTGACAAAGAGTGAGAGGAGATCAGCCTCTCAGAGAGTTTCTAGCCAAAGAAACTTGCAAATCGATCAGAGGATTGAAGAGAGCTGAATCCTTTTTGATTTGGCAGATTTCCAAAAAGGGAAATCAAATTGTTAGAAGGAGCAGAAGGTGCCTGTTTCGCCAAGGACCTTAGATCCAGATGTCTAGCACAGAGAAAAGGAGCTCCGACAAATTTCTGAGCAGATGGCTCCTCATGGACTGTGTGATCATAACAGATTGGATGGCCGATCCAACTTTTTAGTTTGGAAGGCTAGAATTCTGATAGTCCTAGAGGCATATCATCTAAGAGACCATGCAGAACAAGTTTTGGCCACGCCGACCGATGCAGATCTCCTAAGGAAGCATAATGAAGTTGCGGGACATCCCAAGTGGCTGATAATGGATGGAATTAAGGACCATATTGTCCCACATATAGTTGAGAAGAAAACAGCTAATGAGATGTGGAAGGCCTTAATGTCCCTATATGAGGGAAAATCCGTCCAAAGGAAGATGCTTTTGGAGACTCAGATGCGGTCATTCATGATGACCAAGGGGGAAGACATGGAACATTTTCTCTTCAGATTACAGTCGACCAGAGACTAGTTGACTGCCATGGGTGCAAATGTGGAGGATGATGTGATGGTTAGGACTGCTCTCAATGCGGTCACAGATGAGTGGGAAACCTTTGTCCAAAGTATCTTGGGTAGAGCGGACCTCCCAGACTTGGACAACTTGTGGGCAATCATGCATCAAGAAGAACTCCACAGAATCACCAAGAAGCAGTACAACACGGGATCGAGTAAGGTGAAGAAGGAAGATGAAGAAGATGCATCCTTGGCATCAAAGAGGTAGCAGGGAAAGAAGAAGAAAGATCTATCAAAGATCAAGTGCTTCCAGTGTGGCGAACTAAGACATTTTGCCAGCAATTGTCCTCAGAAGAAAAAGGACAAGGAAGCTTCTTCTTCCAAGGCTGTTGTGGCAGATGATGGGTCAGAAGATGATGCAACCATGAGCGCTCATGAACCACAAAAGTGGGGCGACATAGATATGTAGAGAATCTACAGAGTGGAGGCGGGATCCTTGAGTAGCTCATCTCTTGGATCACATCCGAGCTACGGGAGCCTTAAGACAGTAGTGGGACAAGTGGAGTAGTGGGTGCAAAGATCACGGATGAAGCAAAGGCAGATCAGAAGGTTGGAAGGAGCAGCGCAGTGCAGATGCAACAGCAACGTAGAGGCAGCGGCGTCGCAGATGCAACAACAACGTAGAGGCAGCAACAGCGTAGGGGCTGATGTGACTTCAGCAGCGCAAAGCAGAGCTGCTTACGCAAAGCAGAAGGCTTCAGGAGGACAATGCAGTGCAACAACAACGTGAGAGTTCCTAAGTCTAAACATAGGAAAATTAAATAATTAAAGTTAATTAAATTAAACATGTGATAAAATTGTCTTATGTCACACAGATCGAGCTTTCTTTTAACCTTAGCCATTGATTGAAGATCTGATCATGGTCATTGGTTTCCCAACGAGAAAAGTATAAAGGAAAGTTTGGGGTCATTTGTAAAGATACATAGAGGTAGAGCACTGAAGCTAAGCTGAGATTTTAGGGCAGGGTTTGCTAAGAATTCTCAGAAGTGTTTCAGCTGCAGAGAGGGGAGTTTAGACAAAGGGGATGATCTGATCCCAGTGTTTAGAATCAACAAGAGACAGAGAGCAGCTTCAGAAAGGCAGTGCAGAGAAGCAAGAGCATCGACAACAAGAGGGCAGGAACTGTGCAACGTAGGGGCAGCTTCAACTACGCAGGTGCTGCGCAGTCACTCCTAGGGCAACATAAGGCAGTTGAAAACCCTCAGAGGTTATGTAGAGACCCTTAGGGGCAGTGTAGGGACTGCGTCACCCAATCTGGGGTTACGCAACCCTTTCCAAGCCAGCGCTGAGGGACGTAGAGGCTACAAAGGCTGACGCAGGGGCTTCAGGGGCGACACTGGGGTTTCTAGGGCGTAATTTTGGCCGAGTCTTGTAAATCCCATTTGAGGGCATGAATCCATTAATATTTTGGCTTCGGAACGGCTGGTGAGTTGCAGATCTATATTTTTTTCTGTTGGGTTTTCGAAATTTGGAACCCAAATTTGTTGTATTCAGAAATACTCTTAATAATAAAACCCTCTAGCAGCCAGAAGACCAGTTTTCCTGCATTGGGTTTTTCCGGGGACTATTGTCTAGAAAATCATTGTGTCACTTTGTCTATGTGTGCATGTAATTTTTCTAGATCTGAATTGGTGAAAGTCTGTTATGTGTTTTGCTTCAATATTAATCTAGATTTTCAGCTTAATAACTTAATTAAGTAGGAGGAGCTTAACCGGATCTAACTGTAGATTTCTGCATAAAGTAACATTCAGAAATTTTCACAGTCTAGCCCTCCTGGATTAGACTACGCAATCAACTGGGAGACCGATATGCTGCTTACGCAGCTCTTTGATCCCAACTTCACCAACACTAAATCTGCTGGATCAGTTCTTTGCTTCTCCTGCACTCAACTTAAACATGCGCTGATACCATGTGAAAATTTCGTCAACTCAGGAATCGTACTGCAACAACTGATGGAAAGTCTTCTATTTCTTATTTACTTAACAAATTATTCATTGTGTTCTACAAGAAAATATCGAAATCCATTCACTACAACCTACACAAATTAACTGTGGAAGAATTACAAGTGTGGAAAGAAATCTGAACAAACATAGATCACACAACCATTTCGACATAGTTATTTTTTAACTAATGTCCCCAGAAAAACCCAATGTGGGAAAACCGGTGCAGCAGATCTAAGGGTTTATGTTATTATGCAGTAAATTTTGAGTACAAATCTATGATTGACGAGATTGTCAAATCATACAACAAAACTGACAGAAGAGATATCGTGAGATAAACCTCACTCCACTGGAAACTGGTGCTGATCTGCACCAAGGCTGGACTGCCTTGCACTACCTCTATGCAGTGACTGCATCACCCACGCAGGCTCTGCATCACAATTATGACTGTCCTTCTGCCTCTGTGCTGGCCTCATTGTTGGCTGGAAACTGAAGCCTACTGGCCCTCTGGAAAATCTCTCTGGGATCTGACTCTGGCTCTGCACTGTCTCCTCAACAGGAAAACGACTTTCGCTCTAGCTTTGCACAGTGATTGCGTAAGCACTGCATCACTAGCTTTGCGTTGCTGCTTTGGTTGTCTTTATCTCTGCTGCTGTGTACTCTCCAACGCAGGAAATATTCCAACTGGATCTACTGCCCCTCACTGCAATCAAGAATCACTGATCTAATTTTCTTCCGAGCACTGCTCCGTAAAAAAAATCGAAATCTTGATTCTTTGTCTCCAAAATGTGTTTTCCAAATGACCCTTCAAGCCAATCTTATAGTCTTCTCGTTGAGACTTCAACGACCCAGATTAGATCTCTAATCAACGGTTAAGATTAACTTTTGACTTAATCTTTTTATTCTAGATCATTCTCACTCATATTCTATTAATTCACTTTAATTATTTTATTTTCCCAAGTTTAGGCTTAGGTTCCCTTTAAAAATAATTAATTATTTCTTTAGAATACAATTTGAGTGGAATTTCACCAAACAGTTTCTGGGTTATCTGGAATACATGTGTTGAAGCCTCTCCACAAAAATTTGAGACTTAGAGCACATCCGATGCCTACCCCAAATCAACACTTAACAATGGATGCCACCAACATTGAGGTACATAGAGGGTTTAGTGATCTTGAATCTTGATTAAATGTTAGTTCCATACCCTCGTATATCACATAATCCAATAGAAACATTGCAATCCCCCAATCCTGAAATCATAAAAACTGTTAAGTCTGCTAGATTTTGGGTGGGATCCAAAATTCGACTTTCTCCAGATGAAATCCAATGAGGTCGGAACCACTCTCAAACATCCTGAGTCAATACATGGTAATGTTAAAATTTTAATTAAAAGGATAACAAAGAAAGATAAAAGAAAATGTCACGTTTACTTGAAGAATTTAATTTTACCATTTACTGGGGTATGTATCTCATTAGGTGAACCTTGGGAAATGAAAACAACAGATTTCCCCTCATTAGCTTGATGGAAATAGGCAGAGTATCTTCACAACTCAATCCCCTAACTCACTTTTAAGAACTTAAGGTTCAAAGAAAAAAAACAGTAATAAGTTGAAATTGACAGAGACAAGGCGATAATTTCAAAATAGGGAAATTATCGCAATAAGTTATGGCAATAATATCAGGGAGGGGCAATTTGGCGATAATATCGCGATATCCGGAACACTGATCTTGACTGTTGATCTCAAGTGAGGTGAGATATAATATCAACTGTCAATCACTTTGGAGATTAGTGTTAATTGATTCGATCATAACTCAAGGTTATAAAAAGTTAAAACAATGCTAAGTGAAGGAGAAAGACACAAGACACTTTGAGTGATTGACTCACAAAGGAAAGTGATTCAAGGAGATCTCAGCAACAGTGATAAAGGAGCTTCATCCAAATATTATCAAGTCCAAGGGAGGAAAGTGCAAGCAGGTAGCAGCAAGAGGAGAAAACCTAGCAGCAGTCTGCAGACCATACAAAAAGGCAGTGGGGCCGTAGAGCAGGCTGTCAGCCAGGAAAGGTTGCAGGCAGGGCTGTGCATGCCACTGGTGGCTAGGAAACAGCCGCAGACAACTATACAGGCTGCTGGTAGCCAGGAAATGCCACAGGCAGTCACAGGGGTCACGGGCAGCCATCCAAAGCTGCGGGCATCATGTCAGGCAGGCCATACAGGCCATAAGGGCATCAGATTGCTGGGGTTTCTTCAGCAGGTAGTTTGCCACGTTTTGCTAGAGTTTGTATCTTTTGCAGTGGGCAATTTATTTCCTAGATTGTGAAAGCCCTTGTAAGGTTTGACATTATTGAATGAGAAGCTGATTTGAAGGGCATAAATATTTTGCTGTTTGTTGTGAAAATTGGTTTATTTGCTTCTGCTGAAACTTTTATTTTTGCCAGTTAAAAATCTCAGTAGTGCTTCTTATTCAGTAAGCTGTAATTAAATTAATTTTCATCAAGGAAATTATTAGGAAGTAATTTGCCCATTTTATTAAGGTTAAGAAATTGAATGCTTAACCCATTGCATAAATTTTGATGATAGTTTTTTCATTTTAATTTATGAACAGGAAATTTATTACTCATTTCTTGAGATCTATGCCCTCTTATCTCCATGTGACAGCTCAAAGTTGACTTTACTGAATTGTATTTCAGGTTAGAACATGTGGAAGATCCATGGGTGTCACAATAGGTGATATGCTACAGGTGGTCCAATTGCAATATCGACTGCACCATCAGTCTTGCTTCCTTTACCTTTCAAGTGAAGTTATAAAGGTCCTCATTCTCAAGTCGCTGATGTTATTGCTTATTGTAATTTCCGAGTAATTGCAGTTCCTATTCTAATGTGATAGTAATAAAGTCTATTAATACACAGGTATTTGGTTCCGATCCCTCATGTGCAAATTATTTGGGAGCTTTAATTACTTCACTCTTTAGCCACACTATTAGCCTTCTACAGACTATTCAGGTAAGATGTCCTTTATCTTTTGGGACATTGGAGACCATATTGAATTGTTTTTTCCTTGAGAAATCTGCTTAACTTTAGTGTTATTGAGAGGGTAATATTTTGCGGAGGCACTTTTTATTCAGTTTCTAAGTTTTATTCATATACCAATAAATGTCAAGCTGAAATATTCTTCATGGTAATACTGAATCAGGATTTTACATCGAGGCCAGACATTGCTGATGACTGCTTTCTATTGGCATCAAGGTGCATCAGATATTGCCCCCATTTGTTTGTACCCTCGACGATATTCCCTTCATTAGTCGATTGTGCAATGACTGGCATCACCATACAGCACAGGTTATTTCTTATAGCTAGTTACCTTTTTCTAATTTCACTTGATATGATACCATATGGACTTTGTTTCAGCTCCATACATTGGTGGATGTAATTATGGAATTTGTATTTAATTTTCTTTCTTCAACCTACTTTGTGTGTCTTCTTGAGGATATTTGGTTTGCTATTCACCAAACATACGTTGTTATAACTTATCACAAAATATGAACAATATTGATATCACAATTTCATTTTCCAGGGAAGCATGCACATCGATCTTAACATTCTTAAATGACATTTTTGATGTGGCAACATCAATTGGCGGAAAAAAATATCGTTCAGTTATTGACAATATTATATTTCCTCGGGCTGCAAGTCTTACTAGAATTCTTATTGGTTCTCTGGCTGGGGCTCTTCCTGAATCTAGGATGGAACAGGCAAGTTATGCAATTCATCTACTTGAGATGATATCATGCTTCCTGATAGCTGTCTTTATGAATTGTTATGTTTGAGAATTTTTTCTGCTGATTGTATTTATATTTAGTGCCATAGCCTGACACTTTTGTGAAAATAAAAATCTTACAGGTCATATCTGTACTCATGTCATTGACACGAGTATATGGAATGCAAGTGGTAACTTGGGCACAAGAGGCTATTTCCCTGGTACCATCAGTAGCCATAACAGATGGTGAGAGATCAAACTTTTTGGGCGCTTTATCTTCTGCAGCTTCTGCTTCTGGTGCAAATTCTCTGGCCATCATAGGCTCACTTGAAGAGTTATCAGATGTTTGTCGTCGCAATAAGACTGTTCAAGAGATGGTACAGGGAGCATTGCAGCCCCTTAGATTGACACTGACAGTGGCCCCATGATTGTTTTCAATTTCTTAGAGGACTTCTTCATTGTGTAATTTGTATGAATAGTCAGAACTTTGTAAGATCACGAGTATAGAAGAATTCACTGCCTCAGATCCTCGTTAGCATCTTTCGCGCTGATTTTATTAATGTGCAGCGATTATCCAAGTGTAAAGTTTCCTCGCCAATATATTAGTAGGTCTTTCTTATTGAATATCTGGGGGCTGCATGTCCAACAACACAACATTTCACGTGAAAACTCAAAATCAATTCTTGTAACTTGTTCACTTGAGAATGGTCATCATTATTTGAGAGCATTATCCACTGGAGCAGCAGGAACTGAAACTGTGTCAAGATGTGTTTCTTGTGATCCCTCCTGAGCACTAAAAAAGAAAGAGCTTTGTAAATTGGCTGGAAAACCACTTGGCAAGAACTAACAATGAGAGAGTGTCTTTCAAAAGTGCATGATAATGATCTGAAATCCCCGTTTCATTTTTGTGGAAGGCATTGTGATTGATCCTTTGCATGGATCAACATTTTGCAACTGTTAAATATCAAAATTTCCATGCAGGTGGGGATGATTATTGAAATGCAATTTTTTTCCCAACAGAGTTGTTACTAAATCTTCCTGGAGCCCCTGGTCATGATTAATTAGTTGGCTTTGCTGTGATCCATTTTGTTGTCAAAATCAAGTTCACAATATATCGACTGTTCAATCAAGCTTACACTTATTCAAGTTTGCAAATTCCTGTATTTATATGATGATTCAGAAAAGAAAAAGAGACTTATTTTCCTCCATTTCAGCCACTTTCATAGTCGACTCCCTATTACTGTCACAGCTGCAATGAAGCATATGGTTCTTTCCGTGATTTCTTTAACCAAACTTTTTTCCAGCTAACTGCAGCAATGACGTGTTTTCTATCAGAAAGATAGTTATATTAGATGGAAAACTTAAATATGTCCCAAGAAAAATTGTGGATATTGAACCCTAAAGAACTGGTCTACCAAGAGGTGTAAGGCAACCTAGCTTTACTACCCCTAAACTAGTCACTCATTAAAAGAAACGAAATAGTTTCTTTGTATCAATATAAAGGCCAACAGAATAGCTTTGTGAGCTAGCTCAAGTGGTTAAGTGCTTTAAACAGCATACAGGAGTCTCAGGATCAATTACCCAGGCTGGATGCTCTTCTAACATACGTCACTTGATGTCCCTGCTGGGTTAGGGGCCATAATCAGTGTTGACAGGTTTGCACTGGTATCGTCTGTGAATCTGAGAGAAAGTGCCAGGGAGTTTAGCTATGAAGTTTTCATTGTAAAAGTAAAAGAAATCCATTGAAATGACTTATGGACAAATAACTGTGCCCATTAACAAGAACCAAAATAACAAATGTCCGAGGCTCATAGCACTCACAGGTCATCATTACATAAAATTTGCTGTAAGGCTTATTGACCCCATGCTATGGGAGTTATTCTTGAAACCATACATTGTACCCGAAAAATTATGAGGCTAATTTGCACTAATAAAAGTGAATATTAATTTGTCTCTACTTCCTCTTCCTCCACACCCTGTGCTATATTTGCATAGGGATTTCAGTTGATGGTCTGCATTCATTGGGCATGCATGGGTGTGGATGGAGATCATGCCCATTGATCAAGAGAGTTGTCATAGATGATCCATTTGAAGTTTAAAATTGCACTTCAGCTTCGTTCAAGGAACAGACATTGTAAACACTCATCTTCATTGATGAGCAAAGCAAGGCTTGGAGAATATTACTACATTTTATTATCCAAATGCAAAATGAATTCGGGGCGCTCCAAGCTTTACGAAAACAAACATACCAAGGCCTAACATTACCAATCAATTTATAATCTGGCATGTAGATGGAAGGTCTAATACAATCCACATTTTCATGTCCCTATCATTGTTTGATGTGTACATATTGTTGAAATATGTAACTAGGTTTGGTCTTCATAATGGCATATGTAATCATGATTTTATGTATTTAATGTGAAAAGAAAAATAAATTTATTATTGGTGTTCTTGAGGCATGGATTTCATGATCAGGGGAAATTTATTTTTAGGTCAAGCACCCATTGAGTGCTTCTAGGTTTGTCATAAAGCCAATTGAATCAGGGGAAATTTATTTTTAGGTCAAGCACCCATTGAGTGCTTCTAGGTTTGTCATAAAGCCAGTTGAATCATTGTCATGTATTGAAGACCTATTTGGTCATGTTACATATTGTAAAGAAAATTTATTTGAGTCAAAGTAGAGTCAAAAGACCCTCCAAGACCTCGTCATGGCGCAAAAATCAAGCGACCTAAAGATAGCAATATGTACCCCTCAAAAGCCTATATATAAGAAGGAACTCTACCTCATTTGGACACATTCTCAAGCAAGCTCAATCTCTTCAAGACAAAAGCTTGCAAAAAGAAGAAAAAGAAGGAGAAATATCAAAGTTTTGCGCCTCTCTCTCTTGTGTTAGGGTTTCTACAGTTACTGGGCAAGACAAAATTCTAAAGATTCTTTGAAGTTGTGAAGCTGCTAGGTTGAAATTTGGAAGCTGCATTGAAGTTGTGAAGCTGCAAGGTCGAAGTTGTGAAGTTGCTTCTAGGTCGAAGTTGTGCAGCGGCTTCTAGGTCGAAGTTGTAGAAATTGTAGCTGGGGGTTGAAGTTGTTGGAAGGTTGAAGTTTGTTGCTTGAAGCTTTGCAAATCAAGAAGGAAGGTTGACTTGGTCTTGGAGGAGCCCTGGTCAAGGGTCATAGGTCTTGGAATTTGTCAATTGAAGCTCTATAAGAAGAGAATAGTTCCTGAGGGTTTTCCTCTCAAGAAGAGAGGTTTCAGCCCTGGATGATAGCCTATATCTTGTGTCCTCTTGTCTCATTGTTCGTTATTGTTTGGTAGTTGTTTGATGATAAGAACACAATAATAATCAATTTGAAGAAGAAGCTAATCAAGATAAGTAAAAAGATATCACAAGTAGTGATCAATTTAAGAGAAATCACCTAATCTAGCTCCCCTAGATTTTTCAACATGGTATCAAAATTAAGGTGACAAGTCAATGAAGGGCAACGCAAAGGAGGACATTCAAAGGTCGAAGCACAAGAAGAACAACAATCATCAAGAAGGACCATTCATCTCAAGGATCATCACATCTTGAAGAAAGAAGACCTCAAACCCCAGCTCATCCAAAGAAGGGTTATACACTTCAAACATGCTTGAGAAGCCCACATCTTCATCACAAAGAAAAGATCTACAAGATCCTATCTCCACTAAAAGGAGGACTACTCATTGGAGCATCTTGAAGCCTTTACATCAAAGAAAATCAAGGCGAAGGCCTTGTCATCATCATCAGGAAATCAAGGTGATCTCCCTCTCTGTGAGCTAAGGATCACTTTTGAAGGAAGACATCTTCTATTATCGATATAATCATCAAAATCAGGAAGGCATCAAGTTCAATGTATGGTCATCAAGGAGTATCTTCACAAGTAAGTACCTTTATATATATGTTTGAATCTGATAAATTGACTTCATCT
The DNA here is from genome assembly GCA_034641835.2 of Pinus albicaulis. Lineage (NCBI taxonomy): Eukaryota > Viridiplantae > Streptophyta > Pinopsida > Pinales > Pinaceae > Pinus > Pinus albicaulis. The sequence continues at coordinate 1,055,630,082 of CM076575.1, read as the reverse complement.
TGCAAGGAAAGCAACAAATTGGTTGTGGTTCAACAAGCTATCTTGCATGGAAAATGAGGACAAATTTGAACCTCATAGAAAATGAAGTCATTGGTCATGTTAAGGGTTAAATTGTCGAACCACCAAAAGAAAAAACTCAAGCTCTAGAATCATACATGAAGGGGGAAATAAGGGCTCGAAGAATCCTTATAGAATCAATCAAGGATTCTCTCATCCCATATGTAGCAAAGTTAGAACAGCCAAAAGACATCTATGATAAACTGGTAGAATTATTCTCCATGAGTATTGCAGGAGAAGTAATATCATTAAGAACCAAGCTCTACAAGATGAAGATATCAAAGGAAGAAGGAATAGCCTCATTCTTTATGAGGGTGTCAGAAATATGAGACCAACTGCAAGAGTTAGGGGAAATAATATCCGATAAGGAAATGACCACTGTGGTGCTCAATGCACTACTGAAGAAATGGGGCAACTTCGTATCAAGCATTTATGGAAAGAAGGAAGCCAAGGTGACCCCATTCAGTGAACTTTGGTCATTATGTAAGATTCAAAAAACCAAGTTGAAAGCGAAAGTGACGTGGGATCAAATGAACAAATTCAAGCATTTGTTGCTATGACTAAGAGAAAAGGAAAGCTTGGGAAGTTTGGTCCTAAAAAAAAGAAGAATATGTGAAAGATCCAATGTTATGGTTGTCAAGAATATGGCCACTATAAGGGAGATTGTCCAAAAAGGACAATAAAAATAAATAAATAAATGAGGTGCATATCACTGAAGGACTGGAAGAACTTGATGAGAAGAAATCCAAATGGATAGATATTCACTATTAGGGTTTCTCCAATACATAGTGTTATCGCACAAAATGTCTAGGCACCATGACAACGGCTCAGATCGGGGGTTGTCCCTCTGATCCCCAATCCCTCTATGTAAATTGTCACCCTATAGTAGACTAAGGGGGATAGACTTTATGGAAATGGAATGAAGGAGAACTAGTTGTGAACCAACCAGTTTGGGAGATAGTTAAACGACGAAATACTTGTATTAGATCTAACAAGGTTAAATCATTCAATTAGATTTGAATGATTGATACTAGTGCCTTATGGAATCAACTTTCTTACTAAGGAAATTAGAACCAAGTACTTGATGAGAAATTGTTGCTTGGATGAATAACTATCCTACATGCAATGCAGATTATAAGACTAATGTGAAATGCAAGAACCTTGATTAATTTTAATTAAATGCCTATTCAAAGTTCATACCCATCAGATCTTTCTATATTGAGCCTGATTTCGTAATAAGTGGCAGAGAGAAGTTAAGAAGCACATTAAGGTGTGATTAATGATACCTCTCCTAAAAATCTAATATACCCAGTGTCTCTGGCGCTGCAGAGAGCTGTGGCTCTGACGTTTGCAAGGCCAACATTTTAAGTACTACTAGAATCAAGCTTCTCAAGCAACGATGGATGGGTACCTATCTTTCTATCGACCAAACTTATGCTTAGAAGTAAATTTTAATTATTCAATGCTAACTTAAAATGCGGAATTCAAAGAGAATAATTAAAAGACAGAGCGAGATGAAGCAAGATTTGAAGATGAGAGGTGGTGTTAAAAGCTCAAAGCACTTAGATTGCAAATTATTTGATTCAACCACTAAGTATTTTAATAAAGGATCCCGATTTGATAGATGCTCAAGATACCCAATTGAAATATATGTAATTTGTCACAAGTCCACGATAGAGTGCTCAAAAACACTGCTGACAATTACTTGAAAAAATTCCTCAACTTAAATATTCAATAAATATCCAATAATTCAAGTAAATAAAACAATGCCTAGAGTTAATTTTCCTTTTAAACAATAGTTGACCTCAATAATTATCAAGCATTAAAATTAGTGATCACACAAAAATGTCAATTTTCCAAATAATTTGATTTTCTTAGAAAACAGGGATTTTAGTCTGTTAGGATATATTTTTCAACAAAATTTCAGATCCGAAGTGTTAATTGCACCAATAATTTAAACCATAGATCAACAAACAAATTATACTGGCACCAATGCGCAAAATGACTAAAATAGTAAAAAATATTGAACTTGAAGAAAATTCAATTTTTAGGGTTTGATTAAGAGAAACTTCAGATTTGATATTTTTATTTCAACCGTAAATTAGTGACATATTAGCAATATAAAATTGCAAAAAATAACTGCCCAATACTTAAAGAAATATAAAAAAATGTATTAAAACTTGAAATTTTCAATTTTAAGACTTTAAGAGAGTTTGATTTAGTAATTTTCAGAATTGATAAGTTTATAACAACAGTAAATTGATAACGGATCAACAAACTGAAAACGCTGAAGATGATCACCACAATGTCTAAAAATAGTAAGTTTTGTCAAAAAACTGAAAATTTAATTTTTTTGGACCTTATTTAGGATATGCATTAGAAATGTTTTGATTTGTTTTTCACAGTTATGCACTAATTTCCAACAAACTTCAAAGTTAGATTTAGACAAAATTAAAGATGTCCAAGTGGCCAAAATTTCTGGAATTGAAGATTTTGCAATTCTAAAATTTTTTGACCATATAAAATGTGTTTTAGGGCTTAATTATTTGTGATTTTGTTGTTGTAATAAAATTTGCAGTAAATAAGGGTTTAGAGATCAAACCCTTGGCCCAAGGCTTTGAAGATCCCACTGTTGAAAATTATTGAAATTTTGAGATAGTGTTGCCGCTTGAAAATTAGAATTTTGGAGACCAAAATGCTGCAAAAATAGCCTCAAAAGCCTAGACATCTAGGGTTTTTGAGGTCTCCATGCCAATTTTCTAAATCTGAAATTTCATGCAAACTTTTCAGTGACTAACTCTGCAAATTTTTTTAGAGACTAGATCTCACCCTCAAGGGCCTAGATCTAGCGCTTCTTCCACTTGATCTCACCTACTAATAAATATTGAGGTCAGATCTTCCCCTCCAAGGTCTAGATCTAGCTCAGATTTGAAACTTTCCAAATGGTTTTTCAGATCTATTCCTGCACAAGTGAAAAGATGAAAACCCAATACCCAATATGTACAAAAATAGAGAAAATTTTAAAAACCCAAATGCTAGAATTCAAAATTATGTTACAAAACCTCAGATCTATACAAATAAATTAGAGATCTATACAAATAATTTACAAATCTATACAAATAAGTTACAAATCTATAAGATACATCTACAGATCTATGCACAAGAGTTGTAGATCTATCAGATCTAAGGAGTGTGAGTCAACTCCGCTCCTAGTTTTAATGATCCAAGGCTCTTACTAGTTAAATCTAACTTTAAATTCGATAAATAAAAGTTAAGATAATTTTTTATATTTAGGCACAAGCTCTAGAAAATCCTACAAGAAGAGAACTTAAGATAAGCTTAGGGAATTAGATCCGGAGGGCTCTTCAGATCTTATTCCCTTTAGAGTCAATTGGTCTAGTCGATGACTTCCCCAAACGTTGAATTTTGAATTCGAGAGGTTTCTGCACACTTAAAGTTAAATTGTTAAATCAATATAGAAATAAGATAAAAATAAATTTTCAAGAATTAGAGATACCTGTTAATTCAATTCAATTAAAATTCTTACCCTAAATCTAGTAACCTAAGCAAGATACCTGTGCAATATATTACTATACAAGAGTTATTAATCAACAATTCATTAAACTAGTTATCGATAGAATATTAAGAGCAAGATTACCATAAAATGCCGAAGAGGAACACCACGATTAAGTAAAATCCCAAAGACTTCATTTGTATTATTCCAGAAAGTAGTACAAGAGAGCTTCAAGAACTAGTACACACTTTAAAGATTAGATGAAAAATTGATTTATAGATAAATTCTCCAATGATTAGTTCGATTTATCCTAGTCAAAGTAATCTCGACCATCAAAAAATATTTGATTATCTTTTAATCTTGTTCGTCGAATTATCATTATTTGAGGAATTTCAAATTTTTCATTTAATTATTTTTTAATTAACTCAAAAATAATAATTTTGAGTTAATTACCTCAAAAATTTGAATTTGACTTAACTACCAAGGTCCAAGGATCCAAAATTTCTCAAAATTTTCAATATTCCCTTGGCCCGAGACCTTTACAAATTTATTTATTAAAAAGACACGAATTTTGCCTTTGAAGCATTTAAATTTACTAAGGACATAAAATTAATTAAATTTCTAGCTTAGGATTTTTAATTTAATATGGCCAGAAAATTTAATTAATTGACTTATGAGGGGATTAGTTATTTTTCCAACACTCTTTACATTAGATTAATACATTAAACTCATGAGGGGAGACACTTGTTTGTAAAACACCCTCAATAATCTACGGAATCCTGCGACTCAAAATATGACCTAGTAGACCCAACAATCTGTAATAAAATGATCTAGTCAATTAGTTAGGATCATTCCCTAATTACATTTACAAAGACTCGATAAAAAACAATAAGACTCACTTAATATTTGGATGACAAAATCCACCTTAGCTTTGGGGCGATGTTGGAGGGGAAAAACTCTGCTGATCATTTGTGTCTAGAGACAAATGTATCAGTGAGACCAAAAACCTCATAAGATATAAATCGTCATCAAAATACTAGGTTTACCTAAGTTGTTATATACATGATGGTCTTACTAAGATCATTTACATTATAAACATGCAGAATGAGTTTACATCTTATACAAAATTGTTGACTGAATGATGAAATCTTAATGGCACCGACACTTGAACATGATAGATCCCTTTTGCGAAAAAAGAGGTGTACTACTATGGGGTCGTTGACACAGAGTGGTCAACATCTGGCTCTACTTGGGGACATGTTGCTTCATCGGTGGAATGTGAGAGTTCAGAATTTGCATCCAAACAACACACAAGATTATATAAGTAGCATCCATCCAAAATTCATCATATAACATTAAGCACATGAAAATAGAAGCTCTTTCATTTATTGACTAATCTACTAGCAGGAAAATAAACATTTAATTTAACTATAAACTGAAAATGTTGAAATAACATGGTTTATGGTTAATGATACAATACAAATGATGCCTTGTGACTTCAGATGTGTTCAATATAGTGCTTATTGAGCATTTGTTTTCTCTCAGGAAAATCTATGGGTTGTTTTTCAGATGTGCCATGTCCCATCTTGCATATGGTCGGACTTTGTCTTATCAAGAAATCGAGCTGCTCGTGGCCATCAGATACATCAAACCACTTTCTTATTCTTTTTTTTTTCGTTTTAGTTTTTTCTTCATGGCAGGTTGTATTGTTGATGATGTGCAACATTCTACTTGTGAACTTTCAGACAAAGTATTTAAGATATGTGTGACATGCCTCTTTTCATTTTGCATCTGCTCTGTCAAAGGTGATGTATTAACTTTGCATGTATTAACTTGATTCCCTTCAATTTTCCTTTTATGTGGGTCACCTTCTTTCACCCACTTTTCAATGGAAGAAATTGTCTCCTCATAATAAGATGGAGCTTGCTTCAACAAGCTAGGAGGCCTAGGATCTATTGACAATTCAGAATTGGGTTGGAAATTCTAAATATGTGATCTTTCCTTTTTTTCCAACTTATTATGAATAACAGTCATTTGATTAGAATGCTTAACCTTTATAGTACTGTTTTTTTTTTTGCATGACTCTTTTCAACAGTCAACAACCTGTGTTGAAGAGACATCTGACTAGTTTCCATGTCTTTTATCATTTTATCATTATTCTCTTTCATGACCATGAAACAATATTGCATATAAATCATTTCTTTCTCATGATTTGCTTCCAAGGTGATAAAATGATTCTGCATGGTGGCCATTTGATTAGAGTGATTAAATTCCATGATCGTCATTTCCTCAATATATTTTTCTTCCATGTCAAACATTTGATTGAAGTGGTTGAATTCCATGATTGTTATTTTTTCCTCGAAGGATAATAACTTGTTCTCTATAAAATCAATTTGCCTGGTATGATCAGTTGTCAATCTTGCTTGGTTAACTTACATATATTTAATAAGCTAAGCCTGATTAACTTTTGTAATCTTGATTATTTGAGCTTGATTCAATGTATATCTTTAACCATCTGAATCAATTCCTTAACAAGATTCTTATCATTGTCAACACTGGTTTGAAAAATTGTTTATGTTTCACCACTATCATGGATTTGTGTTGTCGTGGTACAAGTGGATTCATTCTGCGAATTGTCTTGAATTTTTTTGTTGATAGTTGAGTTCTTTGCAAAATCACTTTCATTATTTTGCATAGTACTGGGAGCACAAGGCGAGCCACCTTGTTTCATATATTTATCTTTAAAATCATTGATGATGCTTTGTAAAGTGTTAGCTCCCCTATGAAATTTTTGACAAGCTAATAAGGGGCTAAATTGTTTTTGAGTCTTCAAGGATTGCATTTCCTCTAAAAACACAGTCTCCTTGAAGCCTCTATGTGTCTTTTATCCTTTGATCAAATCCCCTCTGTTGATTCCCCTTATAAAGCCTCTCTGCTATGTGAATAAATGCCCAAAGGCCCCCCTTTTCCCTCTTATTTCATCCCCCAAAGCCTTTGTTTTCTCTCCCCTTTATTCCCCCTTCTTTCCCCATTTACCCCCCAAATCCCCTCAAAATCCCCTTTGAATTTCCTCTCTTAGCCTTTGTTGGCCTTTTCTCCCCTTTATTCTTCTATCGTTCCCCCTCCTCCACCTTAAAAATCCATTTAAATGGGCAAAAAACCCATGTTCCGACCTTATTATAAGGCCTAGCCCCTTTCCGCCAGCCCCTTTCAAACCACTTCCCACACATGCCCGTGTGCTGGGACCAAGCGCTTAAGTCCCAAGCGCTAATCGCAATCGGAGCTATCGGCGGTAGGCAAATTCCTTTGTAAACGCAAAAATCCCCGATGCGATCGTTTTATCACACAAAGTCTCGCGACGTGTTGTGAACCGTCGATATGTCACAAGATCTAACGGCTGGGCGCTAATCACAGTCCCCTGCTCAATCGCAATCGCAACGCTCTGTGTGTGACCTCCGATTGATCGCAAGCCTCCTGCTCCGACCTCCGATTGCGATCCTCCGATCGCGTTCCCCGCCATTGATCTGCCCCGCGATCCGACGGCCCAGCGCTAATCGCTTCATTCCCTTCTCGCTTCCTGTTTTTTCCTCCGATGGATTGTGAGCCGTTGATCTGATCCCAAATCCAACGGTTAGCGCTTAATCGCACCCTCCGCCCGATCGCAATCGCAAGTCTTCCTGTCTCTGCCCCGATTAAATCGCAGCCGTCCATCCTCCCGCAGATCCGACGGCCATCGCAACTCCCGATCCCCCGATCGCACTGGCCCTCCGATTACATCTGAGCCATTGATCTGGCCTTCAGATCTAACGGTCATCACTCAATTGCATTGCCCCGCCCGATCGCAATCACAAGTCTCCCCCGCTGTCTCCTGATTGCATCCTGACCGTCCATTCTTCCGCAGATCAACGGCTATCGCACAATCGTAAGTCCTCTCTCGATCGCTGATCGCAGGTTCTTCCATTTTCCCTCCGATTGCATCCCCGCCGTTGATTCAGATCCGAGATCGACGGTTGTCGCTCAATCGCGTCCCCCCTCTCAATCGCAATCGGAACTTCTGTGTTGTGCGTTGCGATCGCTCCCCGCTCCGACCTCCAATTGCGATCATGCGATTTGATCATAGCCGTCTGTTCCTCCCAGATCTGACGACTCGAATTCAATCACCCTCCGCCTCTGCCGGGTCCCACATTCACGCCTCCGTCTATTGTTTTTCGTGTCTCCCTGTGTAATTCGCCCAAACAACAATCTTTGGGTTTTCACAGTGTTAATCATTTCTTCGCCACTTTGCATACTTTTCATTGATTCTCCACTATTCTGCCACCATTCCTCCGCCTCCACAGCATTCCGCCACCACTGCCCGGGCTTTAAACAAGTATATTTTAAAGTGTGCAGATAATACAAATAGGCCAATTCAGCGCCCAAACGAGACAGCAGAGCAGGATTTGAGGAGGATCTGAGCCTGTAATTGAAGATTAACGTGTTAATCCTGCGGTCAAAGGCTTAAGGCACTGTTTGAAGACCAATGAGCGCACCAGTAAGCCATCACTGCGCCACCTAACAGCAGGACGTTTCCTCCAGAAGTACACCTTCCCGCAGCGTCCTCCATGTTTCTCGAGCCCAGGAAATTCAAGAACACTGACAGAGCTTCTTAAAAGATAGTCAGGCAGCATTAAAGAAGCATGGAGGGCCTTGCAGACTTCCATCCAGTTCATTTATTCAGAATGGCAACACAGAGTTCCAGACAGTCGAAGGACTCCAAATGAAATATCCGAGGCCAAAATCGACCTGACAGAGATCTCCAAAACAACCTACAGAGTACACACAGCACTGCAGAAAGCCATTAAGCAGTATGGGCGTGAACACTTCCGCCTTACCGTCTTAATGAGTCTCATTTATTTGTTTATCTACTTCTGTGTCTTCCTCTTCTCCTATAAAAATCCCTGAGAACGAATTGTAAAGGTTGTTGTTCAGTTGCTGGTAGTCTGCTGTTAGAGGGATTCATTCGACTGTTAGAACAGCCTTGGGAGGGAGTAGCAGAGTAGTTGTATGTAGTAGGCTGGGAGGAGAAGTCTGGACTGTAATCAGCCATTGAGCTTATTGTACATGACTGGTTTTGCATCTATTAATCAAAGCACATTTCACAAGATCCTGGTCTATTTCTATTGGTGATGTTCCTCTTAACTCTGTTTATTTCATTTACATGCTATTTCACGTTCTTCCGGTAGGCATCAGAATAATGGTATAGGATTCACCCTTTGTTAGGTGCCCTATGCTGTCTGCTCTCCCTACCTTTATGTTTTCTGCTAGATGTGCTATCTGAGAGTTGTTTTCAGTTGATTTAACCAGCGCAGTGGATGTTAGTGCCTGCTGGCTGATGTATGAATTGGTTGAAACTATTCTTAGATGTTCTTGAGGGGTTTAAAGCTGGGAATTTTGGGAGAACTGGGGATAAGAGTAAGCCCTGTCCACTAGGATCCTTGCATGACCAGCTTACCTTTCTAAGATCCCTTCGTTTATCTTATCTTTGTTTTCCCTTGGAGTTGCTAAGGCAGACCTAGAGTTAAATGACCTCTGGTCCAATCTATAAGCAGCCCCATTATCTCTTTGAGAGTTGCCTTTGAGTATGTCCAAGCAGGTCTGGAGTTAAATGACCTCTGACCTGATCTATAGACAGAAATTTGGTTGTTCTCCTTCTTTCACTTTCCTTCTTTAATGTTCCACCCCACTCTCTAATCTAAATATCCTTTAGTATTAGATGACATGCCCTTTGAAAGCCTTGGCTAGTGGATGCAAGTAATTCCCTCTCATGACTCCATAGCCCAATGGATGGCACGGTCTTGGCCCATCCTCTCTGCTGAAATATCCTGCTGTTTTGTTCCTTTCCTCCCACTGTTTTCTCAGTCCATGATCTCGTCACCAACCCAGCAACCCTTCAACCAAATTATTTAAAACCCCCCTCTGTGCTTCATACCTAGCCTAACACCTCATTTTGAGCTTCAAAGAGACATCATTCTTTTATCTATTTGGAGAGATCCCTCTCCGGGTCCAGGAGGGCTAGATCCTAGGGCCCCAAAGTGGTTTGATGTTGTTTCATCTTTTGGTATTGCAAAATCTGCCAAAACATGGGAACCCCAACATAATGGTGACTCCACTGGGGATCAGATCAGTCAACTTTGATTTGGTAAACCACTGTGGTGGACAGTAAGTTGTGAATCATCCACCTGGCGACTCCACAGTTCTTGAATGATAAAAAGACTCCACTGGTAATCAGCTGGCCACTGATTATTTGTGGTTTCACATAAGACTCCACTGGGAGACCATGTCGCAGTACAACATCATCCATGCCAAAGATCCAGTCACTTCGCTAATAGAGGACTCCGTACAATGTGTGGAAATAGATCCGAAACTCATAGCAGAGTTCCGGAGTGGAATAGCGAGTGTACTGGCAAAAACTCAATGGGAGAACCTTCCAAAGATTGTCCCTCTCAGCTCAATATTCAATGCTCTTCCCGCGCTTAAGAGGATGTTTCTCGACTTGGTGGTTGAGAGGTATGAAGCTGAGCTCGAGCTTTTGAGCTCACAAGAGAAATCATACGAGTTCAGAGACCCCAGAGCATTCTTGGAAAGTCTCCCGCCCCCTAAAAGAGAAGGAATTCCGCTGCTCTTCAAAATACAAGAAGAAGAAGATCCGGTTTTCATGAGCCACACCGAAGATGCAGTGGAAGATGCAATAATCGAAGTTGCCCAGGACATAGACAGCCTACCAATCATGGCAGGCCAGAAAGAAGAAAGCATACATCAAATGTTCGTGGATCCTGTGGCAGAGTACATGGAGGCCCTGATATTCTCGAACGCTCCAGCATTGATCCTTAGCACGGGCCAGATTCATCAGGAATGGTCACTACTGATGGTGACCACAGTTTTGAAGAACCACATGCAGAGCGCCCTGTGGTTATCTCTAACAGGCAGCCAGTGCTCATATCCTTTTTCACTACTACTTGACTGGCTGTATTGGCTTTATCATATCACCTAGAACATCAGAGATTTTCAGTTAGAGTAGGGTAGGTAGGAAAAGCTCAATAAGGCTCAGTCTATGAGCATGTAGTTAGTTATTTCATTTTCTGTTTTAGAATGTAGAGATGGAACCTGCTAGACAGTCTAATCCTAGCAGGTAGTAGTGTAGGTAGAGAAACATGTGAGACCAACAGTCTAATCTGGTCTCATGGAGTAATAAGGGTAGAAGTAGATTAGGTTTATTTTTCCTGTTTGTAAAATTTAATGATGTAAAGGGTCTGCAAGTCCAAATGCACCCAAGAAGAAAAAATGTTAGGACTATAGTGTGGGTAGGTAGTTGTTTGGGAGAATTGTACTGCTGATATGTTGTCTTCACAGTTTGTGGCAGCTGATCAAAGAAAGAAATGGATGGTTCAAGCAGCAGGCATCTGACCTACACCAAGAGATCATTTTCTGGTTTCTTGGCTCCTTCAAGAAGAAGCCATCCCCAAGTGGAGCCACTATTAGCCCCCCTATGAAATTTTTGACAAGAAAATAGGGGGCTAAATTGTTTTTGAGTCTTCAAGGATTGCATTTCCTCTGAAAACACAGTCTCCTTGAAGCCTCTATGTGTCTTTTATCCTTTGATCAAATCCCCTCTGCTGATTCCCCTTATAAAGCCTCTCTGCTATGTGAAGAAATGCCCAAAGGCCCCCCTTTTCCCTCTTATTTCATCCCCCAAAGCCTTTGTTTTCTCTCCCCTTTATTCCCCCTTCTTTCCCCATTTACCCCCCAAATCCCCTCAAAATCCACGTTGAATTTCCTCCCTTAGCCTTTGTTGGTCTTTTCTCCCCTTTATTCCTCTATCGTTCCCCCTCCTCCACCTTAAAAATCCATTTAAATGGGCAAAAAACCCATGTTCCGACCTTATTATAAGGCCTAGCCCCTTTCCGCCAGCCCCTTTCAAACCACTTCCCACACATGCCCGTGCGCTGGGACCAAGCGCTTAAGTCCCAAGCGCTAATCGCAATCGGAGCTATCGGCTGTAGGCAAATTCCTTTGTAAACGAAAAAATCCCCGATGCAATCGTTTAATCACACAAAGTCTTGCGACGTGTTGTGAACCGTCGATCTGTCACAAGATCTAACGGCTGGGCGCTAATCGCAGCCCCCCGCTCAATTGCAATCGCAACGTTCTGTGTGTGACCTCCGATTGATCGCAAGCCTCTTGCTCCGACCTCCGATTGCGATCCTCCGATCGCGTTCCCCGCCGTTGATCTGCCCCGCGATCCGACAGCCCAGCGCTAATCGCTTCATTCCCTTCTCGCTTCCTGTTTTCTCCTCCGATGGATTGTGAGTCGTTGATCTGATCCCAGATCCAACGGTTAGCGCTTAATCACACCCTCCGCCCGATTGCAATCGCAAGTCTTCCTGTCTCCACCCCGATTAAATCGCAGCCGTCCATCCTCCCGCAGATCCGACGGCCATCGCAACTCCCGATCCCCCGATCGCACTGGCCCTCCGATTACATCTGAGCCGTTGATCTGGCCTTCAGATCTAACGGTCATCGCTCAATCGCATTGCCCCGCCCGATCGCAATCGCAAGTCTCCCCCGCTGTCTCCCGATTGCATCCTGACTGTCTATTCTTCCGCAGATCAACGGCTATCGCACAATCGCAAGTCCTCTCCCGATCGCTGATCGTAGGTTCTTCCGTTTTCCCTCTGATTGCATCCCCGCCGTTGATTCAGATCCGAGATCGACGGTTGTCGCTCAATCGCGTTCCCCCTCTCAATCGCAATCGGAACTTCTGTGTTGTGCGTTGCGATCGCTCCCTGCTCCGACCTCCGATTGCGATCGTGCGATTTGATCATAGCCGTCCGTTCCTCCCAGATCTGACGACCCGAATTCAATCGCCCTCCGCCTCTGCCGGGTCCCACATTCACACCTCCGTCTATTGTTTTTCGTGTCTCCCTGTGTAATTCGCCCAAACAACAATCTTTGGGTTTTCACAATGTTAATCATTTCTCCGCCACTTTGCATACTTTTCATTGTTTCTCCACTATTCTGCCACCATTCCTCCGCCTCCACAGCATTCCGCCACCACTGCCCGGGCTTTAAACAGGTATATTTTAAAGTGTGCAGATAATACAGAGAGGCCAATTCAGCGGCCAAACGAGACAACAGAGCAGGATTTGAGGAGGATCCGAGCTTGTAATTGAAGATTAACGTGTTAATCCTGCGGTCAAAGGCTTAAGGCACTGTTTGAAGACCAATGAGCGCACCAGTAAGCCATCACTGCGCCACCTAACAACAGGATGTTTCCTCTAGAAGTACACCTTCCCGCAGCGTCCTCCATGTTTCTCGAGCCCAGGAAAGTCAAGAACACTGACAGAGCTTCTTAAAAGATAGTCAGGAAGCATTAAAGAAGCATGGAGGGCCTTGCAGACTTCCATCCAGTTCATTTATTCAGAATGGCAGCACAGAGTTCCAAACAGCCAAAGGATTCCAAATGAAATATCCGAGGCCAAAATCGACCTGACAGAGATCTCCAAAACAGCCTACAGAGTACACACAACACTGCAGAAAGCCATTAAGCAGTATGGGCGTGAACACTTCCGCCTTACCGTCTTAATGAGTCTCATTTATTTTTTTATCTACTTCTGTGTCTTCCTCTTCTCCTATAAAAATCCCTGAGAACGAATTGTAAAGGTTGTTGTTCAGTTGCTGCGTAGTTTGCTGTTAGAGGGATTCATTTGACTATTAGAACAGTCTTGGGAGGGAGTAGCAGAGTAGTTTGTATGTAATAGGCTGGGAGGAGAAGTCTGGACTGTAACAACCATTGAGCCTTATTGTACATGACTGGTTTTGCATCTATTAATCAAAGCACATTTCATAGGATCTTGGTCTATTGCTATTGGTGATGTTCCTCTTAACTCTGTTTATTTCATTTACATGCTGTTTCACGTTCTTCCGGTAGGCATCAGAATAATGGTATAGGATTCACCCTTTGTTAGGTGCCCTATGCTGTCTGCTCTCCCTACCTTTATGTTTTCTGCTAAATGTGCTATCTGAGAGTTTTTTTCAGTTGATTTAACCAGCGCAGTGGATGTTATTGCCTGCTGGCTGATGTATGAATTGGTTGAAGCTGTTCTTAGATGTTCTTGAGGGGTTTGAAGCTGGAAAGTTTGGGAGCACTGGGGATAAGTGTTAGCCCTGTCCACTAGGATCCTTGCACGACCAGCTTACCTTTCTAAGATCCCTTCGTTTATCTTATCTTTGTTTTCCCTTGGAGTTGCTAAAGCAGACCTGGAGTTAAATGACCTCTGGTCTGATCTATAAGCAGCCCCTTTGTCTCTTTGAGAGCTTCCTTTGAGTATGTCCAAGCAGGTCTGGAGGTAAATGACCTCTGACCTGATCTATAGACAAAAATTCGGTTGCTTTCCTTCTTTCACTTTCCTTCCTTAATGTTCCACCCCACTCTCTAATCTAAAGATCCTTTAGTATTAGATGACATGCCCTTTGAAAGCCTTGGCTAGTGGATGCAAGTAATTCCCTCTCATGACTCCATAGCCCAATGGATGGCACTGTCTTGGCCCATTCTCCTTGCTGAAACATCCTGCTGCTTTGTTCCTTTTCTCCCACTGTTTTCTCAGTCCATGATCTCGTCACCAACCCAGCAACCCTTCAACCGAATTATTTAAAACCCCCCTCTGTGCTTCATAACTAGCCTAACACCTCATTTTGAGCTTCAAAGAGACATCATTCTTTGATCTATTTGGAGAGATCCCTCTCCAGGTCCAGGAGGGCTAGATCCTAGGGCCCCAAAGTGGTTTGATGTTGTCTCATCTTTTGGTATTGCCAAATCTGCCAAAACATGGGAACCCCAACATAAAGAATCAAGATAATCCTCAGGATGAATTACACAACCAATTCATAGCATAACCATATAAGGAAAAGGTAAAGAGACATATCTTGACATCTTCATGATTATATTGTGAAGGAAGACAATATCTATTTAATATATGAATAACCTTCAAGAGATGCTTTCCAGTAGTGGTTGAATTACCACCTGAGAACAAAGGTATTTACGAATGGCCTCTTTTGGCATGTCATGAAGAAGATCACCCATGATTACTTTCTTAAAGGGAACAACCAAATGGATGTTAGAGAAAGAGATTTTTGTTCAAGAAAATTCAAGAGGTCCACAAGAAGCAAGCTTCTTAGTAGAAATTCCTATAAGAAATGAAAGAAGTGGAGTCGCCACTTGAACATGAATCTAATTTTAAAACCAAAAGGTTAGTCGAGAGAAACAGATGGATATCAAGCAAGGATTCTTGTCTAGGATTAAATGGATGAATAAGTGGAGTCGCCACCCAAACAAGAAACCAATCGAAATGTCTAGGTGCTAAAGGTGTAAATATAGAAGATGAAAGTATTAGCGAGATGATGAAAGATATAGTGATGAAAAGATGAAGAGATGAAATGGCGACAAGAAATATTATGACATGTGATAGGCTAATGAATGGTGAAAAATATTAAAAGATTAGAAAAAATGTCGTGAGAACCAAGGACAGAAAAACTCTATCCTCGGCAACGTCGCCAAAAAATGTTGTCACACAAAATGTCTAGGCATCGCGACAACGACTCTGCTCAGGCGCTCACCCTGATCCCCAATATCTCTATTTAAGTTGTCTTCCTATAACAGACTAAGGGGGGTAGACCCTATGGAAATGGAATGAAGGAGAACTAGTTGTGAACCAGCGAATTCAAGAGACAATTAAACGACCAAATACTTGTATGAGATCTCACAAGAGTAAAGGATTCGATTAGATTTAAATGATTGATAATAGCACCTTATGGAGTCAACTGTCTTGCTAAGGAAATTAGAACCAAGTATTTGATGATAAATTGTTGCTTGGATGAATAACTATCTTATATGCAATGTAGATCCTAAGGCTAATGTGAAATGTAGGAATCTTGATTAATTTTAATTAAATTCATATTCTAAGTTCATACCCTTTGATCCTTTCTATATTGAGCATGATGCCTCTCTAGAAAATCTAACATACTCGATGTCTCGGATGTTGTAGAAAGTTGTGGCTTTGGCGACTGCAAGGTCACCGTTTTAAGTACTACTAAAACAAGGCTTCTCAAACAAAGATGGACAGGTACATATCTTTCTATCGACCAAGCTTATGTTTGAAAGTAAATTTTAATTATGCAACGCTAACTTAAAATGCATAATGCAAAGAGAATGATTAGAAGGCAAAGCAAGGTGAAGCAAGCTTCGAAGATGAGAGGTGGTGTTAAAAGATCAAAGAACTTAGATTACAAATTATCTGATTCAACCACTAAGTATTTTAATAAAGGATCCCGATTTAACAGATACTCAAGATACCCAATTGAAAGATATATAGTTTGTCACAAGTCCACGATAGAGTGCTAAAAAATATTGTTCACAATTATTTGAAAATTTTCTCAAACTTAAATATTCAATAAATATCTAATAATTCAAGTAAATAAAACAATGTTTAGAGTTAATTTTTCCTTTTAAACAATAGCTGGTCTCAATAATTATCAAGCATTAAAACGAGTGATCACAAAAATATGTCAATTTCCAAATAATTTGGTTTTTTTAGAGAATAGGTATGTTAGCCTTTTAGGATATATTCTTCAACAAGATTTCAGATCTGAAGTACTAATCAAAGCTGTAATTTAAACCATAGATCAATAAACAAACGATACCGACACCAATTCCCAAAATGACTAAAAATAGTAAAAGTTATTGAACTTGAAGAAAAATCAATTTTTAAGGCTTGATTAAGATAAACTTCAGATCTGATATTTTTATTTCAGCAATGGAACAATGACAAATCAAAAAGATAAAACTGTCAAAAATAGTTTCCCAATACTTCTAGAAATAACAAAAATGTATTAAAACTTGAAAATTTCAATTTTAAGGCTTTGAGAGAGTTTGATTCAGTAATTTTCAGAACTGATAAGTTTATAACTGCAGTGGATGGATAACATATCAACAAACTAAAAATACTGAAGATGATCCCCACAATGTCAAAAATAGTAAGTTTTGTCGAAAAATTGAATTTTTATTTTTTATTTTTTAACCTTTTTTCACAGTTATGCAGTAATTTTCAACAAACTTCAAAGTCAGATCTAGGCAAAATTAAAGATGTTCAAGTGGGAAAAAAAATATGAAATTGAATATTTTGCAATGCCAAACAATTTTGACCATATAAAATGTATTTTTAGGGCCTAATTATTTGTGATTTGCGTGTTGTAATAAAATTTGCTGAAAATAAAGGTTTAGAGATCAAGCCCTTAGCCAAAGGCTTTCAAGATCCCACCATTGAAAATTGTTGAAAACTTGGGATAATACTGCTTGATAATTAGAATTTTGGAGACCAAAATCTTGCAAAAATAGCCTCAGAAACCCAGACATGTAAGTTTTTGAGGTCTCCAATATCAATTTTTTAAACCTGAAATTTCTCGCAAAATTTTCAGTGGTTGACCCTGCAAAATTTTCTAGAGACTAGATCTTATCCTCAAGGGCCTAGATCTATATCTTAACACTTGATCTCACCTGCAAAAAACTATTGATGTCAGATCTTGCTCTCCAGGTTCTAGATCTAGCTCAGATTTGAAGATTTCCTTAGCTGATTTTTTAGATCTATTCATGCACAAGAGAAAAGAGAAAAACACAATACCCAATATGTACAAAAGTAGAGAAAATATTAAAAACCCAAAATGTTAGAATTCAAAATTATGTTACAAAAATTCAGATCTACACAAGTAAATTATAGATCTATACAAATAAGTTACATATTGATACAAATAAGTTATAAATCTATATAATACATCTACAGATCTATGCACAAGAGCTGCAAATCTATCAAATCTGACAAGTGTGAGTTAACTCCGCTCCTATTTCTAAAGATCTAAGTCTCTTACTAGCCAAATATAACTTTAAATTCGATAAATAAAAGCTAATATATATTTTTTTAGGCACAAGCTCTAGAAAACCTTGCAAGAAGAGAACTTAAAATAAGTTTGGGGAATTAGATCCGGAGGGATCTTCAGATATTTTTTCCTTGGTAGTTAGTTGGTCCAGTCGAAGACTTCCCCAAACGCCCAATTTTAAATCTAAGAGATTTCTGCACTTAAAGTTAAATTGTTAAATCATAAAGAAATAAGATAAAAATAAATTTTCAAGGATTATAGATAACTGCTAATTCAATCCAATTAAAATTCTTACCTTAAATCCAGTAACCTAAGCAAGATACCTGTGCAATAGATTATTCTATGAGAGATATTAATCAACAATTCATTAAAATAATTACTAGTAAAATATTAAGAACAAGATTACCATAAACTGTCAAAGAGGAACACCACCATCAAGTAAAACCCTAAAGGCTTCGTTTGTATTATTCCATAAAGTAGCACAAGAAAGCTTCAAGAGTTAGTACACGATCTAAAGATGAGATGAAAAAAAGACTGAAACTGACCTCTAATTTAAAGATAAATTCTCTGACGGCTAATTCGATTGATCCCCGTCAAAATAATCTCGATCGTCCAAAAAGATTTGATTAACTTTTAGTCTCGTCCGCCAAAATTATTATTTTTTGAAGAATTTCAATTTTTTCATTTAATTATTTTTTAATTAACTCACGAATAATAATTTTGAGTTAATTACCTCAAAAAATTGACTTTGACTTAATTACAAAGGTCCAAGGGTCCAAAATTTCTCAAAATTTTCAATTTTCCCTTGGCTAGAGACCTTTAAAAAAATATTTCTTAGAGACCTGCGAATTTTTCCTTTAAAGAATTTAAATTTACCTAGGACATAAAATTAATTAAATTTATGTCTTAGGATTTTTAATTTAATTTGGCCAGAAAATTTAATTAATTGACTTATGAGGGGATTAATTATTTTTCCAACCCTCTTTATGGAAGATTAATACATTAAACTCATGAGGGGGAACACCCATTCGTAAAATACCCTCAATAATCTACCCAATTATTCACTCAAAATTATGACCTAGTAGACCCATCAATCTATAATAAAATGATCTAGCCAATTAGCTAGGATCATTCCCAAATTATTTTTTCAAAGAGTTGATAAAAAACACTAGGACTCACTTAATATCTTGACGGAAAAATCCATCCTAGCTTTGGGGTGAGTGTGGAGGGGAAAAACTTTGCCGGTCATTTGTGTCTAGAGACAGATGAATCAATGAAACGAAAAACCTCCTAGGATAGAAATCGTCATCATAATACTAGGCTTATGTAGGTTGTTACATACATAATGGTCTTACTAAAATCATTTACATTATAAACATGCAGAATGAATTTACATCTTATACAAAATTGTTGACTAAATGATGAAATCTGAATTGCACGAACACTTGAACATGATAGATCCGTTTCATGAAAAAATGGGTGTATTGCTATGGGGTCGTTGACATAGAATGGTTAACACATAGCAAGGAGAAGTGGGAGGTGAAAAAACCCCCACCATGTCAAGATGAGAAGAATTATGATGATATGTATCTTAGTAGAAGATGGCATCATATTAGAAGCATATCGCTGAAGCAAGATGATCTAGGTGGCTCAAAACACCATTAGGGGACCAAGAGGGCTAAAAAATGGTCAAAATCAAAGTCTTCAAATTTCTCTTGAACTAGTTTCTGATTGAAGTGTTTGTCGCCCTGATTCCAATGATGTGTACGAATCTCCAATCCGAGCCCGTATGGAGAAGTTAGAGCAAGTCAAAGTTGTGGTCAAAGTTGGGCAGTGGGCCAGGTCTAAATGTCCTACAGTTTAACCGTCAACCGATGGGAAACCTAGCACCGAGAGCGGGCAAAATTGTGGCCTCTTTAAATCGTCCAATAACCCTTATTTTGGAAAAATTCGAAAATAATCATTTTTTTTATTAAAACAAAAAACAAAAATGGGTTGGAGGGCCACCAACCCTGCCACCCTCCTCAAAAACCATATCATGTGTTTTTTATACCAAGTTGGGGTGGCGGGCCATGACCCCTGCCACACCCTCTGCCCACGGACCAACGATCATGGCATTAAATATAGGCTGACGGGATTTGAACCCTCCCAGCTACGTATGCCGACGTGATCCATGGGCGGAGCAACCACATAAAATAATGTGCCAACCAAAAATTCATGCGCCCACCCATATATACATGTGTGTGTGTTTGTGCCACAAAATCTAGGCTGGCGAGATTTGAACCCATGCCGACTGGGGAGGCCGGCCCGCCCAATGCGGTGGCCCAAAAAAAACAAACATGCATGCGACTATTTTGAGAGGGGCGGGATTTGATCCCCCGACCCCTCTCCAACCATTTGCATCTTTTACCATTGCGCTAGGTGTCCAGGCTTTGTAAAAGCTGCCCATCAAATTATATAAAAACCCATCTTCGTAGTGCGCCCAGGGGAGCAGACCGACGCAAATTTCCAGAATAATATTTTTTTATTACAGGTGTGGAACCATGAGCATCCAGAGGGTAGGAACCTTGCCCAGGGAATCTTGAGGGGCATCAAAAAAATTCCTTGAGGTCTTGAACTTTCCGCAGTCAAACTTTGACAAATTTTATGTCGATTTTACACCTCTTTGGCGACAGGAATCCAATGGCGTTGTTCTTTTTCAGCAACAAAGCTTCCCATTTTTCGACCATTTTCCAGATTGGAGTGACGGTGTCAGATTCCCAAGTGTGGACAGTCAATTTTAAGCCTCTCTATGCCACAAATTCGATGTTGCAGCCAGATTCAATAGTTGAGCATTCACTTCTTCAACCAACTTCAAGGGTTGAGGTATATGCAGTATTGATGCCATGTGCCTCTTTTATCATTTTCTATGAGATGTAATATGTTGTTTAGATCCTTCCTTGATGTATGTTGCGAGATCTATGTTTCTACTTCATGTGAGATGTATTCGCCATGGATTGTTATGATCCCTATGTAACCTTGTTGAAGGGCTCCTCATCGTCACCTTGTGTGATATTATGTCATGCTGATAGGAGGTCTATTGTGAGTGAGAGTTCTTGTAGCGGAACGTCTCGTGGAGAGACAAACAACTCATGTTGATGGCATATATCCTTGTATGATAGAAAACATAGTCCATGTACATCATCTCCATTTCCAACACTATATGAAGTAGCCTACCCCATTCTGACACTAGGCCCGGAGACGTAGCCCACACTGGGTGAACTCCATTATCAATGTCTCGTGTTCTTATGTTGTTGATTGTTGTCTTGTTTCCTCTTGCTTAAAGCATGCATATGTGTTATTTTAATGCTCTTTTCAGTGCAATTCTAACCACATCACATAAGTAAAATATCATGGGTAAATTCGGTAGCTGATAGACCCGGATCAAGATGGTATCAGAGCGGTCTTCTCACTGATGTGAATTGCAAGCGTGAACAACGCTTGAACGTACAAAAATGGAGGATGACAAAGACATGTACGAGGCCATGCTCAAGATGTCCAAATTGGTGGACATAATGTTTGACTCTTATGAGAAGAGAATAAAGGAAGAGGAGAAAGAAATATCAGAGAACGATGCTTCATCCACATCTTCCAGTGCTTATGCATCTTCTTTGTCACCTTCATCGTCTTCTCATCATTCGAATGAGGAGATCAACCCGAGTCTTTAGGAAGAGAATGCTGAATTAAGGAGGCTAATACGAGAAGAGAAAGAATATAAGTAGAGATTACATCTTCAGTTGGGAGCCGTAGAAGAGGCCTTGGAGAAGTTGAAGAGAAATGAAGGCTTAAAGAAGCCATCACCACCTGTGTCTGAATCAATAGTTGAGGTAAAAAATGTTTATTTCTCTTCAGTTTCATCTTCACATAATATTTATTTCTATTGGAAATGTGTAGATACCCATTACAGGAACTGGCATGAGACTCGTCACCAAGATGGGATATAAAGGATTAGGACTTGGTGTTAATGGCCAAGGCATAACTCAACCATTGAAAGTTGTGCAGAGACCTCGATTCACAGGTTTGGGATACACTGAAGGACAATGCTCAAAGGTGTCATAAGCTTCCAATACATGGTTGAAATCATTGGGGAAAGAGAATGATGGGAAAACTTCACCATCATCCTATGAATGCACAGATTGCATAGAAAGAGCTGAGCCAAGATCTTATCACCATGATTTCACCAGAGACCAACAAGAAAGGTATAACAAGTCTCAGTATTCTAATGTTAATTTTGATTACAAGCATGTTGCTACTAATAAGCATAAATCATGGCGTCAGAAAATATGTAGTTTTTGTGGATTACATAAACATGTGTTTGCCGAGAGCTGGAAGATAATGGCAACATGAAAGAGGATGAGGCATGAAAGGCCTTCTCCACACCAGGGAAAGAAGAAGGTAAAGCAGGTCTGGAGGAAGAAGACTCATTGCAGTCATTGCAACAGAAGTGGTCATCAAAGAGCCACGTGTTGGAGGCTCCATCCAGAGCAACGTCTCAAGGACAAAGTGTCTGTGCATGAACTAGTTGAAGTAATTTTTCGACAATCAAATGCGCCACAGAGAGATGAACCATTCAATTTAATAAGTAACAGATTGTTTTTCTAGGTGTGGTAGTGTGTTATGGCCTTACTATGTTAATCATGTGTTGAAATTTAAAATTTAAAAGTGATGATGTGTTTTCCATCACTTGTTGAAGCAACAATGATGTTTTGGCCTCATATTGATAACTAGGGTATTGATTCAATTTTGCTGTAAACTTGACCACAAAGTATGAGTTATAAACTCATGGCAAGTATGGGATGCTTGAGTCATAGTTGGTCATGTAATTAAACATGTAATTTGTAAGAATATTGTACTACAGGTTTGCAAAGGATGCAGGTGTCGGCTCATCGCTTATAGGTCTGAAGGACAAAGGTGAAGGAGAATTAAGGGTGACCTTTCAGGACACTTGTGGTGCATACAAGGTACAAAGCATATGCAGATTGTTTTCATGCTTTTTGTGGACCAAAAAATCCTCAGTGGGGAGGATGGATCTAGGTGGCTCTAGACACCCTCAGGAGACCAAGAGGCTTAGAAATGGTCAAAATTCAAAGTAGTTGAATTTCTCTCGAACCAGGTTAAGATTTAATTTCTCGTCACCATGATTCCAATGGTGTCAACGGATCTCCAATCCGAGCCTGTATGGAGAAGTTAGAGAAAGTCAGATTTACGGTCAAAGTTGGGCAGTGGGCCAGGTTTAAATGTCCTACAATTTCACCATCATCCAATAGGAAACCTAACACTCGAGAGCAGGAAAAATTGTGGCCTCTTTAAATTGTCCAATAACCCTTATTTTGGAAAAATTCGAAAATAAACATTTTTTTATTGAAACGAAAAAAAAAAAAATATTAAAATGGGGTGGCGGGCCACCAACCCCACCACCCCTCTTCCCCCCAACAACCATATCATATTTTTTTAATACCAAGTTGGGGTGGCAGGCCATGACCCCCACCACACCCTCCGCCCATGGATCAATGGTCATGTCATTAAATATAGGCCGATGGGAATTGAACCCGCCTGACCACGTAGGCTGGCCCGATCCACAGGTGGTCCAACAACATAAAATAACGCAAAAACAAAAACTTAACACACCCACCCATATATATATGTGCCACGAAATCTGGGTCGGCGGGATTTGAACCCGTGCAGATCTGGAGGGCCGTCTCGTCTAGTGCGGTGGCCCAACAGTACAAATAATATAAAAATAATGCACATGCGACTATCTTGAGAGGGGCGGGATTTGATCCCTCGACCCCTCTCCAACCATTTGCCTCTTTTAACATTGCACTAGGTGGGTGCGCTTTGTAACATATGCCCATAAAATTATATAAAACCCCATCTTCCCAGTGCGCCTAGGGGAGCAGACCGACCAAATTTTCAAAATAATATTTTTATTGCAGGTGCAGAACCATGAGTGGCCAAAGGGGCGGAACCTTGCCTAGGGAATATTGAGGGGCATCAAAAATATTCCTTGAGGTCCCGAACTTGCAGGAGTCAGAATTTGACAGATTTTATGTCGATTTTACACCTTTCGGCGACATGAATCTAATGGCGATGTCTGTTTCATCAGCAGAGCTTCCCATTTTTCATCAATTTTCCATATTGGAGTGATGATGTTAGATTCCCAAGTGTGGATAGTTGATTTTATGCCTCTCGACGCCACGAATTAGATGGTACAGCCAGATTCAGCAGTTGAGCATCTACTTCTTCAGGAAAGTTTAAGGGTTGAGGTATATGCAATATTGATGTTATGTGCCTCTTTTATCATTTGCAATGAGATGTAATATGTTATTTAGATCCTTGCTTGATGTATGTTATGAGATCTATGTTTCTACTTCATGTGAGATGTATTTTCCATGGATTGTTATGATCCCTATGTAACCTTGTTGAAGGAGTCCTCATCATAACCTTGTGTGAGATTATGTCATGCTGATAGGAGGTCTATTGTGAGTGAGAGTTCCTACAGCGGAACGTCTCGTGGAGAGACAAGCCACTCATGTTGAGGGAATATATCCTTCTATGAAAGAAAACATAGTCCATGTACATCATCACCATTTCCAACACTATATGAAGTGGCCTACCCCATTTTGACATGAAGCCCGAAGATGTAGCCCACACTAGGTGAAATCTGTTATCAACGTCTTGTGTTCTTATGTTGTTGATTGTTGTCTTGATTCCTCCAGCTTAAAGCATGCATATGTGTTCTTTTAATACTCTTTTCAGTGAAATTCTAACCACATCACAGAAGTAAAAGATCATGGGTAAATCTAGTAGCTGATAGACTTGGATCACAAGAGCTCATGATATCATTAGAACAGCTTGAAATAATAGTTGATGTAGAAGTCTACATGGATGCAGCAGTCACCATATAAAGGAAGTACCTCTTGGTAACCTCATTGAAAGCATGTTTAGTGCATATAGTTGAAAGAAAGGCATGTAGCATGATAGAAGGAATTCATGATACATCATCATCATGAGAAAGGAGATTCTGTCGAATGAGGATAATATAGATCCTCTGTTGGAATCTTAATTAGAAGTTTCACCTCTTTTGGAGGTGTGAAAATTCCACAAATTGGAATCTTACTGCAGCAACCGATGAGATTTATTCTAATTGTTAATTTGCTGAACAAATTATTTACTCTTTGATATGGTAAATATCGAAATCAATAAGTTTCATCTTTCACTGATCCAGGTGGATATTGGTGGTCACCCGTCTATTCCACTTAGGGCCCCACCATTGTCTTTTTCAGTTTTTCAGTTTCGACACAACTTAATATTTTTAGCAGTTTTTCGGGTCCTGAACTTTCGGAGCCGTTTTGAGGCCCTAAACGACATTTTTTGGGAAAACGGGGAGCAACATGGTTCCATGGATCGATGTTGCTCACTCAAAATTTGTAGTTCTCAGATAGATATTTCTAACGAGGTATGGTATGCATCAAACGGAGATCGTATGCTTAAGTTACATCCCTGGGAAGTTGTAACACTAATTTACTTGAACGGGGCCCATAGTTTTGGTGCTTCATCTCCTAGGGTTAGGGTTTTGGCTGTTTAGGATTTCCCATTGTTTCTAAATAATAAATAGGCCCTCGAGCCTCATTGTAACTCAGTTCAGAGGCCTGTAGCCGCCACATCTCTTCTCAGAGATAGCTACCAGCGCCCTATCTAGTTTTATTTACATTCTGTCTGTAAGAAAATTTCAGTTATTTGATATTAATGAAATGAAGTGTTACTTCCGCTGCATCTTTGTATTTATGGTTATATGTTTATTTTGTTGTGTTCTTGCATAAATCCAGATCAGTGGTATTAGAGCGGTCTGCTTTTTCTCGATCCTTCTTTGCATGTCCCCAACGAGGTCGGGGTATAAGGAGTTAGGGCTCGATCTGGTGGAACCTTTGCAAGATCAGCCTCACAAACCCCAACGGACGCCCATGGGGGAAAAAAAGAAAGATGAGGGAGCAGGAGATCCTATCAAAATATTGCTCGAGGAGGCCCTCAAAAAACAAAGGAACACGATGATGGATAACTTTGCCCAGATCCTTCAACGGCTGCCCATCGGCGGCGCATCTGCATCCAGACGTAGCCACTCTAGAGGTGGGACTCCTTTTAAGGTATAAGTAAATTTTGACATTCCCATATTTGAGGGTCAAATAGATGTAGATGTCATAGATAGATGGTTGAATCTATTAGAAGGATATTTATCGGTTCAAGACTTTTCCGACAGGGGGAAGATTATTTTTGCACTCCTAAAAGCTGCCCCCCATGTCAAGTACTGGTGGGAAACCCACTGTGAGAAAAAGGACGAGACAGAACCCTATCTGTTCTCGGTCGTATCCACTTGGAATTATTTCCGAGACACCATCAAGGAACAATACTATCCCGTGGGGAGCTATGAGGACAAGTACATACAATGGATCACACTGCGACAACAAAGGGATCAAGATGTGCATGAGCTGACGAATCTGTTCCATACCCTGCGCACCAAGTTGGGTATCAAAGATTCAGAGAAACATCTGGTGCTAAAGTATCACAGTTGTCTGCACAGATACATTCAGGAGGAAATGGAGTTCCTCAGCATCTCCTCGCTTGGTACGTCATACCAGTATGCTTCCAAGATTGAGCAGAAATTCAAACAGAAGAAGCGAGACTTTGGATTTTTTAATCAAAAGCAAGGGAAAGGTCCTCCCAAACCACAGAACAAAGGACAGAGCCAAGGCATGGTGACTCAAGACAACCTGTCGAAGCCATAAGCAAAGAACAACACCGCAAAGCCAAAGAAGGACACGGGAAAGTGGTGTGAGTTCCATAAGAGCTCCACTCACAACACAAGTGAGTGTCGGGCCAAGCAATAGTTGGTGGCCGATATGAGGGCTTCTGAGTCAGATGCATGCTCCGACTCTGAATCAAAACCTGACAAGGGGAATGACAAAGGGAAACAGATTATTGATGCCGAGCCCAACACCACTGTTGCCACTACGAAGATCTAGAAGGAGGAATCGGAAGATCCAAAGGAGGAGGAACGTCTCTTCCACTCCCAGATGTGGGTAAAGGGCTCCCCGGTACAGTTCATTGTAGACAATGGGAGCCAAAAGAACCTCATTTCAGCAGACGCCATGAAGCGGTTGGGCTTGTCGACCACAGCTCACCCACATGCATACACCATCGGGTGGCTTCACCAAGGATGAGATCTCCGCGTCAGCCAACAGTGCCGCCTTCCCTATAGCATCAATTCCTTCACGGATGAGGTATTATGTGATGTTTCTCCTATTGATGTTTCTGATGTATTATTAGAACAACCATACTTGTGGAAGCGTCATGCTGTATATGAGTCTCAGCCTCACGCTGTTATTGTTACTTTGGGAAATAAGTTGTACAGGATACCAGAGGTACCACCTCCTGTCGCTATCTCTTTGATTACTGCAAAACAATGCAGTAATCTCATTTCCCAAAACAGGAAATTCATTTTCCTGATGATCCAAAGACTGTGGCCACGACCTCCAGACAGGGCTCCTCTGCACGACAACAACAAATGGATAAGGTTGTGGAGGAGTACGGGGACATATTCACCTCACCCATAAGGGTTCCTCTGCACTATCAGGTCAAGCACCCGATTGATCTAACCCCAGGTACGCCGCTACCCAATGGACTGATCTATTGGGGCTCTGTTCTGGAGATCGATGAAATCAAGAGGCAGATTCAAGAGCTGCTGTAGAAAGGTCACATCCAACCAAGTTCATCGCCCTGTGGAAGCCCGATCATGTTGGTAAAGAAGAAGGATGGGACGCGGAGACTCTGTATTGACTATCGGGCGCTGAACAAGATCACTGTCCGGAATAGGTACCCGATCTCGCGGATTGATGACCTTCTGGACCAACTCAAAGGTGAAAAATATTTCAGCAAGATCGACTTGAAGTCTAGGTATCACCAGGTACCAATTGAACCCTCCGATGTGTGGAAGACTGCCTTCAAAGCCAAGGAAGGCCTTTTCGAATGACTGGTCATGCCTTTCGGGTTGACGAATGCCCTTGCAACCTTCATGAGGTTGATGGGCGACATCTTGCGGCCATTCACCAACTCATTTGTAGTGGTGTACTTGGATGACATTCTGATCTTCAGCTAAACATGGGAAGAGCACCTTCACCACATCTGACAAGTCCTCCAAACACTGTGGCAACACAAGTTGTGTGTCAATTTGGAGAAGTGCACTTTTGGCATGACCCAGGTTCAATATCTGGGATACATTATTGATAAAAGGGGGGTGCATGTGGATCCAACCAAGATCCAAGTCATTCGGGATTGGCTAGCCCCAACCACTATAACAGAGCTTCACAGCTTTCTGGGTCTTGCTAATTTCTACCATAGGTTCGTGTTGGGATTCTCTCATATCACTTGGCCCTTGATTCAAGTCCCCAAGGGAGGAGCAAGAGAAAAATTCTTTTGGTTGGAACCTCAACAGAAGGCATTCACAGAATTGAAAAATTGCCTCTGTTCTACCCCAGTGCTCACATTACTAGACTTGCAACAGCCATTTGAGATCGAGACAGATGCCTCTGACTATGTTATTGGGGCAGTTCTTACTCAACAGGGACATCCAATGGCATATCACAGTGAGACATTGTCTGACACAGTTCGCAAGTATCCCACTTATAACAAAGAAATGTATTCCATTGTTCAAGCTTGTTGACAATGGAAGCATTACATTTTGGGGAAGGAAACAATCATCCACACAGACCACCATCCCCTACAGTTCATATAGACACAAGGGAAGTTGTAGAATGATCGCCATCAGAAGTGGTCCTCATATCTGCAATAGTTTCATTTGAACATAAAGTACAAGAAGGGTAGCACCAATAATGTTGCAGACTGCCTCATTCGAACACCGATTGTGGCACTCACCACCGTTCTCAACTCTTGTGGGCACGAGACTTCTGATTGGCCGCTTCTCTACGAGAGCGACCCATAATTCGGCCACACTTACAAGGCACTCTTGGGGGGTACGCAAGTTCCAAATTTTCATCTCCAAGATGCACTTTTATGTCACCTAGGACACCTTTGTGTTCTTTCAAGCGAGTGTGCCAAGATGATATGGGAAGCACACTATAGTCGAGTCGCTGGGCATTTCGGGGTCGAGAAAACAATAGCAGTACTGCAAAATTATTTCTATTGGCCGAACCTTTGGAAGGATGTCAGGAAACACATCAGATCCTGCACTGCTTGTGCCATTGCCAAACCGACCATCAAGAAGCAAGGCCTATATACTCTGCTGCCTACCCCTAGTCGACCTTGGGAATCCATATCCATGGATTACATGTCGAGTCTGCCTTCTAATAAGCATGGAAATGACTGTATTTTCATGGTTGTTGACAGATTCTCGAAGATGGCCATTATGGCGGTTTGCAAGAAGAATATCACAGCAGAAGCCATTTCCAAACTCTTCTTTGAACGAGTGTGGGTGCACTTTGGGATCCCACAGTCTATCATATCAGATCGGGATAGCAGGTTCCTCAGCACATTTTGGTCCAGCCTCTAGTCAATGTTGGACACCAAGCTCACCAAGTCCACAACGTTCCATCCCCAAACATATGGCCAGATAGAGGTCATCAACAGAATGATTGTACACATTCTATGCATGTACAATTCAAAAAATCCATGCACATGGGACGAGAGCCTCCCCTATGTACAACATAGTTATAACCAGGCTCTCCACAGTTCAATTGGCCATAGCCCCTTTCAGGTGAGCTTGGGATTCCAGCCACTATGTCCCATTGACGTAGCCATGCCATTTGCGGCTACTCAGGCCGATTCGGCTCATGTCTAGTCTGAAGTTGACAAAGAAAATAGCTTCATCGAGCGCATTCAACACATCTGCCAACAGGGTCATGAAATATTGGACAGAGCTAATGCTAAGTACAAGCAACGCCATGATCAACACCGGGTGCCACACAACTTCCAGGTGGGCGACAAAGTATGGCCACATTTGTAGAAGGAGCGCTTCATTGGACCCCACCGCAAGCTTCGCCCGCTCTGATACGGGCCATACACCATCACCGAGGCTGTAGGGAACAATGCCATCGAGCTTAGTATTCCACCATTCCTTGGTCTGCACCTAGTATACAATGTGGACTGCCTTCGTCCTTACTTCCCACCTCTACTGGACACCTCTGACATTACAGAACAACTCACACCAACAGAGTTAAACCCAACTGCATGGAATAGGCCACCACAGATTGTATCATGGACATGAAAATCAAGAGCACTTGCCAATATAAGATCCAACTATATCGGGTTTTCAAAGCTGGCCAACTCCTGCACCAAGGAAAGTGGTTCACCAGGGACCAAGTTCAGCAGAAATTTCATCATCTCATGGAGGAACTTAATGCAATGGGGACCATTGCTTCCTAAGGGGGGAGGAATAATCTAGGTGGATATTGGTGGTCACCCGCCTATTCCACTTGGGGCCCCACCATTGTCTCTTTCAGTTTTTCAGTTTCGGCACAACTTACTATTTTTAGCAATTTTTTGGGTCCTGAACTTCCAGAGCCGTTTTGAGGCCCTAAACGATTTTTTTTAGGAAAACGGGGAGCAACATGGGTCCATGGATTGATGTTTCTCACTCAAAATTTGTAGTCCTTGAATAGATCTTTCTAACGAGGTATGGTACGCATCAAACAGAGATCGTATGCCAAAGTTACGTCCCCGAGAAGTTGAAACACTAATTTACCCGAATGGGGCCCATAGTTTTGGTGCTTAATCTCCTAGGGTTAGGGTTTTGGCTGTTTAGGATTTCCCATTGTTTCTAAATAATAAATAGGCCCTTGAGCCTCATTGTAACTCAATTCAGAGGCCTGTAGCTGCCACATCTCTTCTCAGAGATAGCTACCAACGCCCTAGCTAGTTTTATTTCCATTTTGTCTGTAAGCAAATTTCAGTTCTTTGATATTAATGAAATGAAGTGTTATTTCTGCTACATATTTGTATTTATGGTTATATGTTTATTCTGTTGCATTCCTACATAAATCCGGATCATTCACAGAATAAATACAGTGGAAATAAATACAACACAGGAAAGATAGATACACACACACATAAATAACAACGTTGTTTTTGGACTGAGTCCCCGAAAAAACCCTACTCGGGAAAATTGGTGCAACAAATAAGGATTTGTATATTATCCAGTACTAAATTCTGAGTATAAGTCTATGGTTTCCCAAACTAGAAAACCATACAGAGAAAATTATGATGAAAATTTAGTGAGAAAATTCTAACTCTACCATTGGAAATCCAACACTGATCTGGGCTCATGATGATCTTCTTTGCGAAGTCACTGTCATTAGGGGAATTTTGAGGTCTAAAATGGGCCTCCTAAGAAAATGTACAACCAAAATAAACTTTATAAGAACTAATGGGATTTAGGATGATGATGTCAACCATGGGGGATGATTTACCATTTTTTAAGTAAAAGGGTAAAAAGATTAAAAAATAATAAAATAATAAAACTACTTTTTCAACTCGTATTTTCAACTTATCTCCCAAATTTTTTACTCAAATTTCGAGCAGGAGCACTCGTTGGATGAAAAATTTAATTCCTCGTCCAAGGAGTACCCATGTTGCATACTTTCGATGGACCTTGCTACACGAAAAATGAGAAATACATGAAAAAACGTGATTGCAATCACGTTTTTCATGTATTTCTGATTTTTCGTGTAGTAGGGTCCATTGAAAGTATGCAACATGGGTACTCCTTGGATGAGGAATTAAATTTTTCATCCAACGAGTGCTCCCGCTTGAAATTTGAGTAAAAACTTTGGGAGATAAGTTGAAAATACGAGTTCAAAAAGTAGTTTTTTTCTTTTTTCCCTCTAAAATTTGATGATGTCATCAAATCTTGCTTTATTATTTCCACTATTATTTTATAATTTCCTTCGGAGGCCCATTTTAGACCTCAAAATTCCCCTAATGGTTAGTCTATGTAGTACTACGTCCCACAACTCGAAACCATGTCACCTTCACTATCTGATCATTCATTTTCTGGAAACTTGACCCTCCTAGCCTCTAGAATCTCACTCCGGCCTCTCGCACTGAATCATATATGTCTCCCAACAAAAATATGGATCTCCTTTGAATCTTTGCGTTGCCTCTGTGTGGCCTTTCTGCTGCCTCTTTATGGCAGTCACTGCCTCTCTTCTCGGCACTCACCGAATCCGGGAAAAATTCCTCCAACCTTAGTATCCCTGCCCCTCTCTCATTGCAACAAGCTCACTAGCTCTCTCTCTAGCAACTCAACATTGCTACTAAGGAAATCGATATGCCAATGAATTCTATCTCGGCAAGTGTGTTCTCCATGTTCCCATCGAGTTCCTTCTTATAATATCTCGTTGAGGCATCAAAAACCATGATTAAAACAAAATCGATGTATAATATTAAATAAGACTCGATCCATGCCTTTTCCTAGAATATTTGTACTTGAATTCATTAATACCTTTTAATTAATCATATTTCCTAAGTTTAGACTTAAGAAATATTAAAAAATGATTAATTATTTTAATTAAGCCATCTCTAGGTGGAATTTCTCCAAACAATTTCTAGGTCTTGGAGAATAAATGTGTCTTAGCCTCTCTCCAAATTCTCGAGGCTAAAGCACATATGATGCTATAAAAATTAACACTCCCTCTTAGTGAGGAATGTGCTCTAGTATTGTTGCCCTCCTGATAGAAATACTACAATTTTCCACCATCTCCTATTGTGTTGTTGATGTATGACTACTCTTGCCCACCAGATACTGTGCAACTCTGATTTTGTGTTGCATTTGTGTTATTTCTGACCCTGCATACTGCTGCCAAATACTGAATTTTCACTGCAACTCTGTTGTTGTTACCATTGCAACATCTGCAACTGTATCTAAACTACTACTACTACAGCTAAGAGATGTCCATCATACTGAACCAATTATGTTCAGTCTGATGCATTTTTCACCCTAGTCCTGGCTGCTGTTAGTCTTGACACTGTCACTGAAGCCTCTACATTATTGTTGACTTTGCACTGTGCCACCTGCACTACTTCCAACTCTACTCTATGCTGCTCAGTCTTAGACCGCTACTAGCTACTACATTTGTCACTCTGGCACTTGACTGCACCAACTGCCATTGGTCCGTCAAGGAGATGGATTCCTCAAGGATCCTGCCCATCATGTACCTCTTTGGGGCTACAAAACCAAATCACCCCACCTCACCCCTAGAGGTATGTCAGTGATCATGGCAAAATATTCCTCAAATCTAGAATACAACCTATCTATCTCAATGGATGCAACCTGCTAGTCCTACTTCTCCTCTTTATGCCTCTTTTTGAGCAGACATTGGGTGTTGTAGTGACCAAGTTCACCACATATCAAGCATTTGAATTTGGATTTGTCCTTCTTCCTTATTCATTGGTCCTACTTCCCCTTTCATGTGAGGCATGTGTACTCCTCCTCCTTTACTTCCTTCATCCCACTAATTTTGCTGCAACTTATGGTGCTCTTCACCAAGTCTCACCTCATCTCCTCCTCTTGTCGATATGCTCACATTCTATCCTAATTTGGAAAGTTTTCTCTTCCCAAAGCACTCTGGAAAAACACTTGCCACTCCTCAGACACATTTTCCAGGGAAAATCATACAAAATATGTGGGTTGGGGTGTTGACCCAACTGTAGATAGTTGATCTCAAACTTCTTGAAGTTTAGTAAGGAAGGGGTCTATACGCTCCCCTTTCTACATCCCAGTACACATCAGCTTCTCCTCCAAATACATCTTTCACTGCTCGGAAGATCTCTGGTATAGTGTAGCAAGGGCATCTCACATCTGTTTGGAGGTATATTTTCCATATATGTGTGATACTACGTGATCTTGAACTCCATCAAGAATCATCCTCTTTTATTTCGGCATCTTCGTTTTGTAGGTCTTATG
This sequence comes from Pinus albicaulis, assembly GCA_034641835.2. Classification (NCBI taxonomy): domain Eukaryota; kingdom Viridiplantae; phylum Streptophyta; class Pinopsida; order Pinales; family Pinaceae; genus Pinus; species Pinus albicaulis. The sequence continues at coordinate 1,055,596,534 of CM076575.1, read as the reverse complement.
TTGATCTGGGTCCGTGGGTATATCTACCACTAAACTGATGTAAGTCTTGAGATCATGTTCATCTAGAAGACAAGAAATAATGGCTTTCCAAATAACATAGTTGGATGAATAGTCTGACCGATCCTAATCTCTCAACCCAACTGATGTCATCTCACAAAAAAATTTCTAACTCTACCTCTTCTCCTCTATGCAACTGTTAACTGGCTCTATGCACTACTTGCTGGAGTGGGAAAATCTGTTCACGGCTACTACTACTCTACGTGGAGAATTTTAACTTCTTGGCTATAATTTCCCTAAGGAAAGAACCCCCTCAGTATGTGCTCTTCTTTCCTTCTGACGTTATTTTTCCAGCAACAGTTGAAAAATAATTGCGCCCAAGCTGAATATCTACTCTGCAAGAAAAAACGTTATTGCTCCCTTTGCCTCTAACAATCTTCGATCTAGAAATTTTGTTCTTTGTTGACTCACTCAGAGAAACAAATTTTCCTCAAAATATTTCCCTATTGGCTAATGGACTGTGCAACCTCTTAGGGTTTCGAGCAGTTTTCGATGCAGTGCTTCGAAGATCCCTCTTTCCTTCTACAACTGAGCTCTTCCTGATTCTCCTGTGCTCTAATACCATGTGAAAATTCCACAAATTGGAATCCTACTGCAACAACTGATTATATTTTTTCTATTTGTTAATTTACTGTTTTCTACAGTAAATATCGAAATCAATACATTGTATCCTTCACAAAATAAATACAGTGGAAATAAATACAATGTAGGAAAGATAGATGCACACACACACACAAATAATTTTTTTTTTTTTTGGACTAAGTCCCAGAAAAACCCAACTCAGGAAAACCAGTGCAATAGCTGAAGGTTTGTGTATTATGTAGTAGTAAATTCTAAGTACAAGTCTATGGTTTCCAAAACTGGCAAACCATACAGAGAAAAATATGAAAAAATTTAGTGAGAAAATTATCACTCTACCGCTAGCGATCCGACACAAATCTAGGCTCAAGATGAGTTCCTTTGCGCTGCCTCTGTGTAGTCACTACGTCATCCTATGCAATACAACGTCGCCTTCATTATCTGATTAAATGTTGTCTGGAAACTTGACCCTCCTAGCCTCCGGACTCTCACTCCAGCCTATGGCACTAAATCAACTCTGCCTCCCAGCAAAAATATGGATCTTCTCTAAAGCTTTGTGCTACCTCTGCGTGGCCTCTGCACTGCCTCTGTGTGGCACTCACTACCTCTTTTATTTACACTCACCAAATCCGAAAAATATTCCTCTAGCCTTACTATCCCCGCCCCTCTCTCACTAAAATGAGCTCACTATCTCTCCCTTTGGCAACTCAACGTTGCTACTCAGGAAATCGATCTTCCAATGAATTTGATCTCGACAAGTGTGTTCTCAAAGTGCCCATCGAGTTCCTTCTTATAATATCTTGTTGAGACATGAACAACCATGATTAAAACTTAATCGATGGCTAAGATTAACAAAGATTCGATCCATGCCTTTTTCTAGAAGATTCACACCTGACTTAATTAATACATTTTAATTAATCATATTTCCTAAGTTGACTTGGGAAATATTAAAAATTTATTAATTATTTTAACTAAGCCATCTCTAGGTGGAATTTCTCCAAACGATTTCTAGGTCTTGGAGAATACATGTGTATTAGCCTCTCTAAAAATTCTCGAGGCTAGAGCGCATCCGATGTTACAGAAACCAATAGGAGGAAGCAAGTGTCTCGCTAAGAATTCCACCTTGTATGGGATTCATTGTTTAAAAGGATGATGGTATGGTGACAAAGGAATGCAGCATGTCAAGATGGTTGAATTACTCTCAATTAGGGAAAGCACGATGTTGAAGGAAGCCTGGATAACCAAAAGAAGGAAAGAGGTATGTATGCATGTATTTAATTAAGTCATATCGTCATACAGTTGCATGGGTAAATGCTCTATCTCATGATCATGATCATGATCAAAGAAAAGGGATCTCCTCCTTTGGAAATATGCATGAAGGCATGGTTCACATATTGTCTAGATGAAATCAACATAATATATCCTCATATGGAATATGAGGTAGTTGAGAAAGATGAAGGAACTATGGATGGAAGTTCCTGAGGAGAAAAATGTGAAGAAAGAAAGAAGAGATCATGAAAGATGCAATTATGGTAAATTAGAAAAGGAAATAAATATCCGATGAATAGAAGAATTTGCCATGACATCTCTATAGAGAAGGCATGAAGACCCTAATAAGGTATGTAAAGGAAAGAGACCCTTAAAATTAAAATTCTTAGAGATGTGCATGATTTTGATATTGCAAGAAATAATTCACGATGAAAGGGCATCACAAAAGGTAACTTTGATTTGATGTTCATTTTTTATTTTTGAACAACACTGGATGGATTGATACATGGCTACTGAAAGAGAGTTGTAAATGTCACCTAAAACTAGCACTCATGTTGTTGGATGAAATATCCTAAAGGAAACATGTATTGGAAAAGGCAGATATATGAAGAAAAGCCAGATGTGGATTAGAAGATAACTTTCCAATAAATAAAAGGATGACATCACTGACAAGTTCGTGAAGGAAAGTGATGGATCGTCGATGCCCTATAAAGAAGTTCCAAAATATGAAGGCTCCATAATGATAAAGATGAAATCCATGACATCGAAAGGAGGAAATATTCAAGTAGGTGAAGGCACCATGATATCCACTAAAGAACAATAAGCTACTAAAAACAAGTCCCTAGTTAAGAGAGATCTTGGACAAGTCCCTGGATAAGAGGGAGCTTGGGTACATTCCTTTTATAGGAATGGATATATCTTCCCTAATTGAGAGGGAGAGATGGACACATAATTCTTGTCTTAATATTGTGAATATATATTGGAGGATTGGGTAAAGCATGTGCCATCTAATACTATTTGAGGATGAGTTATGGAATCCAAGATAAGAGTAGTCAAAGAGGATTGATATTCTTTGAGCACTGGAAATCCAAGATAATAATAGACCTAGAAGGACATACCCTATGAACGCCTAGGTGGGGTATGTGTCCTGAAAGATAATGATGATGGTGTCTATCAATCATTGGTCTTGCCAACATTGTGCTCTGATATTGTGGAGAGATATAGTTGTTATTCCAGTCCTTTCTATGTGACAATGCTAGTTTATATGATGTTAAACAGATGGCTTACCATTCCGACTCTTCTTATGAGAATTTTTCAGATTGAGAATGTCCAAGTACTTGGTATGAATTATGAATACCTCCCTAGTTAAGAGGGAGTGTTGAAATATGTAACTAGGTTTGATACTCATAATTACATATGTAATCATGATTTTATGTATTTAATGTGAAAGGAAAAATAAATTTATTATTGGTGTTCTTGAGGCATGGGTTGCATGCTCAAGGGAAATTTATTTTTAGGTCAAGAACCCATAGAGTACTTCTACGTTTTTCATAAAGTAAATTGAATTTGTCATGTATTGAAGACCCATTTGGACATGTCACATATTGTAAAGAAAATTTATTTGAGTCAAATTAGAGTCAAAAGACCCTCCAAGACCTACATGAAAAGATAAGTTGACCTAAATATAGCAATTCATACCCCTCAAAATCCTATATATAAGAAGGAACTCGACCTCATTTAGACACACTCTGACGCAAGTTCAATCTCCTCAATACATAAGCTGGAAAAAGGACGAAAAATAAGAGAATTTTTGGGCCTCTCTCTCTCTTATGTTAGGGTTTGTAGTTACTGGGAAAGACAAAATTCTAAAGCTGCATCGAAACTATGAAGCTACTAGGTGGAAATTTAGAAGTTGCATCGAAGCTGTGAAGCTGTAAGGTCGTAGTTGCAAAACTATTTCTAAGTCAAAGATCTGAATTTTCTTCTAGGTTGAAGTTGTGAAGTTGCTTCTAGTTCAAAACTGTGAAGTTGCATCTAAGTCAAAGATGTGATGTTGCATCAAGGTCGAAGTTCTGAATCTACTAGGTTGAAGTTGCAGAAATTGTTGCTGGGGGTCAAAGTTGCTGGAACGTTGAAGTTAGTTGCTGGAAGCTATGAAAATCAAGAAGGAAGGTTGTCTTGGTATTAGAGGAATCTTGGACAAGGGTCATAGGTCTTGTAATTCTTCAGTTGAAGTTCTATAAGAAGAGAAGAGTTCCTGCAAGTTTTCCTCTCATGAGGAGAGGTTTGGGCCCTGGTTGACAATGTATATCTTGTGTCCTCTTGTCTCATTGTTCGTTATTTTTTGGTAGTTGTTTGATGATAAGAACAAAATAATAATCAAGTTGAAGAAGAATCTAGTCAAGATAAGTAAAATTATATCACAAGCAATTATCAATTTAAGATAAATCACCTAATCTAGTTGCCCTATATTTCTCAACTCATAAAACTCTTTTGACTTTCAGAGTATAAAAAAATAGACACAAAATTGTTAAATTAGAATGTCTAGGGGAGTATGGAATTCAATATTTGAAAATCGATTTGTTAAATAAGTATCATTGAAATGTTTAGCAATTTATAGATATTAAATCTAGAGGTTGAGAACATCTTAGATTGGTGCTAATCTCAACCCCATCACCATCAGTAACGAATTTTGGTCATCAAATTTGCATAGAAATAATCAAGTATGGTATCTCATGTATCAATTAGACCTTCTAGAGGATTCAAGTTTTGATTGCATTTATAAACCAAGAGGAAACAATGAATCCTTGATTGATAATGTTGGCCTGTGACTGCACACAAAATGGAGAAGGAAAAAGGAAGGGAAATCCTAACTGTCAAAGAGCTTCAAATTAATCTATCTACCTTTTAATTCAGTTGAAAAAGGAAAGTGTCGTTGATTAAGTGCGACGGTGAGAGAATTCCTCACTGCCCTCATTCATTCCATCTACCCCCTTCCTACCCTTCGTTTGTCCTCATTCTGAACTCCAATGCTTTAAATACCATTTATCCATTTTCATGTTTATTTTCCCCCAGTCATTCCCTTTTATTTCATGACCGCACACTCAAATTTATTTTCACATCGGCCACATCCCAAAATCCTTTAATTGTTGTCTCCTACAAACCTTTCAAAATGCGATATGCGATGAAGTGGGACCCATTCACCCGCCACACTTCCTTTCATTTCATTTCCCTTAAAAATAATTAAACCTTACCATCCGCTTTCCCGATTCCCTGATTAAAGTGGGGCCATTTATCCCTGACAGGTCACCTTTTCCCCATCATCCATCACACATCGCTAAATATAAACTTCGTAGATCGATGATTATAACTTTCTACACTTCACACAGTTTGTAACTTACCTTTTAAGCACCCGCAAAGTATATTTTTTAAATTACGATGCGGGGCCCCACCTCCATCTGCCACATCATCTTCCTCACTCTTGCACTTCACACTTCGCAGGTTTTAACGTTCAACCCCTGCCTGCTCCCACATAAAACTTGTGCTCTGTGATTTGTGAGTGTGAGTCCCACCACCTTGCCACGTCATCAATAGCTCTCCTGTGGCTTGTCTTTAGCCCATTTCAGTGATAAAAAGTCTTGCTAAATTCATTTTTGCTTCTACCATTCATGTCCCCTCTGAAATCTGGTTCCAGTTTGAAATTTAAAACACAACATGGGATTTTGGGTGGAACTTGCAGTATGGTTTATATTCAATTTCCACAAGATAACCTCCACTAAAGAGTTCAACACACACAACACAATTGGATATTCCACAATGAGAAGTGGAAATCATGAGAATTAGAGAGTGGAGGTCTTCAAATAGGAGGTGAAATCATATGATGAAGGTCATACCGCTCACATGTTCTCAGCCATTCCTCGCCACTCCTTTGAAGATTTCGTAATTTGGCCTCCCTGGCTAGCTTTTTTGTTCTTTATACTGATTAGATAGTGATGTTTTGCTGGTAAAATCTCGATTGAACCCAATTTTGTTTTGATTTGCATGTTGTAGGAGTGATTATTTGATGCACGCTCTGATAGTTTGTTAGGATATTTTGGTTTCTCCTGTGTGGGTCGATCATGACAGAATATTCGGTCGTAAACCCTTGAGGAGAACTCTATATGTAGTGAGTTCTAAGATGAAAGAAGGGTTCAAGATTTTTGAAGAATTTTGCTATAGTTTTGTGTGATTGTGCTCCCTGTGCCCCGAGACACATTTGGGAGAGTTGTTTAAACTTATTATAAATACAAAGCTGATATTTGGATTCCATATGGAGCAATGAGTAGTATGTATATGTTTCCTTCTGTTATCAGTAATCTCCTCTTTATGTGTAATCATATTTCATGCTATTATGCTTTGATGGTTCGTGTAATGTAGTTTCTAGTGGTCTGCAATTTTATTCATGAATTCGTGTTTGCATAACGCTCAGATGTTAATGATCATGTATTTATCTTGATCCAATCCCTTAATTCATGATCCACGATCCTCTTTTGTTGTCCCTATCTCATTCATATCTGTTTCCTCCGAGTTCATAGTAAACAGATTCTTAAATCTCTTAAGCTTGTCTCTCGTGGGTTCCTTCTCCATTCTCTCTCAACGCTTATGCATATTTTTAAGATCTCTGCTCATTTTTTTACACTTGGCCAATTTAAAAGCCATATAGCCTCACGGCCTCTTAATCCCTCTCACAGTTTGGGGAATTCACATGAATCTGACTCAAATGGTCTTCCCCTTTCTTGAACCACCAAAATCATTATTCTCTTGACCCATATTCTGTTAGAGGCATTTATGCAATTGTCTACACTTAACCTCTGATTTTAAGATGTCCTAGGCACTCGTCTTTTGATCTCAAGGCTTTCTCTAGGAGCTATAACATATTTTTGGCGTCGTTTCCGGGGAAACGAATGAAGAACTATTTTCCCTGGGATACGACATTATCTTCACCCTTGAATTAGGTGAGCATGAAGGGTCGAGAGTTGCATATTCCTCACCTTGGCGAATCCACTGTAAAATAATCCTAATCAGAAGTAATCCTTGCTTTCATTAGGCCTCACACCAGATTCAGATCCATCATCTACACCCACCTCTAAATTAGATGGCTGCACTGAGTTTCCTTTTGAACAAGTATGCTCCCTTGGCCCTCCCTCAGCCTCTAAATGATACACCACAAGGAAATCTTTAGCTGTTGCCTCGGTTCACCAGGGAAGATATTAATTCTGTGCAGAAACATATTGAAAACTTATGCACCTTTGAGGAGAATGTAAATGTAGAACACCTAGATGTGGTGTTGAGGCTTTTCATCCAATATTTGGACGGAGAGGCTCAAAAGTGGTTCAAGTCCCTAGCTGACCACACAGTCCACACCTGGGAAGAAATGGAAAATTTCTTCACTTTAAAATGGGGAGAAAAGAGGGACCATGGATATTTACACACAGAGTTCAACGCTCTTAAAAACAGACACAATGAGGATGTAATATAATTTATAAAGAGGTTCAATAAGATTTATAGTTATCTTCCTGCTGAAATAAAGCCTCCCCAAGTAGCTGCTAAGGTGGTTTTCGCTGGAGATTTTGAGCCAGATTTTGGGTTCACCTTGAGAGAAAGAAAATCCACATCTCTGGATTAGATCCAAAATGATGCATTGGAGGTAGAAGCAAACTTTTCTTCTACTGGTAAGTTCAAGGGGAAGACAAAACACGAAGCTAGAAGAAAGAAGGGGGAGGAGGCTTCTACCTCAAATCAGGAGAGGGAATAGGAGTATAGACTTGAAGAAATGAAAAAGCTAATCAAGAACCTCTCAAATAAGTTAGCTAATCTTGAATCAAAGGCCAAGAGTTCCCCTCCTCGTTCCAACCAAATGATTCCTAACTGGGGGTTTAATCCTCAATATCGAAGGCCCCCTCTGCAGCTGTTGCAACAAGTTGAGGAAGCCTCAGAGAGCCAAGAAGATCAATTCCTCGCCTACTCTGATGATGAGGAAAGTGAACTTACCTCGTAGGGGGAGAAGGAGGAGAGGGAAGTTCCTTCAGTCAGTCAAGATGTTGAAAAGTACTGCAGGCAGTTTGTGGATTTCATGTAAGCTCAACTCCACAAGAAGTATGACCTCAGGTCCTCCAGAAAGAGAACCCAAGGGCAAGAAAAAAATGAAGAGTCGATATTAAGAGAAAAAAACCCTCCTAGTCCTGCTAGAAAAGGGAAGAAGCCATTAGAAGAATCATCCCCTCATAAGGCCACTGCATCCTCTTCCAAAAAGAAAGAAGTTGTTCCTCCCAAAGATAAGAAGCCCTCATCTATACCCTTGAAACTGCCCGAACCTCCTAAAGAGCAGTTCGAAGAAGCCATTACAAAAAAAGGGCCCACGCCCTTCAATCTCCAAGAAGAACAACCCATGGCAGTTTTTGGACCGAATGTAGAAAACTAGTTGCTAGCCTGTGCTGAAGAAGAGGGAGGTGAGATTACCCTCCCTGAAGAAGGGGAAGAGCTGAAGTATTTCCTAGAGGACAACACTAAAAATCAAAAGTAGTCTAGTGATCCGTAAACAGAGGTAGAAGAGCTTAATTTTCTAGATCCACAAGAGCACCTTTAACCGATAGTGTTGTATTCAGAGATTGAACACCAATCAAGTTTGCCCAGTAAAAGCCAAGAAAGCTTGCCCAAAGAATACCAATCAGGTTTTCTGATTGAATATCACTCAAATAGTCTTTATGTGTATGCATACCTTCATAAAAGTTCTTCATCATTAAGTTCTTCATGGGATGTTTAGGAAACACAATATGTTGTTATTAATCGAGATCCTTTACCTATGATGATTGAGAGTTTGCAACTCCCCTGCAAGCCTCTGTATGACAAAGGAAATGATGAAGAACACACAAAGTAGTTGATTATAATGGAAAAGGAGAAGAAACAAGATTCATCCTTGCTGTTTGAAGACAACCAGTGGGAACACAGAAGCAAAGCATTAGTTTGGAATTAGTTTTTTTTTTTCTGGTTACAAATCCTCCAGAAAAACTCATTTTTCATGTTTACCATAATCCTTTGGTTAGTATATTGCATTCATCAGTGGAGGAATAATTTTCTAGTTTCATCAATGAAGCTATGGAATCTAGTGGAAGAGATAAATTGCCATGTTTTAAACCCATTTCTCCACCTACAGAAATGGGATGCCAATTTCAGTTAAGTAGTCATTTGCTTAACTGGTTACATTGGAAGTCTGATTATTATTTGATGGGATAACTTTTGATCAAACTAGGTGTAGGTAGGAGTGCCAATAAACTAAATACTATGAGCATCTTTCCAGTTTAGTTTCAGATTGCTTTGTAGTTTTCAGTTGAAGTGTATTTCAGTTTCCAATTTTAGCATAGTTCAGATTTCAACATTTAATATTTTCAACGTACAATAGTAACTTCTGCTGTATATAGTTGGCAATGCACAACTCAATTGTAGTTTCGATTCAGGCTTACAATATGCATTTTCGACTCCATGAGCCCAATAAAGCACAGGTATTCAGGTCTACAGATTCTCAACACACTGAGAATAACACGTTGTCCCTAGATGGAGCTAATGTTGGCCTGTGACCGCACAAAAAGTGGAGAAGGAAAAAGAAAGGGAAATCTGAACTGTCAAAGAGCTTCAAATGAATCTTTTTTCCTTTTAATTCAGTTGAAAGAGGAAAGTGTCATTGATTAAGTGAGATGGTGAGTGAAATCCTTACTACCATCATTCATTCCATCTACCCCCTTCCTACCCTTCATTTGTCCTGATTCTGAACTCCAATGCTCTAAATATCATTTATCCCTTTTCATTTTTATTTCCCCCCAGTCATTCCCTTTTATTTCATGACCGCATACTCAAATTTCTTTTTGCATCAGCCAAATCCCAAAATCCTTTAATTTTTGTCTCCTACAAACCTTTCGAAATGTGATATGTGATGAAGTGGGACCCATTCACCCACCATATTTCCTTTCATTTCATTTCCCTTAAAAATCATTAAACCTTACCATCTGGTTTCCTGATTCCTCGATTGCGATAAAAGTGTTTCCATTTCTCCTTGACATGTCACCTTTTCCCCATCATCCATTGCACATCGCTAAATGTAAGCTTCACAGATCAACGATTATAACTTTTTACACTTTTCACAGTTTGTAACTTACCTTTTAGGAGCCCGCAAAGTATCTTGTTTAAATTGCGATGCGGTGCCCCACGTCCATCTGCCACGTCATCTTCCCCACTCCCGCACTTTTAACTTTGCAGGTTTTAACGTTTAACCCCCGCTTGCTCCCACATAAAAATTGTGCTCTGCAATTTGTAGGCGCGAGCCCCACCGTCTTGCCACGTCATCAATAGTCCTCCTGTGGTCTATATTTCGCCCATTTTAGTGATAAAAAGTCTCACTAAATTCATTTCCGCTTATGCCATTCATGTCCCCTCCGAAATCCGGTTCCAGTTTGCAATTTAAAACATCGCATGGGATTTTGGGTGGAACTTGTAGTATGGTTTATTCAATTTCCATAGGATAACCTCCACTAAAGAGTTCAACACATGCAACACAACTGGATATTCCACAACGAGAAGTGGAAATCAAGAGAATTAGAGAGTGGAGGTCTTCAAATAGCAGGTGAAATCATATGATGAAGGTGGAACCTCTCACTTGTTCTCATCCATTCCTCACCACTCCTTTGAAGATTCTAGAATTTGGCCTCTGTGACCAATTGTTTGTTATTTTTATTGATTAGATAGTGATTTTTTGCTGGTAAAATCTCGATTTTATCCAGTTTTGTTTTGATTTTTCTGTTGTAGGAGTGATTGCTTAATGCACACTCTGATAGTTTGTTAGGATATTTTGGTTTCATTTGTGTGGGTTGATCATGAAAGAATATTCAATCGTAAACCCTCGAGGAGAAATCTATATGTAGTGAGTGCTAAGATGAAATAAGGGTTCAGGAATTTTGAAGGATTTTGTTGTAGTTTTGTATGATTGTGTTCCCTGTGCCTCAAGACACATATTTGAGAGAGTTTTTTAAAATTAATATGAATACAGAGCTGATATTTGGATTCCAGATGGAGCGATGAGAAGTATGTATATGTTTCCTTCTGTTATAAGTAATCTCCTCTTTATGTGTAATCATCTTTCATTCTATTCTGCTTTGAAGGTTCATGTAATGTAGTTGTCGGTGGTCTACAATTTTATTCATGAATTCGTGTCTGCATAATGCTCAGGTGTTAACGCTCATGTATTTAACTTTCGGCACTCCCTTAATTCGTGCTCCATGAACCTCTATTGTTGTCCATATCTCATTCATATCCGTTTCCTCTGAGTTCATAATAGACAGATTCTTAAATCTCTTAAGCTTGTCTCTCGTGGGTTCCTTCTCCATTCTCTCTCAACGCCTCTGCACATTTTTAAGATATCTTCTCATTGTTTTATACTTGGCCCATTTAAAATCCATCTAGCCTCATAGCCTCCCGAGCCCTCTCACAGTTTGGGGAATTCACATGAATCAAGCTCAAATGGTCTTCTCCTTTCTTGAACCACCAAAATCATTATTATTTGACCCATATTCTGCTAGAGTAGTTTATGCAATTGTCCACACTTAACCTCTGATTTTAAGATGTCCTAGGCACTGGTCTTTTTAAACTCAATGATGTCTCTAGGAGCTACTACATATAGAACACAATGTCTTATTTCATAGTTGTTCTAGTTCATTTATGTCTTGTAGTTTCCTCAAGTAAAATAAATGGCTTGAAAATATCCATTAGAAAAGATGGGGTATGTGTTTGTAATCCATAGGAAATGGGGTAAAATTGTGAGATGTAAATATGGATTCCCATTCTTGTGAAGGATACTTGAAGTAATTGATAAGAAAAGTATTTTGTTGTTGGGATATCATGTCTAGGGGGTGATGGTAAATATTTAAGCTATCTATTTCCTGTTTATGCCTAGACATTACAATCTACTTGGTATTGTATTGATTTTGAATCAAGAAAGAATAAATGGTTATAATCTCCTACTTGTTGATATGTAAATAAATAAATTACAATGAAAAAAGCTTATAAAATTTCCGAAGAAAAATAAAGATTGGAATTATTGAGAAGGTTGCAGTGGTTGATAAGGTTTTAGTAGTAGTGCACATTTATTATTCATTGTTTATTTTCCCTTCTTAAAAAACCTAAAAATAGTTGGTTTTCATTCTCATAATATTTTTGGGGGCAGGTTCAGGTAGGGGGTGGTGACAAAAAGATCCATTAGGTGGCCAGGGATGTATACACATTACTAAGGATGAAGGCAAGTTGATAATATCTAACCTAAGTACACAAGGGGTTGGTACCATTGGCAAATGGGTGGTACATACAATATATGGGGATTCTCCTCAAGAAGATTCATTTCAACACCATATTCAACAACATCAACTTATTTAGGTATAAAAGGTCCCTTTCCATTGTGATAGAATTGTGAATGCCTAGGCATTCATGATTCTTAGGTTTTCTCCACTCAAGATGGTGTGGGCTACTTGGTAGAATTTTTAATTTATTTCTTAGCAATTTGGGAGACCTTGGGATGTGTAGGATTTGACATCATGATCCATTTATATATTCACATCTTGGTGGTTAAGTTAGCTTGTCACTTAGGTTTGCAAGGAAAAAACTGGAAAGGATATTTCTCTCTTTTTTGAAGGATTTGTGGTGTGATTATCACCAAAAATCACACACTTGACATTTTGTTACTCATCTAAAAAAAATCACTGGCGTGGACAAAAATGTTTGAGGCCTCTTTTGCATCATTCCTTAAGATTTCATTTTAAAAATGTAATTACATGGGATAGGTTTGTTATAGAGTGATTAAAAGAGGAAGGAGAAATGATCTAAATTGGATCATTATATTTTTAGTCATCCATCTTGATACTTTTAAAATTGAAAAGGTGGAGGAATCAACTAACATGTCCATTTTTACAGGTAGGAACTAGTTTGGCAAATTGGGATCTAAAACCTTTTGGGAGAATTTTGAAGCATAGAATGATGTCTTTTGGGGATAAAACTTCATCGCTTTAGTTCCATAATTTTTTTCATATTCTACATAGAGACCTTTCCAATAGTGTATGGATCACCTCAATCAAAGTATGTATTCAAAATTTATGTCACATAAAAGTTAAATTTATTGTTTTCACCACCATAATTTGAGAGGATTCCATGTACCCCTATAATTTGTAACACCCTGCTCCCACATCTACCAAATTAAGTGACAAACTAGGGTATACATGTGAAAAAGAGCTATTATAATTTGATTCAGCCTCCTAGGTAACCTTAAGGAAGTGGAAACAATGGAAGCACATCAAACAAACCTTCCACATCGGCAACATAACTCCTAATATCCAACCCAACCACTCAGGTATCCTGTCCCTGGGTCCCACTAATATCTTAGACTATTAAACCCTCAAACGCTCCACAGTATAGGCATGAGTGCGTCTCGGAGGCTCTGGACGTTCCCACAACATAAACATGTGTGCGTCCAGGGTATTTTACCCATGGACCTGTGCCAACGTCCCCGATATTTGAGCCACTTTTCAGGCCCAAAGCCTAGGTCATTTCCCATAACTTAATTACAAGTTCATAATGAAATATAATAGTGAAATAATGGTGCACAAGAAAACACTTGAATAAGTACTTGACTGGACCCATACTAGTCATGATAGTCATTTCGTAAAACATGTCACAAATATGTAATCTACAGGTTTAAATAACAAATCTAAGCATAGGGGTCTCATACTTATTTGAGAATTACTATGAAGCATTGTTGCTTCATCACATTAACTTCATTATTGTCTCTTTAGGCATAGATACATCGTTCATTCAATTACAAATCAAAAAATGATGAAAGCCATACACCATCACCATCATAAAACTTAGTCATAATGAGCATATAAGCAACATACATGATAAACACATAACAAATATATAAGCCAAAGAATAAAAATCATATTTACCCATCAATACAAGAGGAAAAGGAATCTTATTTCCACAAAAAGGAGCCAAGTCTAGGACTTCCATGTTCTACTTGACCATAGACATGGATGAGCCAAAACTCTCTTCATCTAGTCACCCCCATGCCATATTACAAGCATGAATGTGGGATCTCATAAAAAAAATCCATCAAAACCAAACGAGGGCTTCTAGAGGCCAAACCACCTCAACATTGAACCAGTGATTCCACCTCATGGTTGGACATTACAACCATCGCGTATTGGTCTCTACCCAAGTTGTTCTAGGGCTTCGAGGACTAGTAACTCAAACCACAGATACAGTTAGACTTATATAGCATTTATGAAACCAGGGTTTCTAGGACTAGTAACTCAACCTGACTAGGGTTTCCAGAGCATTTTTCCAACCAAGGCTTGCAAGACTAGTAACTCAACCCAAGTTGTTATAGGGCTTCAACCCAAGACTAGTAAATTATTCTTAATTACCTTAATTTCATGTTCCATCTCTGCCAATATGTTTGTTCCAATCAACACTCTTTTAACCAGATCACTCCAACTGATGGGAGTATTGCAACTCTGCCCATACAATTCCTCAAACACGCTCATTTTCAAGGATTCCATATACTCGTCCTTGTAAGAAAAATATACTAGTGGAAGACACTCTTCCCACTTTTGTTGTTGATGTATCACATACATCCTCAAAATGTCCTCAAATATCCTTTTGACCCTCTATGTTTGTCCATCTGTATGCAGATGATAAGTTGTACTAAAGGCAAACTCAGTGCCCAAGCCTGCAAACCACTCCTTCCAAAACTTGGAAGTGAACTTTGCATCCCTGTCTAACACAATGTTATACATAACACCATTCAATATAACAACATATGTAATTAATACTTGCGCTACATCACTAGCTAAGAATGTAGAATTAACTAGAATGAAGTGTGCTACCTTTGTCAACCTGTCCACAACAACTATGATGGAATCATGTTGTCTCATTGTCCTTGGAAAACCGGTAATAAAGTCCATGGAAATGACCTCCCATTTCCATTATGGAATAAAAATCCATTATAATAGTCCACCTGAATGCTTACACTCTCCCTTAACATCTTGAAAATCCAAGAACCTAGCCAAAAACTCTGCTACGTCTCTCTTCAAATTCGACCAATAGTAAAAATTATTTATTGCGGTCACTATCTTTTGATAGCCTAGGTGACTTGAATATGGTTTCACATGAAACTCTCTCAAGATAACCTTCTTAGGCTTAGTGTCATTTGACACATAAATCTTGTCTATAAACCTGACCAATCCATCTATCGTGAGATGATAGTCTACATCCTGTACACCTATACTTGTACTTGTACCTGTACTTAGCTGCAATCTGTGCACAATATCCATATACCTGTCATCCTGCTGACCTGCTTGCAATTTCCTATCCTGTAAATCTGTCCCATATGAGCTCATAGCTGCTATGTGATTCACATGTATCCGCCTACTAAGCGCATCTGCAATCTAATTCTCTTTACCTTTGATGTACCTGATCTTGAAGTCAAACTCACTGATCGTGGCCAACCATCTAGCTCATTTGGCATCCAAATTTGGTTGATCAAATAGATACCACAATCCACTGTGATCACTCATCAATACAAACCTCTTTCCAAGAAGATAGTGCTTCCACATCTTCAATGCATGTATGATTGTTGTTATCTCAATATCATGTGTCGAATAGTTTTTCTCGTGCTCATTCAATTTCCGTGACTCATAGCATAATACTTTTCCATCCTACATAACAACTCCTCCATCCTACATAAAAACTCCACCATGTCCTCTATTGCAAGCATATGTAAATACTTCAAACTATTTTATGAACCTGCGATCTTTAACATTGGAGCACGTGTCAACAAATTCTTAAGTTGTTCAAAACTGACCTCACAGTCCTATGTCCATTCAAACTTCTTACCTTTTCTTTGCAATGGTGTAATAGTAAAAGAAATGTGTGAGAAGTTCCTCATGGACCTTCCATAAAAACCTGTTATTCCCATGAATGATCTCACCTCATCCACGTTCCTAGGATCTACCCACTTCATGATGACCCTTAACTTTTCTGAATCCACTGCTATGCCCTCCTTGGAGACAACATGTCCCAAGTAATGTATCTATGTTTGAAAGAAACTGAACTTGCTGAGATTTACATACAATTGATTCTATCTCAACAATCTCAACGTTGTTGCTAAAAGCTCAACATGCTCTTCCTCATTTTTAGAATATACCAATATATCATCAATTAATACAATAACTAACTTGTCCAAATAAGGATGAAACACACTATTCATCAAGCACATAAACATACCTGGATCATTAGTCAAAATGAAAGGAACTACATTAAACTCATAATTCCCATACCTGTTTTGGAAGTTTTACTTGTGAATGTCATCCTCTTTAATGCGTACTTGATGATATATCGATCTCCGATCAATATTTGAGAACACTATTGCTCCCTTCAACTGATAAAACAAGTCATAAATCCTCGACAATAGATACATGCTCTAGATGGTGTCATACTAAAATTTTTCACCATGATGTTTTAGTACTCCCTTGAAAGTCTACAATAGCATAATTCCCAAAGTCAAGCCTTGAAACTAAGAGAAGAGCTCATAAATGCCTTAAAAATCTGGTACCGCACTTTCTCCTAGTTTTGCCTGCGGTCCCGCACTTTTTGGCTATAAATCCTGTGCAGCCAAACGCACTGTCTGTTTATTAAAAGTGCAGACCCTTGTAAAAGATTAAAAAGACGCAAGTAAAATCTAGAAGCTCAGTTAAAGTCATTTTTGGAAGCTTCTAGAAACATTCCTACGGTGGAAAGATTGCTCCTTTCATGTTCATGCATCCCATCCAATAAGGAGCTAACCCCTTGATGCAAGGAACTAATCCCTTTGAAGGAGGATTCTATCCCTTCTTGTTTGGAGTTGTAACCTCCTCTCTTCCACTATAAAAAGAGGCATAGGGTAGCCTAAAAGGGGTTAATATTTTATAAGAGAATTGAGTTGAATTTTTAATATTGTTGGAGACGAAGTGATGTTGAGACTTAGACCCTTTTAGTTGAGATTTCATGTGCGAAATATCACATACCTGTATGTATCTTGGTTGGAAGAGTGTAAGGCTGATATGAGTAGAGGAAACGCCTACTCCAGACCCCAGGAAGAGCTGTACAACATCAAGGCGAACATGGTTGTAAGGCTCTTCTTTATTTAATTTAATACAAATAAATCCGTTTTTCTCAATAAGCTATCAATTGATTGGTTTATTTTATGGATTCCTTGATCACCATAATGGATATGATTTGTGAATATATGCTATGCAGGTGATATTTGATGTTTTCTTGTTTGTGATTGCAGAATCTTTGAGGAGAACTCTTTCGAGCAATTGAAGGACTATTACTACAAATAAGCATTGGATCAAAGGTAGGATCTTTAAACCTTTATAGCATTTAATTATAAATCGCAATATATCTAGAGAAAGATAGCTTTGTTTGTTTGTTTGTTGCTAGCTATCCATAGGACACTTGGGAGGTCTGTCTTGTCCGCAAGAACGACTTATCCGTCCAACAAATTGGCGACTCCACTGGGGAATGATTGGATTTTTGGTTTTCCTTTCGTTTTGACTTGAGAAAATGATTTTTCTGGTTCTTGATTGATGTCTATTGGTTTGGGTGGCTTAGTTTAATTTTTCCGTACTTTGAATTTTTTTGAAACTTTTCGTCATCTCCGCAATTTTCTTGAGTAACCAGTGCGGTATCGCACCTGTTTACTCTGGAGCCTGCGGACCCTAGAAAATTTTATGAAAAATTAAAATTTCCTTTTCAGGCTTGGTTTAGATTTAATTTAGGATTCTTAGCATCTACCCAGATCTGTATTTTTCTATCAAAAAGCCTTGTTTAGGAGTTTTTTTTAGCAAATTTTTCATCTCATCAATCTCCATTAAGTTAATTGGGTGTTTTGAGTCTCTTTTTTGAGAAATTATTTATTTGATTTCCATTGGTCATTACTTGGAGGTTTGTCTCAGTGTTTTCACAATTTTTTATCTTTTTGCTTTTGTTTTTGCAAAGAAATTTCCCCCTCATTCGCCGGGGGGGGGGGAGATAAATTGTGTATGAGTGTTAATCGCCTTTGAGTGTTTTTATTTTTTGATCTTTGGAACTCTCACCCAATTTTCTTTACTTACACTTGATTGGTTCTTAGATTACATTAGAATCATCTTGTGTTTGAGAATTCTCTTGCATAGATCACATTTGCATAATTAGAATTCTCATTTTCAGAATATGAATGAAAAATGTGCATAGATTACATTTGCATACTTTTCATGTGAATTATGCATAGATTACAACTGCATAGTTTACATTCTGAAAAATCAATCGTAGATTTAGATCAATTTTCTTTGATTTGAATTTAGATGTTTTTATGCTTGTTTTAAAAACACAAAAATATAAAAATTGTTTTGGAATTGATTTGCATTAGTTTTTCTTGATGAAATTAGTGCATTAGAGAATTTGTTATATTTTCTCTTAGTGATCAATTTTTTGCATTGTTGGAATTGAATGGAAACTCTCTCCCTACTTTAGTTAGGATTCATCAAATTGAAAAGATTACATTATCATATTCGATTGCATTCAGTTTTGGGTCGGGTCATAACACCATTGGTTTCATATCCATTTACCCTTTTGAGTAATAACAGCCTAAATAACACAGCGCTTAATTAAAATTCATCTAGTAATTTTTACATTTTTAGGGCTCTTTCCACCAATCTAGCTTAGGCTAGTGTCTTGGAATAGGTTTTAGTTAACTCTCCAAGATAGTAAAACAAACAAGTAGTTGATCTTGCGGTAGGAAAAATTCCAATTGTTGCATGTATGCTCTGGGAAGCTCCTCCTAAAGGAGTCAAGCACGAGATCATATCTGAACCAGTGAGGTAATCAATCCTTCCTCATTGGGAATGATAGAAGATATACATGTATTAACAACGGTAAAACTCGGATAGACCATTGTCGAGGAGCCTGGGGTCACTTGTCGGTAAACCTTGGATTATGTCAAGGAGCCTTCAAGGGGATTGAGCTTTGTTACTCTGCCCTTGCGTGTGTATCGGATCGTAGACTGTTCCCCCAGGTATATTTGTTTCTATTGGTAACCTTAGTGGCCATAATCTATAGGATTCTTTCCTAAGGTGATGGTGGAGGGAAGATCCCACTGTACCTGGAGCAGACGTCGACTAGACTCACTTGGACTCTCTGGAGGGTTATCTTCACTCGAGATGGCATAGTGGAGAAACTTGCACTGGTCTGTTTCATTAAGCAGGTTGTCGGGGTAACTGTTCCAACCGCCATTTCTGCATTAAAATTCTACGATGTTGGATTTCATCACCAACTAGTGTTTTTAGTGCGGGAATCTACTGTTTGTGTGTGGTTTGACTCCTAGATTTGATAGCGCGTGTTCATTTGTTTGTTTTTACTTTTAGAGACCATAGGTGTGATTTGTGAATTTTAATTGTTAGGTGTGAATTGTGAATTGTTAATTTTAGTTTTAAAATTGTTAATAAAATTCACTGAAGTTGAATATAATGGCAACTGTTCCAGAATTTACCAACCAAGGAATCCCTCTTAATGAGAATCCTAGTACTTTTCCTTGCTTTGGAAATGTTGGTCCTCCTTATATGGCTACATTGTCATTACCTGGATTTACAATAGGTTTACCGGTATGGTTATTTTCAACTTCGTTGGCCCTGAATACTCCAATTGTTCCACCTCAACCGGATGCTTCACCTCAACAGAGTTCACCATCTCAACATCACCAACCTTTTGTTGACCCTTTACCTTCTTCGCCCAATATGTCTTCCTCCCTTTCTTCCTCTTCGCTTGGTAAAAGCCTTGACGCTAGTAACCAGGTGACTAAGAAGAAGAAGAAAGGGAAGAAGAAGAAGAAGAAGAAGCAAGATAAGAAAGAAGTCAACCAACCAACCATGGTTGTAAGTGTTAGTTGTGTTGAGGAAACTTCCAACATGCATCATAAACCCAAATACCCTTGCAGGCTTTGTAAGGGTGACCACTTCCTTATCAATTGTCCTGGTATTCCAAAGGTCTTGGAAGTATGGTCAGAAAAATCTCATCAACTTTCCATTGATCCATCAACCAGTGATAGTCAGGTTCCTGGGAAAAAGGGTAAAGTTAGGTTTCCTTGTAAGTTATGCAAAGGGAGTCATCAAACTCACATTTGCCCTCACATGGATGAAGCCTCAAAATTTTTGGAAAACCTTATTATTCCACAGCAAGAATTTCCAACTGGTTACCGTAAACTTTCTCCCAACCTACCATCAACTGACGGAGTGATTGATCTAATTTCAAGTACAGTCGATCCCACTCTTCCATTGGAGAGTGAAACTCATATCACTCAGGTTGATGATCCATTATTTGATCAAGTGGTCGATTCGATTTCACATTCGGTCGATCCCATTCTCCCTGTAGAGAGTGAACTTCATACTGCTCAGGTTCTTCTTGTTACATCAGATTCTTCTACGCCGGGGGGCATTTCACCTGTTTCTACAGAACCCCCTCCAAGTACAGAGGTCTTTTCCTTTGATTGGAATAGACTGACAGAACCTCTTCTTCCATCCTCCATCCCTTTCCAAATCATTGTGAAGTTTGGTGGTAGGGACATACACCGCACACAGGTAGATGAAGGTGCTTCTGTTACTATTTTGTCCTCAACTTCTTGGAAAGCTTTGGGTTCCCCTCAGCTTGTGCCTATTACGCAGAATCTGAAAGCTTTTAACAGAACCATTAGTGAACCTTTAGGGATCCTTCCTAATTTTTCTATTACTTTGGAAGGTAAAACTGTCTGTATTGATCTTATGGTAGTTCGAGGTCCCTTGGATTTCAATTTACTCCTTGGGCGAGACTATGTTTATGCAATGAAAGCTGTCGTATCGACACTCTTTCACGTGATGTCTTTCCCTCACAATGGAAATATTGTGACTGTAGACCATATTTTGTTCCCTAGTCTTGATTCAACTACCAATAATCTGACATCCCTGAATGTTCCTCATACGGAAGTGGTATCTACCCCGCCACGGGTTAATTATGTGGCAACCAATCCCATGTTTTCAATTACCGATGCAAGCGAGCCTCTCACTGTTTGCTCGACTTCATATGACTTAGATTCGGTAATTGACATGGCAAAATCTATGGGATTATTTGAATGCGATGTTCTTATTCCTTTTTAGTCCCTTGACATGTGTTCCTTTCAGAGAATTTCTCTTCCATCTGGTGAAGACCTTTTGGAAGCCATGATCGAGGAGTGTCCCTTGACATGTATTTCTTCCAGTTGGAAACCATGGAAAGGTCACCGCGAGGAAGGTTCCTTTTACTGTGTCAACCTCATTAAAAAATGAATCAGTTAGTTGAGAGCATAGTTCCTTTTCTTGTGTCAAGCTCGTTAAAAAAAATGAAACAAGCTTCCAAGAGGAAAGTTCTTTTCCTGTGTCAACCTCGTTAAAAAATGAAACAGATTATTACGAGGATAGTTCCTTTTACTGTGTCAACCTCATTAAAAAATGAATCAGTTGGTCAGAGGATGGTTCCTGTTACTAAGTCAACCTCGTTAAAAAATGAATCAGGTATGAGGACAGTTCTTTTCTTGTGTCAACCTCATTAAAAAATGAATCAGTAGGTAGATTGTAAGTAGATTGATAGATTAGAAATAATTAGTTTCTGAGGATGGTTCCTATTACTGAGTCAACCTCGTAAAAAAATGAATCAGGTGTGAGGAAAGTTCCTTTTACTGTGTCAACCTCATTAAAAATGAATCAGTGGATCAAGAGGAAAGTTCCTTTTACTGTGTCAACCTCGTTAAAAAATGAATTAGTGGGCCATGAGGGCAGTTCTTTTCCTGTGTCAACCTCATTAAAAACTTAATCAGTATAGGTAGATTATAGAGATTAGATTTGAGGACAGTTCTTTTACTGTGTCAACCTCATTAAAAAATGAAACACATTGCCATGAGCATAGTTCTTTTCCTATGTCAAGCTCGTTAAAAAATGAAACAAATCCTCCCCTAATTGAGTCGAGTCTTTGACTAGATCTCGTAAATGTTAAGTCATATATTTAGGTTAGTTATTTCATTTTTTGCATAATTTTCTTACAGTTTTAGGTCGGGTCTTCCATGTGATCTCGTAAATGAACCTTCATTCCATCCATCTTTTAGTAACCAGTGGTCTACTTAGTTGAATGCAATGAAGCTTGGGGGGCATGCGCTCTAGCAAGTTACGCTTGGGGGGCAATTAAACCACTTTCAATCATAGTTTTTCTTTGTTTCAAGATTCTATAAAAATGAAACCTATCTTGAGTCCATTTCGGTTATTATTTTCAAGACTCGTTAAACTCATGAAAATCCTGAGATTATTTTGCTATCTTTTATTCTCGTAAACACATGAAAATGCCAAGTTCTTTTCATCTTTTCCTGCTCATTAATTAAATTGAAAGTCGGCCATATGAGTACATTTTTATCACTTTTTCAAACTCGTTAAAACTTACGAAAAAGAGAAAGCTATGAGTACATTTTTATCCCTTTTTCGAACTCGTTAAAACTTACGAAAATGAGAAACAAGATGAGTATACTTTTATCACTTTTTCGGACTCTTGAAAATTACGAAAAAGTGAAACCCTGGAGTCCTCTTTTAAGCCCTTTTTAGACTACCTAAAAATGAAAAGATTTCCGAGTACTTGACTATTCGAACTCGTTAAAGTAAATGAATGGTCGTCCCTTCAGTATAAGTTTACCCCTTTTCTGGACTGAAATGGACTATTTACGAAAAAGGTATACATTGACTAATCATGGTCAATAGAGTTCTCTCTTGCATTATTTTATACTTTTTCAGGCCTGAGAGACTAGATTTATGAAAAAGTACACCCATGGAGTTTTCTTAAGTTTTCCTTCTGACTCCCTAAAAATGAAAAACACTGAGTTTCTCCTATATTGGACTCATTAAAATTTAACAGTAAAGGACCTGTCAATTACAAACAGGAATGGACCACTCCTTCTTAGGATTAGATTTTAAACTAAGATGGACTCATCCGAAGGATGAGCTTATAAACAAGAAAATGTTATCCTCCTCAAGCTTATCAAAAAATAAAGAGGTACTTGCCAGAAATGGTGGGGGAAAAGAGAGAAAAACAGATTCGTTTGTTACACTTTGATTTGTAAAAAGCATTACATCACTCTTGAACACGACACTTTTTGTCGCACTTCCACCTGGGTTGGGAAATCCTTTGCCTATTAGTTAATCAAACCACATTGAAATTCTTCAGCCGATTTCTGGGTATTAGCTTAGGGCAACTATCACCAAACCATCTGCAGTGTCATTATGTGTTCAAGAGGTTAGTCAAATAAACCATTCATCTGCATGTAGAAATTTGCTGAATAATGATTAATTATCCACCGAGACTATCCTGATCACATACAATTCGAATTTATATGCAACACATAATCTCTTCCACTCAGATCATCAAACATGCAGAAATAAAATCAAGCGATAACACATCAAATCATCATACACATTAACACGGTATGTATGGGGAAAGCTTATAGCTGAAAACCCCGCAGCTATTGTGTATATTATAATGGAGAAATCATGTAACAAACTCAGTACAATACTCCTCACAAGTACTCAGTACTTTCTCATGAAGTTACACACAAACTAGCTCGGTTTTGAACAGGTTACTGGTTCAAAACTCACCGCCAATTGCCTTGCCTCTATTGCGCAATCCAGGCCTGTCTATATAGAGATCCAAGGTTCAAATATCCTTGGCTTGACTGCGCAATTGTCATGGACAAATCCTCCAAGTGTGGTGCAAATCTCATGCACAACTGATGTCGCCACTGATAGCTAACTCCACCCTTTCATCTACCTCTTTCACTGGTCTCCACTGAACTGATCATGCATTGTAGTGAACTGATGTGTTATTGAGTTGAATAATGAGTTACTAATTAATGAATTAAATAATATTTAATTCACTCCACTCATAACTAATTGATTAGCTAGTTAAACTAATCTCAATCAGTTCAACTAAAATAAACAGAACACAACTCCACTATCTGTCTCATTAACTCCTCCAAACTTCTGCCACTGAAGTCTAGCTGAAGTCAACCATGCATGATGCCATCAAACCCTTGGGAACCACGTGATTCCTCTGTCAGATGCATGAGCCACTTCTGTAGCTCGAACTGAAGTGCTCCAAGAGAGTAAACTGCTATTTAGAGTCCAAATATTATTAAGGGTAAATAATATTTGACTTCCCTATTTTTAGGATAGGCAGTCTAAAAATAGACTTCGACCTATAGGTCCAAAAATAGAGGTCCATCTATTTTTACCAACACGACCAATACTCCAAGAATAACATACTGCAACCCCTGGACCATGCTCCATATGTCTAAAAATAGACTTTGCGCCAGAATTTGCCTGCGGGCCCACTTAGTGAAGGCGACTTCATTTCACTAAGCTCCATCATCTTGCTGCATTTTCAACACTGCAAACACTTGTCTCCATTCATGTTGACCATCCCTGAGTCAGTCCTTGAAAAAATTTCTTCAAAACTTGATCTATGGTTTCGTGTCATGAGCTTGCTTACGACGGATCGCTTTCTATCGATGACAACTCATCATCTAGGAATTTTATCTATAATCCGTTAGTACCTTGGAATCTGCATGCCTTAATGGCAGGTTTCTCGCCTTCGACGATAGGTTACATCATTGACCTTCGATCAAACGATTCCGTGAAATGTTCGACTTCTGATCACATATTCGCATTTCATGGATTGTACTGAGTACTTTGAGAGCCATTTTCATTATTGGTGGTTTCTCTCACACTTGTTAATAGTTCACATCATTGAATTGTAATCAAGCAGTTTCTACCATGTTCGACTTTAACACGTTTAATTGCAAGGATAGAATCGTACTAGTTTGAGAAGCAGAAATCAAGACCTTGGATATAGTTTCCAGCATCCAGGCTACAAGGAGTTTTATTATTCATTATGCAGTAGATGTTTCATTACAGATGGCTGCATCCATGCTGTGTCTACACTATTGATGTAATACTAAAATCATTTCTGTATCAGAACAAGTTTAGTTAGTTTTGATCTGAGTATGGGAATGCCTACCTCAGCGATGATATATATATATGTGTGCGTGTGTTGTGGTGAATGTTTTTACAGGTTTATGACTGGGGTGTCCACAGGCTGATCCTTGAAATGATAAAGCACTTCACTCTTTGAATATTCTCAGAATTCGCACTTTAGGGGGCAATTTGTTATACTGAAATTTGTCACCATGACATTTTAGTACTCCCTTGAAAGTCTACAATATCATAATTCCCAAATTCAAGCCTTGAAACTAAGAGAAGAGCTCATAAAAGCCTTAAAACTCTGGTACCGCACTTTCTCCTAGTTTTGCCTGCGGTCCCGCACTTTTTGGCTATAAATCCCGCGTAGCCAAACACATTGTCTGTTTATTAAAAGTGCAGACCCCTGTAAAATATTAAAAAGGTGCAAGTAAAATCTAGAAGCTCAGTTAAAGTCATTTTTTGAAGCTTCTAGAAACATTCCTACGGTGGAAAGATTGCTCCTTTCATGTTCATGCATCCTATCCAATAAGGAGCTAACCCCTTGATGTAAGGAACTAATCCCTTTGAAGGAGGATTCTATCCATTCTTGTTTGGAGCTGTAACCTCCTCTCTTCTATTATAAAAAGAGGCATAGGGTAGCCTAAAAGGGGTTAAGATTTTAGAAGAGAATTGAGTTGAAGTTTTAGTATTGTTGGAGACAAAGTGCTATTGAGACTTAGACCCCTTTAGCTGAGATTTCATGTGGGAAAGATCACATACCTGTATGTATCTTGGTTGGAAGAGTGTAAGGCTAATCTGAGTAGAGGAAACACCTACTTCGGACCCCAGGAAGAGCTGTACAACATCAAGGTGAACATGGTTGTAAGGCTCTTCTTTATTTAAGTTAATACAAATAAATACATTTTTCTCAATAAGCTGTCAATTGATTGGTTTATTTTATGGATTCCTTGATCACCATAATGGATATGATTTATGAATATATGCTATGCAGGTGCTATTTGATGTTTGATTGTTTGTGATTGCAGAATCTTCGAGGAGAACTCTTTCGAGTGATTGAAGGACTACTACTACAAATAAGCATTGGATCAAAGGTAGGATCTTTAAACCTTTATAGCATTTAATTATAAATCGCAATATATCTAGAGAAAGATAGCTTTGTTTGTCCATTTTTTGCTAGCTATCCATAGGACACTTGGGAGGTATGTCTTGTCCACAAGAACGACTTATCCGTCCAACATATGGTCATTTTGTTCAAATTCCTTTAATCAATGCGTAGTCTAAGAATACCATATTTATTCTTCGCAAACAATATTGGTGCGACCCATGGTGATACACTTAGCCTAATGTATCCCTTGTCTAGAATTTCTTTCAAATGCAACTTCAACACTACCAAATCCGGTGTGCTCATCCTTTAAGGTGATTTTGATGCTGAAGTTTCCCTTGGTACCAACTCAATAGAAAACTCTACTTCCTTGTGAGGTGGAAACTCTAAAATATCTATGGGAAATAAATCTTGAAACTGTAGTAGAATTGGATACCTACTCAAAACGCCTACATCCTCAGCTTCCTTACCTTTGTGACTAGAAATATGCACTGCAAATAATACATACCCTTTCTTGCGACTGCGCTTGACCTGCATAGTTGTAACCATCCTAACTGATGTTTCTTTCTTCTTACCCCGTAAGATTCTTTGTTCCCCATTTTCATCCAAGAAATCAATAGCCTTGTCATAAAAATCTACCTTGGTCATGTGAATATATAGCCAATCCATACCCAAAATCATATTGTACGATCCCAATGGAAAAACATTAAGATGTGTTGATGTAGGCATACCATTTAATTCAAATGCACAAGGCCTTACCCAATGGTGAAATATTTTCTTTGTACCTGTAGCCAACTAAACTAACCAAGACATTGCATGCACTTATTTATTCAAACCACACTTATCCACCAGGTCAAGACTAACATAACTATAATTAGATCTAGGGTCAATCAAAATAGAAACAAATTGATCACAAATCTTACTGTCCATCTCAATAATAGCCATCTGGTGATCTTCTTGCTTATTATATATCTAGTGTTGCATAGATCTTGGGAATACTTTGTCCAACATCTCCCACTATGTGTGCCTCCTGTGCACTTTAGATCTAAATTCTACCACCCTTGATGCTATTTAGAATCTCTCCTGTGATGATCTTTGTCTCAAGTCCAACACTGTGAAGGATTCCAACCTTCATTCTTAGTATGCTCTTAAGATTGAACTCCACGTCCTCTACCAGATGTCTTTAACTCCTTAAGTGGTGTAACATTCTCTCTGTTACCTGTAGCTTGAGGTATTTCTCTCTTCTTGTTCCATTTTCCTTTATTCCTTGAATTACCTTTCCAATCCAGCTTAGTCTCATGTTTGTGCTTTGATTGGTCATAACAGTGCTTTAGTTTTCGAGTGACCTCCTCCAATGATTTAGGCTCATCAAACTCAATCTTGTATTTCAATGTTATTGGAAATCAACTAATAAATCTTTGAATCTTGGCCTTCTCCTCCTTGAGGTAATGAAAATATCTCAATAAATATAATAAATTGTTGGTGTACTCCTCATCAGTCATAGATCCCATTTTTAGGTCATAAAACTAATTTTCCCTGTTATCGTAGTATCTCTTCGACATATACTTCTTCTGGAATAGTCTCTTGAAATCACTCAAAGTCAGCTCTTCCTCATAAATATCTCTGATGTTCTTCACATCTTCCCACCAAATTTATGCTTTACCTCTGAGGCTGAATGTAGCTATTCTAGATTTAAATTTTTCTGAGTAGTCATATAAGCTAAATAAATTCTTCATACCAATCAATCATGCCTATGAATCCCATGGTTTCTTCATATATCTATCAAATATAAGTGGTTTTTCTTTCTTAAACTGTTGTTAAACCAGCTCCAAAAATATAAGAAAAGAGATATCAATGCCTTAGAAATAAGCCACTTCGAGGGGGCAACCTCCAATAAATTACATGAATGAAAAATTATTGGATGACTCAAATTACAAAACCTCCTTTCTATATATAGGAGTCCATGGGGCCACAATGTAATCCTAGCCGACCTAAAAATAATAATTTAAGGGCACAATAATAACAATATGGGGGTTACAAGGGTATAATAATAACAATAAGGGGGTTACACGAACAACAATAAGGGACTATACTAGTAATATAGGGACCTAAGATGCCCCTCTCCTTCAAAAAAATGTTGTCCTCAATGCTTGAGTAGCTCTGGGTGCTTCTGTATAAAATTCTCATCCTCCCATGTAGAATCTTTAGTGGGTAAGTTCTTCCACTTGATGAGATACTTTGAAATTGATCGATTCTGTAGCTGTCGAGTTCTCGTTTCCATGACCACTTCAGGTTCCAATATCATTTTTCCTTTCTCATCAAGTTCTGGCAATATTGTTTGAACTGGAAGATTTTCACCTATAACCTTCTTTAAGCATGAAACATGGAAAATTGAATGCACTCGTGAAGAAGCAGGAAGCTCCAATTTGTATGCCATAGTACCAATCTTTTGCAACACCTTGTAAGGACCATAGTACTTTGGCGATAATTTATTATCCTTCTTAGCTTGCTTGAGGGACATTTGTTTGTATGGTTGTAGCCGTAAAAATACCCAATCTCCTACATCAAAACTTCTCTCGCTGTGATGTTGATCTTCCTGTTGCTTCATTCGATTTTGTGCCAAATTCAGGTTATCCTTTAAGAGTTGGAGAACTTCTTGTTGATGCTCGATGTGATCTTCCACTGCTTGAACCTTCGAATTTTCCCTTAAATATGATGTGATGGATGGTGGATGATATCCATAAAGTGACATAAATGGGGTCATTTTTGCTGCAGTATGGAAGGAAGTGTTATACCACCATTCAGCGAGAGGTAACCACTTGACCCATTATGTTTGTTTATCAGATACAAAACAACGAATATATCCTTCCAAAAATTTATTTACTATCTCAGTTTGACCATCATATTGAGGATGATAAGATGAGCTATGAGCTAATTGAGTACCTAAACAAGAAAATAACTCCATCCAAAAATTTCCAGTAAAAATGGGATCTTTTTCGCTCACAATAACCCTTGGGTTTCCATGTAGCTTTTGAATTGTGTCCATAAATGTAGTAGCAACTGTACTTGCTTTAAATGGATGAGATAATGCACAAAAGTGTGCATACTTGGTAAGTCTATCAACTACCACCATGATGACACTCTTTCCTTCGGACTTAGGTAAACCTGTGATAAAATCCATTGAAATCTCTTTCCAACGTTGACTTGGAATGGATAAAGGTTGTAGAAGTCCCGGGGTCTTAATTGTTTCCACTTTATTCTGCTGGCAAACCAAACATTCCGCCACAAACTTTTGAATATCAGATTTAAGGCCATCCCAAAAAAATTCTTTCTTCACCCTGTGGTAAGTTTTTCAAAATCCTGAGTGTCCTCCTAAAGGAGAAGTGTGCAATTCCAAAAGAATCTTTTGTTTTAGTTGGGAATTCTCACAAAGATATAAGCGATCTTTGTACCATAAGGAATCATTTTTCCAACTAAATGTATCAGATGTACTAGGATCTTGCTGCAACTTTTGAATGAGTGTCCACACTTCTTCGTTCTTCTTCCATTCATCCCTTGCTTTGGTTATCCAATCTAGTTGGATAATAGAAATGGCACAAAGCAATGTTTCCACCTCTTCATTCTTTCTTAAGAGTGCATCTGCAACAAAATTTAGCTTCCCTTTTCTGTATATTATTTCAAAGTCATAACCCAACATCTTTGTAACCCATTTTTGCTACTCTTCTGAAGATAGTCTTTGTTCAAAAAAGTGTTTAAGACTATCATGATCAGTTTTTACCTTGAAGTGTCTTCCCATTAGGTAAGTTCTCCATTTCTTTAGTGCATGCAGTATTGCTAACATTTCATTCTCATAAATAGGATTTTGTAAATACTTTCCTTTGATTGGATAACTTTCAAAAGCAATGGGTCTTCCTTCTTGCATTAAAACATCACCAATTCCATTTCCTGAGGCATCACATTCCACAATAAAGGTTTTTGTGAAGTCTGGCGTAGCTAAGACTGGTGCTAGGAAAATTTCCTCTTTAAAATGTTCAAAGGCCTTAGTTGCTTCAGGAGTCCATGAAAATTCATCTTTCTTCAATAATCTTGTTAGAAGTGCTGCTATTCTCCCATAATTCTTAACAAACTTTCGATAATACCCTGTTAACCTGAGAAATCCTCGCAACTGCTTTATGGTTGTGGGGACTTTCCATTCCTTAATTTCTTTAATTTTGTTAGGGTCTACCTTAACACCCTCGTGAGATACAATATGACCCAGATATTCCACCTCTTATACTCCAAAGAAACATTTGGATGTTTTTTCATGTAATTGTTTCTCCTGCAATAGTTTGAGCACCCTGTCAACATGTTGAACATGATCCTTCCAAGACCTGCTGTAGATTAGTATATCATCAAAAAATACTAGCACAAATTTTCTAAGGAAGGGTTTGAAAATGGAATTCATCAACCCTTGAAATGTAGAAGGTGCATTGGTAAGGCCAAAAGGCATGACCAAAAATTCATAATGACCCTCATGAGTTCGAAATGCTGTTTCTGGAATATCTTCAGTATTCATTCTAATTTGATGATATCCTGAATGAAGATCCTGTTATTGCCTAAATCTACCTCAGGATGGAAGAAGACAGAGTCTAGGGTAACATCAAACCATGCTCAGTCTGGTAGCTAGCCCTACTAGATCAGGAGAGGGCTCTCTCCGAGTCAATCTCAGCAAATATAATCAATAAGGCTTGATATGACTTGAAATAAAGGCTAATTTTAGGCTAGGTATATAATTAAAAGAGTTTGATTTTGATTGTGGGGGTTTTTGTTGGAAACAAAGGGAAAGGTAGTTTTGGATCCGGGGATAAGGCCTAGTTTTTGCAGAGTTCTGATTGGGGCAAGGAAGGAAATTGTTTTGATGCTTTAGATTGAATGAATGGATGGTTCAGACCAGTGAGGAGCTAAAGAGGGCAAGAGGCTTTCAAGAATCCTCTTCAAACAAATGAAAACATGGAAAATTAAACAAAACTCAAGGCAGAGCAAACCAATCTACTGAATTCCACCTTTATCACTCATTTGTTTAATTTGAGAAGAAAGGAGAAGGAAAATGATATACATAAAAAATCAGTGAACTTAAAATCACAGAGAGAAACACACCATAAAAACATAGAGCCACATGGATCCCAAAGAGTGCTGCAAACCCTGGTCTATTCTTTTGCCAAAATTGTAGAGATGAAATGTACAATGAAGTGCCAAGCAATCCCAAGAGTCCAACCTTGAAAATGACTGAAGAACTACATGATATAGACAAGCCTAAATCATTCCCATGCCTCTAAGGGTCGATCTCATCATTCTAGGAGCTGTTTCAACCATATCTAAACTAGGAACTGGAATATAGGCAATGAAACAACTTGCCTCTATTTGATAGGAAACTGATTCATTCACTTACATTTCACTTTTTGGTGAATGAATCTACTAAGATGAGTAAAAATGTGCCAAAATTACATCAAACTCATGAAATTACATCAAGTTACATCAAGAGTTACATGAAAAAGTCAAACTGGCCAAAACTAGGCGAAATTCTGAGCTGCTGAGTGAAAAATAGGCCAAATTTCCCTATGCGTCGCGCCTGAAATATCTATGCGTAGCACAAGTTTGAGGCTGATTTTGAGGGCCTTCCCAAAGTCCATATTGAGCGCATGATAGTTCGTTGGAAAGAACTACCTGTCTAATTTCCAACCCAAGTGGAGTTTCTGGATTTGGTTGCCATTTTCCCCTCCAAAAATCAAATCTCCCAACATTGCTTCCTGTGTGTGCAAAAGTGGCAGAAAGGCCATTTTTAGGGTGTTTTTGACCCTTTAGGCAACCCAAAACTTGTCAAAATCCTTAGCTAATCCATAGGCCTACATAAATTTTGATGAAAAATATAGAAATTTAATGCTTTCCTCCAGAAGAGCTGCCAATTATAAGCGCGCGCCAAGTGGCGCTACGCGTCGAGCAGGAAAATCTGTATTTAGGCCCAAAAATTCAAAATTGACAAAATTTTTCCCAAATTTCTTGAAATTTGGGCTGAATGCCCACCATCAAGCACTATGCTGGGCCAAAGAAGCTTCGGCCAAAATTTGGAGTCTATCATGCCTTTTGTGACGCTTTAATGCCTTCTTGGTGCATGCAATTCAGTTGTAGAGTCACTGTCTTGGTCATAAGAAGTATTCGTCTCCATGAGAATTTGCAAGGTCTATGTTGTCTTGTATGGTAATGAGAAGTTTGGTGTCTTTGTTTTATTGCCAAATATATTTCAAATGGGAGGGAATATGGAGGAATGGGAAGTGATGGGCTATAATCAAGTGAAATGGGAAATGGGAATGATAGGAAATGAAATGACTTTAGGGATAGGGAGATAGGCTTAGGAATGACTATAGTGATGAGATAATAGTGAGGGGGAGTAACAAAAAGGTGGGGAATGGAGTATTTGGCACCACAATTAATTTTAAAACTTCAGCTTCAAAACCCTAAGGAAGCAATTTTCAACAAAATGATAGGGTTTAGTTTTGTACACAAATTTTCATAACCAATCTCATAATCAACACTAAGCATGAGTTATGAGCAATAGAGGAGTGGCTTTGAATTGATTGAGCATGGACCAACTGAGAAAATTTGATGTTTGGAGAAGAATGGACAAATTTTGATGTTTTGGCCCAATGCGCCGTGCCCCTCCAATGCGTCGCGCTAGTGTATTTTTTACAATGGGGAGGTAGGTCCAATGCGCCGCGCTCCTTCGGTGCGTCACGCTGGCTGCCCAATGCGCCGTGCTCTGTAACTTCAATACTATCTGCCCTCAAACAACTTGTTCACTCTTCACAACTCTTCCTTGGCTTACTGCTGTCTCTTTGGCATGAAAATGGAGTTTTAAACTTGAAAATATCTCCTATGCCAAGGATTTTGATTTTCTTTTCAAAAAACCCACTTTGCAATGTTTCAACTTTTGACACTTTTCAAAAACTCTGTTTTGCTTCTTTTTTGATTTTTAATTGAATGATGAGATTTTGCACACTAAACCACCATAAATTATAAGAAAAACTCTTCACTTGCAATGGAAAACTCTTAACCTACTTGCACACCACAAATTTGAGCACTTTTGGAAATTTTGGAGAAGTTTATGGTGAAATTGGACTTGCAGCTCTATGCGTCGTGCCACAAACCCAATGCGTAGCGCCTTTTTGAAGGAGGCTTTTGGAGGCCTTCCCGGTGTCCAAATTTTGCGTGGGATAGTGCGTTGGAAATCGTATTGAGTCTAATTTCCAACCCAACTTGAATTTTTCAATTTGGAGTTCATTTGCCTTGTCAAAAATCAAATCTCCCAAGACTGGTCAAAATGTGCAAAATGAGATTGCCTCAAGGTAGAGTGTTGTTGCAGTCAACTTGTGAAGGTCTTCCTCAACTCTAAATTGAGCTCATAATAGTTCATTGGAAATATCTTTGTGTCTAGTTATCATTTTAGTCATCACGAAAGTCATTTTTCCAACCAAGCTATGATAAATCCTGATTTCCCAAGGTCACTTCAGAGGTGCATCAATTCTCCTGAGGCCACTGTATTTTTGACATTTCTCTAAAACCATGACACCTGTGTAAAAATTGAAGGATTTTTTTCTTCCTTGGCCTATTTTGGACAAAAACCCCTCTCAATTTTCCCAAATTCATCTTTTATTGCTCAGAAACATCATTGGAGTAAAACCTATCCCGATGTGTGGAACAAGGGATTTGTCGAAATGAAGCAAAATGAAGGGGATAAGGGCTTCTAAATTCTTGAGAAAATTTTCGGAAGTAGGGAGGGATGTTAGGAAGTAGGAGAAAGTTGAATTTAAGAGATTGAGTGAGGGGAAGGGGTCCAAAATGGAAAAACACCGGCCTAGCCTAGAAAATTGCCAAGTTGTAGCAAGAAACTGGGGTTTGTATGAAAATGAGGAATTTGGGGGATCTTAGTGATGGGAAGTGTTTAATAAGGTACATTAAGGATAGGGGAAGGTGTATGAACATCAGGATACAATTTTTGCTAATGATTTGACCATCCAAGAGAAATTACCTTCAAAACCCTAGGAGAGGGAAATGAACCTTACCAAGGCACAACTGAAGCATGAACAAGGTGTAAAATGACCCTTTGGAATTTGGCATGATGATGAAAACCCTCTGAATGATGGTACACTCAGCTGAATGGTGATATGGACTGACATTTGGACAACTTTGACAGGAGTAAAAGCAAACCCTAGACCTAATACTTCGTGACCAAATTTTTCTTGAAGACTCACTGAAATGACAAAATTTGACCTTGACACCTTAAAATCACCTTGTAAGAGCATGTTTGATCACTGGAGGAAGGCTGAAAATACTGACACTAACATTGGCTCCAATGGGGATGGTAGCTCCTTGGAGGTGCCAAGAACTACAGATCTTTGGAAAGCAGACAGTGCCTTCATCCATTGGGCAATGGAATAAAAAAACTCAAGCTGAAATGCATGACTGAAAAATGATGACTTGACGACACAAATTGACTCTCACTCAACTAAAAACTGACTCGATACTTAAACACAACCGAAAAACTGGAAATATGCTCAAAATGAAGCTTATTCAATACAACCTACTCTAACAGTTTCATTCATCACCTGATCAAGTGAAATGAAACAACCAATGCAACCATGCAAGCATTCCGGCTGCTGTTTGAATTCTATGCAAGTGCTCGCTTATGAACAACAAGAGAGAACTACTGAAAGGCAATTCCCATGAAAACTTGTGAACAGATCCGTTGAATACTATGGATTCTCTATCCACCTCCAAAAACACTGCATAAGGATCTTGAAGTTCATGCACACTGGGACTTAGCTCATCCAATGGATTACTTCTATTCTCCTCATACCATTAATGAAAACTTTGTTTTGAGCTTTATGACGAGACTCCTGTTGAAAATGACAAAGAGACCGGCTGCCAGATCAAGTTTATATCAGCACACGTTTCAAGCTTACATATAATCAATGGAGAAGAACTTTGACTGCAGACATCATCCAACACATCAGCTATTGGATTGTGAAAAACTTGAAAATACTGCTGCAACCCATTTTCTATTGTTTCTGATGAGATTACATGATTTTCTACAAGCTGCTCATTTGAAGATTTACTATGCAATTTACCCTTCAAAAACTGAAATGATTCAAAACAAAATGGTACGGAATCATCTTGTATCATTTGATCGTATGTGCCAGCTTCCAAGTCCTCATCTGCAACTTGACAATCAATGGCATTCGGGGGCTGCAAATCTAGATATGGGAAGTCTTGAACAAGGTTTTTATTGCCCTCAGGATGGTCCAAATCAAGACTTGTTGACAGTTGATTTCTGATTGCATGGAAGTTATCTCTGATGAACTAAAACGAATCAAAACAAAAAGGCAAAGATCCTTCACTTCAAAATTTGTTGCACTTTCCTCGTCATTTCTGTAGCTGATATGTGATGGTTGATCATTGTATTTGAACTGCTGAAAGTGAACTTCCTCCTTCCACAAACTAACTGTTGATTTGTATGCAATATTAGCTTCTGTTTGGAGAACATAATCATCATCATACTGATCAAACTGAGGCAAATAATCACTATAAAACACATAATCAAGCATACATGTCAAATCAACAGATCTCTCTTCTCCAAGATGATCTACAAAACAATCATTATCAGATCTATGACAACTGGGATAAGAAACAAAATGTTTTGGATCAGCAACTTTTTCTTCTTCAATCAGCAAGCCATGGGCTTGAACATTATACTCGTTCCTTGTGGTGATTTTTTGCATCATCTCTTCTACTGCACTTACCGACATGTCAAGCTTTACCTCTAGAGATGTCAATTTCTCTGGATCTATGTTTTTCATCTCTTCTTCTTTCAACTTTTCCCTTCGGATCATCAAATGAGCCTCTACATTTACTGCACTGTTCTGCATCTCTTCAAGTGTTGCAATATTCCTTTCTCTCAACTGAAACTCCATTTCCGGATCAAAGGCACCCGGGTAGTGCAAGAGAGCAGATCCAGGAGGAGGCCTTATATCAACTGGCATCGAATAATAAACTTGGTTAAATCTGGCAGAAAACTGTTGTACTGTCTCCCGTGGTAGTCTTTTCAGCTGGTTATACTCTTCTATAATCAAGAAAAGGTTCTGTCTGATCACCCACTTGTCGAGGAAAACTTTGACGAACTGCTGGAAATCTGAGATGCTCGCATCAGGCAGGGTTTTGAACCAACTCTTTACTTGGCCTTGAAAAGAAAGAGCAAAAAGCCTGGTACTAACATCCTCTTCATCAACTTCAAAAAGGTCAAGAAGATACTCAAAATTCAAAACATGTCTCTCAGCAGTGATGTTGTCGCGTTCACCATCAAATCTTGGTAGATATAGGTCATGATTTTTAGGGAAAGCATGGGATATAGGAGATAAAATCAGAGGCTTGTAACGATCTGGAATTTTACAAGGTATAGGGGTATGTACAGAAGGTATAGAATTAGTCTTGGTCTCTTGAGGTTCATCATTTTGAAGACGATCATCACAAGATTTGGAAGAAAGGTCTTGATCAAGCTCAAAAGCATGCAAATCTTTGGTATTTACAATCTTCAAAGGGAAAGAGTCAACTGCAGGCCGAGGATATTTTCTCAAATACAATATACTTTGCAAATCCTTCTTGATATTCTCGGGAAAAGAGAAGAAATAATTTATGAAAAAGAACAAAATGCCTTGTTTGAAATTCCAACTTGAATACCTGATCTTTCCATATTGTCCTTTCATGTTTCTGCTGGTCAGGTTCATCCTCCAGTGGAGTCCTTGGATATGATCTCGAAACTGATTTAGAATCGCTAGGTGAATGATTTCAGCCTTGCGGTGTCTGATCGTTGTTCACCATCAACCATCAGATCTAACTTGATACGCATACTAGGGAAATTTGCAAGTTAAATGTTACGTTTACAAACTAGACCGGAGATTGACTGAAGCAGCATTTATCTACTTTCACTAATGCAAAGCAA
Organism: Pinus albicaulis; assembly: GCA_034641835.2. Taxonomy (NCBI): domain Eukaryota; kingdom Viridiplantae; phylum Streptophyta; class Pinopsida; order Pinales; family Pinaceae; genus Pinus; species Pinus albicaulis. The sequence continues at coordinate 1,055,559,327 of CM076575.1, read as the reverse complement.
GAGCGTTTCGAAGGCTACCTGGCATAACTTCAGGCTCCGTCTGTAGCTTATAAAACGAATAACACTAACAAGGAAACCATTTTAGATTCCCCACTATGGTCGCCACTATGTTATTGCCTAAATCTACCTCAGGTTGAAAGAAGGCAGAGTCTAGGGTAACATCAAACCATGCTCAGTCTGGTAGCTAGCCCTACCAAATCAGGAGAGGGCCCTCTTCGGGTCAATCTCAGCAAAGATAATCAATAAGGCTTGAGATGACTTGAAATAAAGGCTAATTTTAGGCTGGGTATATAAGTAAAAGATTTTGATTTTGATTTTGGGGGTTTTTGTTGGAAACAAAGGGAAAGGCAGTTTTGGATCCAGGGATAAGGCCTAGTTTTTGCAGAGTTCTGATTGGGGCAAGGAAGAAAATTGTTTTGATGCTTTAGATTGAATGAATGGATGGTTCATACCGGTGAGGAGTTGAAGAGGGCAAGAGGCTTTCAAGAATCCTCTTCAAACAGATGAAAACATGGAAAATTAAACAAAACTCAAGGCAGAGAAAAGCAATCTACTGAATTCCACCTTTATCACTCATTTGTTTAATTTGAGAAGAAAGGAGAAGGAAAATGATATACATAAAAAATCAGTGAACTTAAAATCATAGAGAGAAACACACCATCAAAACATAGAGCCACATGGATCCCAAAGAGTGATGCAAACCCTGGTCTATTCCTTTGCCAAAATTGCAGAGATGAAATGTACAATGAAGTGCCAAGCAATCCCAAGTGTCCAACCCTGAAAATGACTGAAGAACTACATGATATAGACAAGACTAACTCATTCCCATGCCTCTAGGGGTCTAGCTCATCATTCTAGGAGTTGTTTCAACCATATCTAAACTAGGAACTGGAATATAGGCAATGAAACAAATTGCCTCTATATGATAGGAAACTGATTCATTCACTTACATTTCACCTTTTGTTGAATGAATCTACTAAGATGAGTAAAAATGTGTCAAAATTAAATCAAAATCATGAAATTACATCAATTTACATCAAGATTTACATGAAAAAGTCAAACTGGCCAAAACTAGGCGAAATTTTGAGCTGCTGAGTGAAAAATAGGCCAAATTTCCCTATGCGTCGCGCCTGAAATATCTATGCATAGCACAAGTTTGAGGTTGATTTTGAGGGCCTTTCCGAAGTCCAAATTGAGTGCAGGATAGCTCGTTGGAAATCCCTACCTGTCTGCTTTCCAACCCAAGTGGAATTTCTAGATTTGGTTGCCATTTTCCTCTCCAAAAATCAAATCTCCCAACACTGCTTCCTGTGTGTGCAAAAAGTGGCAGAAAGGCCATTTTTAGGGTGTTTTTGACCCTTTAGGCAACCCAAAACTTGTCAAAATCCTTAGCTAATCCATAGTCATGCATAAAGTTTGATAAAAAATCTAGAAATGTAATGTTTTCCTCCAGAAGAGCTGCCAATTATAAGCACGCGCCAAGTGGCGCTACGCGTCGGGCAAGAAAATCTGTGTTTAGGCCCAAAAATTCAAAATTGACAAAATTTTTCCCAAATTTCTTGAAATTTGGGCTAAATGTCCACCATCAAGTGCTATGCTGGGCCAAATAAGCTTCGGCCAAAATTTTGAAGTTTTTCATACCTTTTACGCCGCCTTAATTCCTTCTTAGTGCATGCAATTCAGTTGTACAGTCACTGTCTTGGTCACAAGAAGTATTCATCTCCATGAGAATTTGCAAGGTTTGTGTTGTCTTGTATGATAATGAGAAATTTAGTGTTTTGATTTGATTGCCAAATATATGTCAAATGGGAGGGAATATGGAGGAATGGGGTAATGAAAATGATGGGCTATAATCAAGTGAAATGTGAAATGGGAATGATAGGAAATGAAATGACTTTAGGGATAGGGAGATAGGCTTAGGAATGACTGTAATGATGAGATAATAGTGAGGGGGAGGAAAAACAAGGTGATGGGAATAGAATGATTGACACCAAAACAAGTTTAAAACCCTAAGGAAGCACTTCTCAATCAAGATAATAGGGTTTAGTTTTGTACTCAAATTTTCATAACCAATCTCATGATCAACACCAAGCACGAGTTATGAGCAATAGATGAGTGGCTTTGAATTGCTCAAGCATGGAGAAACCAAGAAAATTTGATGTTTGGAGAAGAATGGCAAAATTTTGATGTTTCGGCCCAATGCGCCACGCCCCTCCAACACATCGTGCCAGTGTATTTTTTACACTGGGGAGGTAGGCCCAATGCGTCGTGCTCCTCTGGTGTATTGCGCTGGCTGCCCAATGCACCGTGCTCTGCAACTTCAATACTATCTGCCCTCAAACAACTTGTTCGCTCTTCACAACTCTTCCTTTGCTTACTGCTATCTCTTTGGCATGCAAATGGAGTTTTAAACTTGAAAATATCTTCTATGCCAAGGATTTTGATTTTCTTTTCAAAAAACCCACTTTGCAATGTTTCAACTTTGGACACTTTTCAAAAACTCTGTTTTTCTTCCTTTTAACATAGCTGAATGATGATGGATTTCACACTAAACCACCATAAATTATGAGAAAAAAATCTTCACTTGCAATGGAAAAACTCTTAACTTACTTGCACACCACATATTTGAGCACATTTGGAAATTTTGGAGAAGTTTATGGTGAAATTGGGCTTGCAGCTCTATGCGTCGCGCCACAAACCCAATGCGTCCTTTTGCGGGAGGCTTTTGGAGTCCTTCCCCATGTACAAATTGGGAACGGGATAGCTTTTTGGAAATATTATTGAGTCTACCTTCCAATCCAACTAGAAATTTTTAATTTGGAGTTCATTTTCCCTGTCAAAAATCAAATCACCCAAGACTGGTCAAAATGTGAAAAATGAGGCTGCCTCAAGGCAGAGTGCTATTGCAGTAAAATTTTGAAGGTCTTCCTCAACTAAAAATTTAGCTCATGATATCTCATTGGAAATATATTTGTGTCTAGTTATCATTTTACTCATCAAGAAAGTCATTTGGCCAACCAAGCTAGAAGAAAACTTGACTTTCCCAAGGTCACTACAGAGGTGCACCAATTCTCCTGAGGAAACTGTATTTTGACATTTCTCTAAAACCATGACACCTGTGTAAAAATTGAAGGAGGTTTTTCTTCCTTGGCATATTTTGGAAAAAAACCTCTCTTATTTTTCCCAAAGTCATATTTTATTGCTCAGAAACAGCATTGGAGTAAAACCTATCTCGATGTGTGGAACAAGGGATTTGTCGAAATGAAGTGAAATGAAGGGGATAAGGGGCTTCTAAATTCTTGAGAAAATTTTGGGAAGTAGGGAGGGATGTTAGGAAGTAGGAGAAAGTCGAATTTCAGAGATTGAGTGAGGGGAAGGGGTCCAAAAGGGAAAAACACGGGCCTAGCCTAGAAAATTGCCAAGTTGTAGCAAGAAACTAGGGTTTGTGTGAAAATGAGGAATTTGGGGGATCTTAGTGATGGGAAGTGTTTAATAAGGTACATTAAGGATAGGGGAAGGTGTATGAACATCAGGATACAAGTTTTGCTAATGATTTGACCATCCAAGAGAAATTACCTTCAAAACCCTAGGAGAGGGAAATGAACCTTACCAAGGCACAACTGAAGCATGAACAAGGTGTAAAATGACCCTTTGGAATCTGGCATGATGATGAAAACCATATGAATGATGGTACACTCAGTTGAATGGTGACATGGACCAAAATTTGGACAACTTTGACAGGAGTAAAAGCAAACTCTAGAACTAATACTTAGTGACCAAATTTTGCTTGAAGACTCACTGAAATGACAAAATTTGACCTTGACACCTTAAAATCACTTTGTAAGAGCATGTTTGATCACTAGAGGAAGCCTGCAAAGATTGACACTAACAGATCCAACTTGGTAAAATAAATTTCTCCATGTAATTCATCCAATAATTCATCAATCACAGGAATGGGAAATTTATCTCTAATGGTGAGCCTATTGAGCTCCCTATAATCCTGACATATGCGCCATGATCCATCCTTCTTGTGTTACAGGAGCAAAGAAAGAACTTTGACTAGGTTGATTTATACCCGCCTCTAACATTTCTGCAATCATACATTCAATTTCGCTCTTTTGGACATAAGGATATCTATAAGGCCTGATGTTTCTAGGAACACTTCCTCGAATCAAATGAATAGCATGATCATGATCACAAATAGGTGGGAGTCCTTTGGGAGTTTCAAAAACCTTGGAATGATTGTCCAAGAGTTTTTGGAGATTTTCAAAAGTAGATGATTTTGATGTTGGAACTTTTGGTGAGCATAATTGTGAAATTATGCCTCGTTGTTCTTTCTTTAGAAGCTTTGTCATTGTAATATTCCTAATTAGCCCAAGCTAATAGGAATATTAAATTTTGTTTTGCTTTTCATACTTATGAATAAAATTGTAAAGGAGGACCAATAATGACTCCTAAACATCGAAATAAATCAATGCTTAATGTGAAACAAGCTAAATCTAAGCTAGTTTCATAAACACACTTAAGTGTGAACAAGGCTGGGCCACTTGAATAGGTCAACAGGACCAAATCCACAATGCTATCTATATGTAATGTATCTCCTAAAGGCACATAGAAGTTCATGTTGGAGGTCACTCATGTGAATGAGGCTAAATCATCAAGGTGGTTTAGGGTTTGGCAAGGCTCCCACATTATAAAAGAAGGATGAGGACACCAAGAGAGGGGTTGATCATTTGATATTGCTAAAGGTATTGTCTATTTAGACAAACCTCATTCTCTAGCTGCTTAGCTGAGAATAGTGCTATTTAGCACTTGGGTGTTCCTGGTCGGGAATCCCACCTCCTTTCTTGAGTAGCTCTTGGAGGAGACTTGTTCTATATTGTCCACTATCAGGCTTGGGCCAAGCTTCATCTTCCAACCATAATTCAGATCCTGTTGAGGGTTTGAATGTTTTTGTAAGCTGCAACAGTGGAAGCTAGATCTATTCAGATATAGGCAAATCTAGTACCTCTTCTCAGCGAGTGTGTCTTTTAACCTCCTGGAAGAGTGTATTGTATCATTGGAGCTGCATTTTCAGATCTAGGCATCAGGCCTATTCAGTACTGAAGCAAACAACGCAGTTTCTCTCCCATAACTGTGTTATCTGCAAGAGGGAAGTTGCAGGGGTTTTGAGCAATGTTTTGGAGGAGTGATCTCTAGTGTTGAGGGGTTTTCCTTGCACTGTGGTGATCCATGGATTGGCCATCCAATCCATGTTAATTTCAGATATGATTTGAATATGGTTCTATTTACTGTATAATTCCTGAATATTGCTGCAGGATGGCAACTTAGATCTCAGATCTACTCACTGATGTTCATGATTTGCTCAGATCCCTAAGGGGAATGTATTAAGGGGCCCATCTAGTACACAGATCTATATTGCATTCATATTTTTGTGTATAGATATATTCTATATCTGATGTGTAATATATATAAGCTGTAGCATCAATAAAATAATGCTTTCAGGCTTTGCAGTCCCATCTTGTTGTTGCAACACCTCAATCTTGAGGGTTTCTTCATGTAATTCTTCTGTTTACCTATTGAAAATTGTATAAACCATGCTATGATCTGATTTGATGAATTGCATACTATATTTCATCCATAAAATTTAGAAAATCACATTGCCTATGCTTCATAAATTTCTGCATACCACAAGTCATGGGGATTGGGCATTTTTAAGCTATATCGGGGGTGTTAGAATTGTTTAACATAGCTAGAGTCATTTTTTTGGGATGAAATTTGATATGTAAGTCTCTTATGACCTAATATACGAGATCCCACCATCACTTTCCCTTATTTTTACGCTCATATCTGAAATTAACCTTTTTAGTGCATAAATTGTTTTTTTTCCCCAAATTTTGGCTCATAAACTGAAGTATAGTTTTCTTTTGTAGCTTGGATTGATGGCTATGTGTTTCTAAAATGTCCTATGAGCTTATTTAATGCTTCATATCCATTACTAAGTTTATATATTGCTGCAGTCCCTCTTTGGGGCATCTTTTCAAGGAAACTAGGTGAGGGAGATCTATTTAACCCACCTAGAAGGATTTCCTTTTGATACCCTCTTGGATTTAGGACTTAGATACTCAGATATAAGGGATACAAGTTCCGATGTTCATTTCTATAGCATCCATTCCTGGAAAATTCGTTTTCCAGTTATGCCTTGCTGACAGTTCCCATTTTGGAATATTATAGTGGTATCGAAGCATGATCTCTGGCTCAGCCTGTGAGATCTAGCCATCAAAAGAATAAATAAGAATATTGAAGAAATATTACATATAGGAAAAAGAGAAGAGCCTTCCTAACACTCTCTCAATACATGCATGAATTGAAGAAAGAAATCAGGGGAATGAGGAGAGGAAGACATGAAAATCCCTCAAGGAGTTCTTATCATGAAGAAAGCCCCAGTACTAAATATGCTATGTGTGAGCATTTATCCACACAATCTGATCTACAATTCCGTAACAAGCCTACTTTCTTGTTGAGAGAAAGAGGAAAAGGAGGAATGACGGAAGAGGAGGTCTCCCTGCTTCTTTTCCAAACCTTGGAAGGTATTAAAGAAGATCTCAAGGAGATGGAAGGGGAGGAGTGTAGAATATTTCTGGAAGGGTTTGAAACAAGCCCTAGCTATTCACATGATGGGTGTGAGCATTCTGCCACACATGCAGATCCACAGCGCAGTCTATTGCCCGCATTGACTGCAATAAGGATGGAGGAAGAAGATGCACCAAGGGAGGAGACCTTGAGTGACTATCTTCAGGAGTATGAATCTCAATCATGGATATTCAGAGAGCACTTAGAATTCCTAGGGTTTTTCAAACTCAAGGAGGCAAGATCTAGCAGCCACAAAAGAAGCAAGAGAGGTAGAATCTTCCTATCTCACTTTGATGGATCAGAAGGGTGCACAGCAAAATCTTGGGTAGAAGAGCTAGATTCCTATTTTTAGCTACACCAAGTTTCAGAGAAGGAAGCCATCAGAGTAGCAACACTGCACCTCAAAGGTATGGCCCATGATTGGTGGTTTAATGATTCTACTTCATTTTTTCATGCAAATGTAGAAACTTATGTTGAGTTTAATAAAGGATTGATGAGGAGATTTGATAAATAACATTGTGAACCATCATTTGTTAAAAGCAAAGACTCAAACACTTTGCATGAGTTGTAGAGACCTATTGAACCAACTCCACTCCATAATTTTAAAGGGGATAAAAGCATGCAAGATAGCTTGCTAAGGGCAAGATCCCCATTTCTTGAAGAGGCCTCTTCTATTTTTGAATACATGGAGTCATTTTCTTCAACGGATGACCGAGATCAAGGGTCTCTTATTGAGGATGAGGCATTATCACACATGGAAGAAGAGGAGAAGGATCAACATCAAAGGATGATGAGAATTCACCCGTATATATTTCAGAATAATTATACACAAAGGAAGGAGACTGCATTCCGCAGAGAAGAGAGGGAAAAATTATTCCACTCATACATGCATTCCACTTCAGATTTTGATGTCTCACTACATGGAGGCATTCCACCTGGGAGGCCACCAGATCTAGAATTGGTGAAAGACATATTGCCTCTTGGCTCACCATTCTTGGATTCGAGGGAGGTGAGGAGTTTGGAGGATGAATTTTGCATGAGGGATGTCAAAGTAGCAGACAACAACATGAGCAGAGCTTCATATGCTAGATCACCAGCGCTGTCTGTTAGGAGGATTGATCCCTATTGGAGGTATCGAATTTTGGTAGAGTACTCCAAGGATCTTGGTGCATGCATGATTCTTGATGACCTAAATGGAGATGATAGATACATAGTGGATGATGTGGTCATCTATTCCTATGGCAGGATCTTCTTGACTAGATCTTCTAGTCTCAAGGAGAAGCTGCTACATGCAGCACATGAGGACTTCTCTTCTATGCACTTTGACGCATATTTCTAGTTGGTGGAGGAGTTCACTTGGGAGGGCATCTAGCATGACATATTTCAGCATATGGAGAGATGCATAGCCCAGATGGTAATGAAGAGGAGGTCACAGCCACTTCCCTACTCTCTGGAGGTGAGGGAGAAATTATAGTTGAGCCATTTCAGTTCAATATCTCAAGTGCATGATGGAGGAGGTATAATTTCACATTTTGTATTGTACTTATTTTCCTTGTTTGAGCAGCATGATGTGTCAAGAAGAGTTGTTCCTTCTTGCATATTGTATAATGATGTACTTGCAACCTTTTGTAGCACCGAGATTGGCTATCTCATTGGTGGTTTGTGGGAGAAACCACATGATTTTTGGTGTGCACCATTGACACCACTTTGTACTTTCATGATGCTATCTGGTAAAATGATTGTGGCAGCAAACAAGTGGCTGGAAAAGCACTTGTTATTGTTTGGTTTGATGTAGGCAAAGGATGCACTGCATTGGTTCCATGAGTGGAACTATGATTCACTCTCTGGTTGTCATTTGGAAACGTGTTTTCATTGTATTTTGCTTCCATATATTGCTGATATGTTTTTGCTCATGGGGAGCTTTTTTTGGAGAGTGGGCTTGAAGTTGAAGATGCCCATTGGGAGTATGATTCTCCCTATTTCACATGATGTATGTTTCAGGAGAAACAATGGGCATACCATGATTTCCATATCACACCTCTTTCCTTCATGTAGGAGGAGCCATTGGGAGAACATGCATTATTTGAGGAGGAACTTCATGGTTGATTCATTTTATGGGGTAGCTTGGGCCAATCTTGGAGGCCATAACATTTCAGCTCAATATCAGCAACCTCCGCATACTTACCATAAATGGAGGGAGAAACTACTTGGATGGACAAATCTAAACTCTCCATTCAGCCCCAACAGATTGAATAGATCCGGGGTTGAAGTTTTCTTTGATGAGCTACCTAGAATGGCTCATTTCATTTGGATGATTGCATGGGTGAGGGAGTCACTCATTGGGAACAAGAATTCCCATGTTTTCATCACTCCTACCTTGAGGAGGCCATTGAGAAACAAGGAGATCACCACTTGTACCTTCGATTTTCTCATGATGTACACTTTGTTATCATACACTTGGAGGGAATCATTGGAGGAAGAATTCATTGCCTATCATTTTTAGCCATGGTGGGATCCATTGATGAGGCCATAGGAAGAGGGAGGGAGAAATTTTTCTCTACCTTGCAGTTGATTGAGGACAATCAACATTTTGAAGGGGGAAGACTGTAATATTCCTAATTAGCCCAAGCTAATAGGAATATTCAATTTTGTTTTGTTTTTCATACTTATGAATAAAATTGTAAAGGAGGACTAATAATGACTCCTAAACATAAAAATAAATCAATGCTCAATGTGAAACAAGATAAATCTGAGCTAGTTTCATAAACACACTTAACTGTGAACAAGGTTGGGCTACTTGACTGGGTTGTTGAGGCATAAAAGGTATCTTTTAAACACTTAATTATCTAACATTAATTATCAATCCAGGAGCGAATTTTTATTTCAAGAGTGCACTCTGTTTAAGACTGCAATTAGCCAAGAGTAATGCTATGAAAGATGTAGTATAGTATTCTAGATATAAGAGTAAACGGATGCTTGCAAAGAAATCTAATTACAGTAACATGAATGAAAATACTCTGAAATCTTAACTACTCACTCTGCAAAACATCAATCAGGGATGCAGTAGCAATAACTCATTCCCTTAGAAATCGATGCAACTGAAATCACAACTGAGACTAGGTAATCAATCTGGGAACTTGGAAGCAGTAACCAATGTCCTCTACAGTTGATGGTCCTGTGCTTTAAGCAATCAAAATGAAATCGAACTTGAACTACTTGCTGATGAAAATAACTAAAAATAACTTCTTCTAATAGCAAGAATTGGAAAGGAACAACAATTCATAATTCCTATGTGTACACAGCAACTGTAAACAATATCTCTGCTAATCTGAACCTACGAATCAAAAATGAAAAATAAACAAGAATGGAACAACAAACATTAATTGAATAGAAAATATAAACTTAACGCAATCAGGAAACTAATCTTCTTAAACTTCAACCCTGTCGACAGCCAACCCTATGAAACAATCATTCGGAATGAACCATAAACCAATGGAATAGCAACCGGAATTAAGTATAGAACATCGAAGTTTATAAAAGATAGCAAGATGAATGAGACAGTAAATACGATCCTTGCTAAGATAGAATAGCAGTGCAATTCATTAACGCACACAACAAACCAGAACTCTGTTCAACAGTAATCAAGTAACTCTGTAATCATAATGAATGTAAACGCAACTATCACACGACAGTAAGCAAAGGATATGAATACAAAAAAAAGAGTAATTCCACCAGGGCCGGGACCTTAGCACGAGTGAAACACTGCTGGGTTACTTCATAAATTGAAAGATGAAATGAAACATGCCTTTATATTAATCGAGCATAAATTATTACAGAGATCGCTTTCTAAAGCCGAGAGTCAATAAAACGTAATATTACAAAAGAAATGTTTCAAATCCAAGGATCTCCCCCCAATCAATAAAGGCATTGCCTTATATAATAGACTCTGACGGACAAGACAAGGAATAAGATGAGGTTTGAATAGTGATCCCTCAGGATCGAAGGATCCTAAGGGATTCGCTTCCCTTCTTTTAGTTGTCACATGATTTACTTTGACCGAAGTCGAGCTGTCCCCTGCCTTTTCTTAGCGATGCGTTCGGATTTCCTTGTCCTTGGCAGGATTTGGTCTAACGCTAAAGGAACATCATTTGCATTTATCTCAGCCTCGCCTTTAATATAGCTGTTCACCTCGCCTAATTCCTGTTTTTAGCAATAAAAAGCAATCTTTAGTCATGTTTTTACAATAAACATAAATCTTCACAATTCTACCATAATTCTTGTAATAAATCATCTTTCTAAGGTAAAAATAATTATGTTTAAAGTAAAAGAATGAGAAAACACATAATGAATTCATACCTTTTCCACTGCTCAACATACCCCTCTGCTTACCCTTTTTCATTTCCTCATGAAAACTATAGTTCACATGTAGAGCAGTTAAAGAATAAGCTGGAGAAGGTTTTCATCAAAAGGCCTAAAACCATGCATTGCAGCTAATGCTTCGAAGACATGCTCTGTCTGTCCTTCGGGTATTTCATAAATGGCTTTGTAATCTATAGCAGGATACCAGGAAATGGGGCTTCAAAACCTACACCCTAGCTAGAATGGTCCTTCCCTCAAAATAAGGTTGCTATAGGAAACCAAGCGGTCTGCAGCTAATCCAAAGTTTTTATAGTTAAATGGTTCTTTATTTTGAACATTTCGATTGGAAATTCCCCATCGAACCTTAGCTGCTATGTAAGCCTGGTTTCTAATAGATAAGAAATAGTCTATCCCATTCAAGATGATTGATTTATGGACAGGCCCCAATGCTTGGATAACACCTTCCTTTGTTATCAAATTCTTCTTCCTAGCCCATAATTATAATGGGTGCTTAGGTTCACTCCTAACCCACAAATCTAATTCATTTTCCTGCCTTTGAAAAACATTATAGGCTTTACGCCATTTTAACTAATTAACAACAAAGGAAATAAACGCCTGGTATTAGATATCACCCATGAAAGGGCTAGGATTTGTCTCACTATCATTTTCCAATATGAGATTATGCAAATAAAAATCACACATGAGGCATTGTACCTTTACCCCATAGAGTTTTCAGCATGTTACAAAATCATCTATAGTTTTTAACTCTATAGATTTTCCTGACCTAACTGTCTTAATATTTAGCTGTAAATATCTTTCTAATAAAAATAAAGCATAATTCTTGGCAGAGCATATACAAGCTAAGACATCGGTGTACAATGAGCAGAGAGTGTCCATTCGATTCTGGGCTAATTTTAATTGATTCATTACCTTTTCAGTCTTCTCCTCTGCCTTTCGACACTTCTTGTGGGCTTCAACCTCTACTTCATGGATGATCTTCATCTACTGCTGCAACTCCTGATATCTTCTCTTAGGGACAGTGTCTTCTTCCAATTTTTCCATTTCCACTCGAGCTTGTGCCAACTCCTCTTGGAGTCTGGCTAATGTAGGGTCACTAAAAGTATTTTGACTACTAGCTTGCATATTTTCACTTGAAGTGGGTCCTTATGGAACAACTTCTCCTGGAATAGCTACCTGCTGTTCCATATCTCTATGATTAGGCTCAGCCATAGTTTCTGCAACTTGGGGGTTCATTTTAGTGGCCACTTTCCTCTTTTTTGAAGCTCACTTGGTGATTATGCTTCTTCTCTTTGGGGTTAGCTTGGGCATTTGTTTCATTCTAAGAACCCTAATGGTTTTCCTGAGTTGTTTCACGAGTCTCTGAAGCTTCATTCGTTCCCTCCGAAGTTTTTCAATCTCAGTTACTTTCTTCCTTTTTCTTAATGGAACAGCTGCTCCTTTTTCTGGACCTACTTGCTCAACAGGGTTTTGGTCCTCATCAGCCGTGCCTTCAGTTGGGCTCGCTTCTCTGTTTTCTTCTTGGGGTTCTTCCTCAATGTTCATATGCCCTTGGCTAAATTATACAGGAGTTATACCCTCAATTGACTCTGCAATCCCATGAGAATTTTTAGGTTGGGATACCGCTTCAATGTTCTCCTTTTATTGTTCATACTTCTCAGGGGAAGAAACCCCAGCTGATTCCATCATTTCATTAGGGTTTGTTGTTTCATCTAGAATTTCTTCAACCATTTCTTTGTTGACAACAGAGTGCTCTTGTGATTGGTTGATATCAATATTAAAGTCCAGAGGGCTATGAGGCTACACATAATCACTCATATTAGCCAGAATTTGGGCCAATTGGTCTTCTTGCAAAGGGCTTCGTGGTGAACTTGCAGTAGTGTTTTCAGAAGGCTCTGTTCCTTCTCTTTCACTACTGTGATTATCTTCGTCCTCCTCACAGGTATGGTAGCTACCTTCTTCCTCATCATAGTAGCGAATTTCTCCTTCAATTTCCTCTTCTTCATTATTTCCTTCTTCTTCACTGGTTTGTTTCTCACCACTGGTGTGGTGGCTCATTTCTTCTTCCTCATCAGTACTAGGACTTCCTCCTTCCAATTGTGGAGGTTGCTCATCCTCCGAGCTGGGAAATTCCAAGGGCTGGCTACTGCTACCCTGAAGGCCCTCTATCATTCCCCTACTTCTTTTTGAATGGGAGGAATTTCTATGATTTTATGGCTTAGCTGCTAAGCTAGCCATTCTCTTTCGTTTTGGGGCAGGTAACGCTAATCCTCCATCAATCGAAAATATCAACTCTTCCCAACTGGTCTGTTGTTGGGAAAGACTATGACTCACTATTAATCTGATTAGGCAATTGTGGCTCACCACCATGTCTGCGTGTCAAGATTTTCTTATACTACGGGAAACATCATGCAGTAAGGAATTTAAAAATGCAGGAAAATTTACAGTGAATTTCTGCTTTAATACTGCCAATAACTTAAGGTGGCGAGGTCTTACCACGTCTTTCCTTCCATCACATGTTATATAGGCTTGCACTATCTTGGCCAATTCCATCCATGGTTCTCCCAATGGTGCCGGCTGAAATCCTTTGCCTTTGACGACCAATGTATGTCTATCATCCTGGAAAATATTCATGACTTCTTGAAGCCTGACCTTTTCTTGAGTCCATATGGTTCCTTGCGCTGGTAGACCAGACACCTTTGAAATTATTTCATCTGTTAAAACTATCTGTATTCCTCTAACCATGGAGTATCCTTCCTGCAAATTCTGTAAAAACTTGGTAGCTACTGTTTCATGGGGTTGTTGCAGCCTCGTGAAATATGTAATCCATCCCAATTTTTCCAGAATCTCTCGTGCAGCATCAGAAACAACTAGCACTTGTGGCTCACTATGAATTGGTCGTCCTCCCATCTTCTCTGCACACTGTCACTTCCTTCCAAACACACAGTGATGTAATGGAACAACACAACACGGTGAATTGGAATAATATCATTAAGTTTTTGTTATTCCCTAGAATGTAGGGATTTGATTCGCATACAAGTAAAAAAATATAGGGATTTGATTTGCATGCAGTGATTAAGAGACATCCGCGCCCCCCGTGGAGGATGATAGGTCATCCTCAACCGTCAATTAAGAGAGGAAAGTACTGCACAACAGTTGTACAGTAGGAAAAAGCAGGCATACTTATGATAAAATCAATCAAATTATGGCATTTACTAAAATCGATGCGTGTGATAAATCATAAATAGATATAAAAATGTTTGTAATGATTTAAAGATGAGGAGAAGGGAAAGCTAAGATGAACATAAGTACAAATGCGTTTATTACCCACTCAAACTAATGTGATCGATTTATGATGATTTTAATGTATAATAGGTTCGAAATCAAGGGTTGAGGATTCATACTTTCATTTGATATTTAGATAGAGATATGGGAAAAAGGGTTTAATATTACTATTGATGTGTACAAATGTGACTCCAATACCATCAGCAGAGCTTTATTGCCCATAGGTGTCCATAACCTTGACAAAGTTTCTTTCTCACCTTTGGAACCATTGTCCTTTGTTAATGTTGAGGAAGTGCTGTTAAATGTCATAACGGAAGCCATTGTGTTGGCTTGGGGACTAGATGAATCACAATGCCATTCACCAGGAAGAAGTGAAAAGTGGGCAGGCCGGCTCGTGATGAGACCTCTTATTCCAAGGACTTTTAATTTTTTTCAATTGTCCGTTGGACCATATCCCTGGTGTGGTGGCCATGATGGGAATGCCACTTCACTTGCTTCCTTATGATCATGGTAGGCTAGCTCTTGATGAAACCCCCTATCCTCCATCTGCCATATCATAAAATTATTAGTGAAATATATAAATATTTTATTTTTGATATAGCACTTTCCTACTTATATATAAAGGATGGCTCAACACTCCTTAAGAGTAGGGATGGTGGAAGAAGTCTAAACATCTCAATAGAAAAGAATATGCCCTTATTCCTACTCCATGAGTAAAAATCAAATAAAGTTATAAAAATTTGGGGAAGAACCAACATGATAAGGATAATCGATCATATTAGTGATAGTAAGATAGCAAAGTCATGTTATTGATTATGTCCCTTTTTCCTTTTTCTGATCATTACCAAACAATTTTCTTAAAAATGACGATTTATTTTGATTTGCTGATTCCAGTAAGCTTTAATTTGTATGATTTTGTGTAAATAATATGTTTACCTTTAGAAGAGTCATCATAAATCCTCAAAATGCTGGTCTAAAACAAAAATAATCCACTCAAAAGGTGTTGTTCCTTTAGAAAGGAACAACATAAACAATCTACGGAAATGTTGTTCCTTTTGAAAGCAACAACAAAAAGAATTTGCGAAACTGTTGTTCCTTTCGAAAGGAACATCAAAACAATCTGTGAAACAACGAAAATAAACAGCATAACTGCTATTCCTTTCAAAAGGAACAGTGAAAACACTCTCAGCAAAGCTACTGTTCCTTTCGAAAGGAACAACAAAAATGCTATTCCTTTAGAAAGGAACAGTAAAAACTCAAAATAAGCAAAATAAACAGAATTTTAAAAAACAGAATTCCATAAAACAAACAAACAAAATAAATGAACAATCTTTATGGACAAATATTAAAGAAAAGAAATTTTTTAATGAATGGGTGCCGAGGAGGAGTTATCGCCTTCAGCTAGAATTTTCATGGTAGAATCTTCCTGTAATTGTTGGTAAAAGGATTCTCAAGTAAGTGTTTTATGATATAATTGTACTCGATGATCGTTTACTTTAAAGGAATGTCTAGATCCATCAATGGTGGTTAATGTAATGGTACCATTATCATTTACTTTTTGTATTTCGTAAGGTCCGAGCCATCGTGTCTAGAGTTTCCCTGGAAAATATTGAAACCTAGAATCATATAGGAGTGCTCAGTCTCCTTCGTGGAAGATATTTTCTTTGATAAGATCGTCGTGCCATTTTTCTCTCTATTGTTGAATTAACGCAGTGTGCTGAAGAGCAGAGAGCCTAATTTCATCTAACTCATTAATTTGCTGTACTCTTTTGGCCTGGGCTTCATTTAAATCTAGACCCACCTTTTGGGCTGTTCTTAATGTCTGAATTTCAAACTCTATTGGAAATATGGGCTCTTTTCTAAATACCAATTGATATGGTGAATATCCCGTAGTGGCTCTCCATGTTGTTCGGTATGCCCACAATGCTTCTGGAAATCTATAGGCCCAGTCACGTCTATGTGAGGCAACAGTTTTTGTCAATATGGATTCGATCACTTTATTCGTGTTCTCTACTTGGGTGGTATGGGGTTGTAATCTTATGCTGAATGTGGTAATTCTGTAATGTTTCAGCTAGTTTATTACCTACAAACTGTGGTCCTCCATCTGTGATTATGTCCCTCGAGAGGCCATATCGCACAAAGATTTGGAAAAGAAATTGTATTACAGAGTCCTCTGTAGCTTTTGAAAGTGCCTCTGCTTCAACCCATTTAGTGACATACTCGGTTGCAACTAGGATATATGTTTTTTGGTTTGATGGGGGGCTAATAGGGCCAACAAAATCGAGCGCCCATCGTTCAAATGGTTCAATTACTAGTTGAGGGTTCAAAGGCATTTCATCAGACTGCCCAGGGTGACCTGCCCTTTGGCAGCTATCACAAGTCTGCATAATTTTTTTGGCATCTTTAAAAATGGTAGGCCGATAATAGCCTGTCCGTAAAACCTTATGGGCGGTTCTACGATCTACAAAATGTCTGCCACACGGCCCATCATGGCATGCTTTCAAAATATCAAATACCTCGTCCTCCCAGATGCATCTCCTAATTTGCATATCTGACCCTGTATGAAACAGGTAGCCCCCAATCCAAGAGAATCGGGTACTACGCTGTATTATCTATTTTCATTCATTAAGGGTTAGATGTTTAGGTAATTTACCTATTGCCAAATAATTTTCTATATCAGCATACCATGGGGTTCTAACAGTAACAGCGAAAAAATGTTCATCTGGGAAGTGGTCTTCAACTGCTTCTATATCTGTTGGCTTTGGTATTCTTGACAGAAAATCAGCTACAAGGTTCTCTTTTCCAGGTCGATCTTTAATTGTAATGTCGAATTCCTGTAATAAAATCAACCATCTTGTCACTCTTCCATTTGTAACAAGTTTATTTACTAAAAATTTAATGGCAGAGTGATCAGTATATAGTACTACAGGATACCTAGTTATATAATGTCTAAACTTATTTACAGCATGTACTACAGCTAAAAATTCCTTCTCAGTCACAGTATAATTTAGTTCAGCAGGAGATAGATTTTTGCTAATATAATAGATTGCATATGGTTTTTTATCTTGCTCCTGCCAAAGCATTGCTCCAATCGTTGTGTCTGAGGCATCAGATGAAATTTGGAATGACGAATTCCAATTTGGGCCCCTCAGCACTGGGGCTGTTTAGAAAAACTTTTTCAGATCATTGAAGGCATTGTCACATTTATCTG
Source organism: Pinus albicaulis (assembly GCA_034641835.2). NCBI lineage: Eukaryota > Viridiplantae > Streptophyta > Pinopsida > Pinales > Pinaceae > Pinus > Pinus albicaulis. The sequence continues at coordinate 1,055,541,821 of CM076575.1, read as the reverse complement.
TTCAAATAAAATCAACATTTCTAGTTAGTGCGTATAAGGGTGTAGCTATTTGAGAATAATGTTCTATAAATCTCGTATAATAATCAGAAAATCCAAGAAAGCTACGTACCTTTATTTGTGTGGTGGGTGTGGGTATTAACAAAATTATCTGAATTTTAGCTGGATCCACTTGAATTCTAGCTGCTGAAATATAGTGCCCTAAGATAACTCCTTCGGTCATCATCATATGACACTTTTCATGGCTTAAACAAAGCCTAGTGTCAATACATCTTTGCAACACCTTTTCTAAATATTCTAATGCTGGCTCAAAATCATCTCCATAAGGTGTGAAGTCATCCATAAATACTTTGAGCCCTTCATTTATTAAATCTGAAAATATGCTGAGAATGGCCCTTTGAAATGTAGTAGGGGCATTGCATAGGCCAAAGGGTAAGACTCGGTAGGAAAATGTCCCCCAAGGACAGGTAAAAGTAGTTTTTTCTCGGTCTTCAGGGGCAATTTGGATTTTATTGTACCCACTAAAGCCATCGAGGAAAGAAAATAATTTCTTTCCTACCAATGTGTCTAATACCTGGTCAATGAAAGGAAGGGGAAAGTGGTCTTTCTGGGTTGCCTTGTTAAGTTCTCGGTAATCTACACATATTCTCCACTTCCCGTTCTTCTTTGGTACCACTACTAATGGAGAGACCCACTTGCTATCAGATATTGGGTAAATGAAGTTGACATCCAATAGTTTCTGTAATTTGGCTTTCACAATATATTTAAGGTGAGGGTTTAGTCTTCTTTGGGGTTGGCGAATGGGTCTCGTGTCTTTTTCGGTATAGATGTGGTGTGTGCATAATTGGGGGTCAATTCCCTTCATGTCTGGGTAATCCCATGCAAAGGCTGCTTTGTATTTCCGTAGTAATTGGACCGACTTCTCTTCTTATTCAGTAGTCAGATTTTTGTTAATGTTTAGAGTTTTCCCCGGCTCAATTTCTACAATCTTACTATTGTACACAGAAGTAGTGGGTATTACTTGATCAGGATGTCTTTCAGAGGAGCTTCTTCTTCTTTATTATCAAATGCCGCCTTGATCATGTGACATTGTAGATGGGATCTGATTTGTGGTTTATTAATAAAACTATTAATGATATCATCCTCTGTTTGGTCTTTAAAATAAAGGGCATTTTCTACAGTTAGAGGTGATCTCATATTGTCCATAAGATATGATACAGGTTTTTTTTTTGTTTTGATTATTGATAGGCTTATTTGGGTTGGGGGATATAAAGCTAAATTCTTGACATAGTTTCCCCTTGTTATTGTCATGTTGCCTTGTCAGCATTCAATATAAGCATCGGTAGTTGCCAACCAAGGTCTACCTAGGATTAACGGATTTCCATCTAGCCGGTTCTTTGGGTTGATAACTAGGAAGTCGGCAGGGTAATCCTAGGAATCTACGGATACCATTACATCTTGTAGTGTACCTTCTGGCTTGACTACCGATCGGTCAGCCAGCTCTAATAAGGTTTTTATTGGTTCGAGTGATGTAATGCCAAGTTTTTGACAAGTGGTGGTTGTTAAGATATTGATTGCAGCTCCCAAATAAACTAGGGAATTTTGGAACAATTGCCCATTGATTTGCACCATCACTATAGGATTTCCTAGGTCTTCATATTTGATAGGTGTTTCCATTCCTGATAATAAGTCAGATAGAGTACCGACTATTTGGAAAATTGGGTTGGTGGTTGTTATCCTCTTTGGCTTCTTTATACACAATTGCTTAATAGTTTTTGCATAAATAGGGATGTCTTTGATAGCTTGGAGGAGAGGGATTTTTATACACAAATTTTTTAATTCTCCTAGAAGATCAAAATTAGGATGTTCTAATGGGTGCGGTATGATTAATCATTCTGGGAATGGTGGAGAAGAGGTTGTTTATTTTTGTTGAACCACCTTCTCTTTTTGTAATGTTTGTTCTACAGGTAATGGATCTTCAATATGAACATTTTTATCTCTCTCTGTTTCTACTATATGCCCAGACCTTAATTGGACGTCATTACACTCACTTAGTTTAGTTTCTAATTCTGGTGGTTCCATTATTTGGACAGACTGAACTGGCCTATTGTTTGGGTTTGGGTTGGGCTGGGCTGGGAGTTGTGGTCTTAAGTTGATCTGGGGGTTTGTATAGGGAGTTGGAAGTGTAGGTTGAGAGAGGGGAATTGTTCCAGCTGGCTGATTTGTAGGTCTTTGCCAGTTTGACTGCCAGGGCTGACTCTGCGAAGTAGAAGGGGACCATTGTGTTGGATAAATATTGTTTTTCCAAAACGGTGGGTAGAAAGGAAAATTTAGCCAATTAGTTTGATTTGTTTGATTTGGCCATGATGATGTAGGGAATGGCTGTTGTGACCAATTGGGGAAAGGTGGTTGATTTTTCCACATTCCATTATATTGCTGAGCATTGTATTTAGGAGTCTGAAAAGAAGAAAATGGATCAGTTAGCATACCTAATTGTCATGGTTGCCATTGTCGACACTGATTAAGTGGACATACCACTTATGATTCTTCTTCTGCCTCCTTATAAACTGCTTTTAGGCCAGGAAGCGAGGGACATCCTTCTATGGGGTGGTCTTTCGTGCAAATGGCGCAAACTTTGATTACATCCAGTGGGCACTCTTTGTGGCTATGTTTCTTCCTGCATCTAGGACAGAATACTTCCAAATTTTTCTCTGCATCTGCTTGCTTTTGTTTGGCTTGCATAATGTCGAACTGCGTTGTTAGAGTCCCTAGTATATCTGTTTTAAAATCTTCCAGCAGGTTGCCAATCTCTGCACGAGTTACACCTTCACTGGAGGTCTTATTGTCCCTTGTAATCATGTCACGTTCTACTGATTTTAGCCTTGTGTTGCCCCTCGAACTCCTGATGCACAAATCAATGATGTTAGCATAGCTTTCCTGATATATATCACCTTTTCCCATAATATTAAATGTTTCAACCCATTGATCTTTCATTCCCCTAATTAATGTAGTTTTCAGCACATTATCAGGTAAGGTTAAGGATGCATAAGGAGATCTCAAAAGATTGTATTGAAACCGTTCCACATATTCTTCCAGGGTTTCATTTAGTTTTGCTGTCATTTGGAATATTTCATCTTTTAGTTCCAGAGACCTACAATAATCTTGATATTTCTTTAAAAACACAACTTTCATTTGATCCCAATCAACTATGACACCCCCACCTAACCACATAAACCATCGTAAGGATACTCCTTTTAATGTGGAAGGAAATAGTTTTAATTTTTGGGGATCGGTGGTATAGTCATACCCCCTGCATAACACATCGAATTCAAACAAAAATGCATCTAGATCTTCTGATGTTAAGCCATGAAATGTGGGAATATGTTGAAAGGGAATGGCTTTCATAGGTGCATTAACTGTAGTATCTACTATAGCATATTGCAATGTAGAGGTTTGCTAGGGGGTTTGCTAGTTCTGGTTTTGGTTCTGGGTCATTTGGTCAAAGATGTGCCAATATCCTTTTGGGATCTCAAGGGAATTCCTAGGCTAATTAGAAGGAGTAGGAATGGCCTTGACAACACTTCCTTGGTCTGGAACAATAAGTATTCCTTGCTGACCTACGGTTTGAGGTGATTCAGGACCTTGGTTTTGAACGAGTTTAACAACACTTCCCTTATCTGGACTGCTTACTGTTTGGACTATTTCAAGAGGAGATTTTGGTTCTTATGATTCTCCTGTTTCCCCTTCTCCTTCATGGAGATTACTAGAGTTCCCTTCTAGTGGGGAAATTAGGCAGGGATTCTCAATTTCTTGGGAATCTTGCTCAATTCCCACTGTTTGACTATGTATCTCAACAAAGGCCTTAGATGGTGATTCTGGGGCCTGAAGGGAACTAGTAGGCTGTCTAGAGATAAATTTCCTAGGTCCTACTGATGGCTGAGATTCAGTATTTTTAAGGATTTCATCAATAAAAGTTGTTCGCCCAAGGGTCACCAGTCCCTTAGGTTTTTCAGGTTTAGGAGGAATTTTGTTTTTCTTAGCTCGTTTATTCATTCAAGAAAACAAGCCTACATTCCTACCTAAAGAAAAAATATTACCTAATTCTGCTGTGAATTGGGCTGTGAGCAAGTATGTTCCTTGCCCGGTGCGCATGTTCTTACCTTTCGTTTTTAATACCCAATTCTTCGCAAGCAGAAAAAAATCAATTTTGCATCACTCCTTTGAAATGGAATACACTCTCCCCGACAACGACGCCAAAATGTTGAGGCATAAAAGGTATCTTTTAAACACCTAATTATCTCACATTAATTATCAATCCGGGAGCGACTTTTTATTTCAAGAGTGTACTCTGTTTGAGACTGCAATTAGCTAAGAGTAATGCTATGAAAGATGTAGTACAGTATTCTAGATACAAGAGTAAACGGATGCTTGTAAAGAAATCTAATTATAGTAACATGAATGAAAATACTCTGAAATCTTAACTACTCACTCTGAATTACATCAATCAGGGATGCAGTAGCAATAACTCGTTCCCTTAGAAATCGATGCAACTGAAATCACAATTGAGACAAGGCAATCAATCTATGAACTTGGAAGCAGTAACCAATGTCCTCCAAATCTGATGGTCCCGTGCTTTAAGCAATCAAAATGAAATCGAACTTGAACTACTTACTGATGAAAATAACTAAAAAGAACTTCTTCTAATAGCAAGAATTGGAAAGGAACAACAATTCGTAATTCCTATGTGTACACAACAACTGTAAACAATCTCTCTGCTAATCTGAACCTACAAATCAGAAATGAACAATAAAAAGGAATGGAACAACAAACATTAATTGAACAAAAGATATAAAATTAACGCAATCAGGCAACTAATCTTCTTAAACTTCAACCCTGTCGACATCCAACACTATGAAACAGTCAATCGGAATGAACCATAAACCAATGGAACATCAACGAGAATTAAGTATAGAACACCAAAGCTTTATAATATATAGCAAGATGAATGAGACAGTAAATACAATCCTTGCTAAGATAGAATAGTAGTGCAATTAATTAACGCGCACAACAAACCAAAAATTTGTTCAACAGTAATCAAATAACTCTGTAATCGTAATGAATGTAAACACAACTATCACACGACAGTAAGAAAATGACAGGAATACAAAAAATAGAGTAATTCCACCAGGGTCGAGCCCTCAGCACTAGTGAAACACTGCTGGGTTACTTCAGAACTTGAAAGATGAAATGAAACACGCCTTTATATTAATCGAGCATAAAGTATTACAGAGATTTCTCTCTAAAGTCAAGAGTCAATAAAACGTAATATTACAAAATAAATGTTTTGAATCCAAGGATCTCCCCCTAATCACTAAAGGCGTTGCCTTATATAACAGACTCTGACGGACATGACAAGGAATAAGATGAGGTTTAAACAGTGATCCCTTAGGATCGAAGGATCCTGAGGGATTCAATTCCCTTCTTTTAGTTGTCACATGATTTAATTTGACTGAAGCCGAGCTATCCCTTGCCTTTTCTTAGCGATGCATTCGGATTTCCTTGTCCTTGGTAGGATTTGGTCTAACGGTGGAGGAACAACAGTTGCATTTATCTCAGCCTCGCCTCTGATATAGCTGTTCACCTCGCCTAATTCCTGTTTTTAGCAATAAAAATAAATCTTTAGTCATCTTTTTACAATAAACATAAATCTTCACAATTCTACCATAATTCTTGTAATAAATCATCTTTCTAAGGTAAAAATAATTATGTTTAAAGTAAAAGAATGAGAAAACACATAGTGAATTCATACCTTTTCCACTGCTCAACATGGGTCAATAGGACCAAATCCATAGCGCTGTCTACATGCAATGTATCTCCTAAAGCACAACGCAGTTCATGTTGGAGGTCACTCATGTGAATGAGGCTAAATCATCAAGGTGGTTTAGGGTTTGGCAAGGCTCCCACATTATAAAAGAAGGATGAGGACACCAAGAGAGGGGTTGATCATTTGATATTGCTGAAGGTATTTTCTATTTAGACAAACCTCCTTCTCTAGTTGTTTAGCTGAGAATAATTTTGTTTAGCACTTGGGTGTTCCTAGTCAGGAATCCCACCTCCTTTCTTGAGTAGCTCTTGGAGGAGACTTGTTCTATATTGTCCACTATCAGGCTTGGGCCAAGCTTCATCTTCCAACCACAATTCAGATCTTGTTGAGGGTTTGATTGTTTTTGTAAGCTGCAGCAGTGGAAGCTAGATCTATTCAGATCTAGGCAAATCTAGTGCCTCTTCTTAGTGAGTGTGTCTTTTAACCTCCTGGAAGAGTGTATTGGATCAATGGAGCTGCATTTTCAAATCTAAGAATTAGGCCTATTCAGTACTAAAGAAAACAACTCATTTTCTCTCCCATAACTTCTTTATCTGCAAGAGGGAAGTTGCAGGGGTTTTGAGCAACGTTTTGGAGGAGTGATCTCTGGTGTTGAGGGGTTTTCCTTGCATTGTGGTGATCCATGGATTCGCCATCCAATCCATGTTCGTTTCAGATATAATTTGCATCTGGTTCTATTTACTACAGAATTCCTCAATATTACTACAGGACTGCAACTTAGATCTCAGATCTACTCACTGATGTTAATGACTTGCTCAGATCCCCAAGGGGAATGTATTAAGGAGCCAATCTAATACACATATATGTATTGGATCTATATGTTTGTGTAAATATCTACTCTAGATCTGATGTGTAATATATATCAGCTATAGCATCAATAAAATAACACTGTCAAGCTTTGCAGTCCCATCTTGTTGTTGCAGCACCTTAATCTTGAAGGTTTCTTCATGTAATTCTTCTGTTTACCTATTGAAAATTGTATAAACCATGCTATAGATCTGATTTAATGAATTCCATACTATATTGCATCCATCACCTTTAGAAAATCACACTGCCTGTGCTTCAAAAATTTCTGCATACCACAAGTCATGGGGATTAGGCATTTCTAAGCTATATCGGGGGTGGTAGAACTGTTTAACATATATAGAGTCATTTTTTTGGGCTGAAATTTGATATTTAAGTCTATTATGACCTACGCTATGAGATCCCACCATCACTTGCCCTTATTGTTATGCTCATCTCTGAAATTAACCTTTTTAGGGCATAAATCGCTGCTTTTCCCCAACTTTTGGCTCATAAACTGAAGTATAGTTTTCTGCAGTAGCTTGGATTGATGGCTATGTGTTTCTAACATGTCCTATGAGCTTATTTGACACTGCATATCCATTACTGAGTTTATATATTGCTGCAGTCCCTCTTTGGGGCATCTTTTCAAGGAAACTAGGTGAGCGAGATCTGTTTAACCCATCTAGAAGGATTTACTTTTGATACCCTCTTGGATTTAGGACTTAGATACTCAGATATAAGGGATCCAAGTTCTGATTTTTATTTATGTAGTAGCCATTCCTGGAAAATGCGTTTTACAGTTATGCTTTGCTGATAGTTCCCATTTTGGGATATTACAGTCATGACATTAGAGCTTATTATCTTTCCTGGCTTCCCTGCAATACCCCGTAATTTGAATTCCTTTCCTTTTGAAAAAAATTTCAAGAAAAGTTCTTGAAAACTAAAAGCTATCATCCCCAAATATTGTAACCATTGTACTCCTAGTAGAACATCAGCACCTCCCATAGGAATGGAAAGCATTGGGCTATCAATACATATTCCCCCATGGTTAGCTTGATAATATGGAATTTTCCAGAGCAATTTATAGTTCCTCCATTTGCAACAATCACTTGAAATTTTGGTGCTGGGTATAGGAAACAATTCAATTCCTTGGCTACCTTACAATGAATAAAATTATGGGTACTACCTGAATCAATCAACACTATTACCTTTTTCTTCTTGATATGTCCTTCTATCTTGAGAGTTTGAGGAGTGGTAATTTCTGCCAATGCATTACACGATATGGTCAGACTCATTTCTTCCTCTTCTAGGGTTGGTTCCTGGTGTATATCCTCTTCTTGTTCATTTTCTTCTTCATCTTCACAATCTATGTAAAATAATTTCTTCTCAGCACAGTTATGACCTTTAGTGTATTTTCTATCACAACTGTAGCAAAGCCCTTTTGCTCTTTTTTCTTCCAATTGTTGTGGTGTCAACCTTGTAGGTTGTGGAAATCTAGGAGTAACAACACTTCCCTCTTTATAGAAGTGAGTGGTAGGCTTCCTTGTCGCCATAATTTTACATTCAATTTTTCTTGCCAACATGAATGCCTTCTCCAATGAATCAGGTTCCAAAACGCGAACTTCATGTTGGATATTATCCTTTAAAGTACCTATGAAGAGATCAATCATGTGTTCCTCTGGAATATCAGTTACCCTTATATTCAATTTTTGGAAGTCCTCAATGTGCTCCCCCATTAAACCCTTTTGTTTGAGATTTATCAATTGGCTAAAGAAGGTGTTGCTCTTTGTATCCTCATAATGTGCTATCATTTCCACCGTAAAAATTGACCAAGTGACAATTTTTTTACGGGAGCAAAGCCATCGATACCATACAAATGTATTTTGTTCTAAATGTAAAGTTGCAATGCGTACCTTTTGTGTGTTTTGCAAATTATGGAGATCAAAATATTGCTCCATCTGTAGTATCCATGTTACAGGATCCTTTCCATCAAACTTTCTCATATCCATTTTTTGGAATATGGTGGTTCTTCCCACCAACATTATATTTTATTAAATCACTATTAACATTTATTTTGTTCTCATCATGAGTTTCCTCTACTATCTTTTCACCATTAGGAAACATTTCTTGTATCAACTTTGTCAAACCTTCCATTTCTACTTTTAGATCATTCTTCATGTTTTCCATTTTCTCATCGATCTTAGCTTCCATGTCATCCATCTTAGATTCCATGCCAGCTTCCATGCCATCTATCTTAGATTCCATGCCATTCTTAAAACCATCCATCTTAGATTCCACACCTTTCTTGAAACCATCCATCTTAGTTTCAATGGCTTTCTTCAAAACTTGCATGTCATTTTTTGTTGCTCTTTGCGAGAGCGAAATTTGTTGCACTTGCTCTTGTAATTTTGATATGTCATGTTGCCATTCTTCGTCTTCATGAGTCATAGTAGAGCCTTCTAAAGGTTTAATGGGTGTTTAATTATTTTTAGGGGCCATTTTAGAATCCAATACTGATATCTATTCTACAATATGCCCTTGGAATCAATTCAACTTGATTCTTCAAACAAGACTTATCCAATTTGGGAAAAAAAATACACACCTTTTACTTGCTTTTGAGGAGCTCTATATTGAAATTGAATTATCTATATAATTGCAAATCCTTAATATTTGAAATTCAGTTGTGTCATAGCCCTCTGAAGCTTATTTCAAATGTCACAGGTCTGACCTGATTTGGATTCTTCAAGGAAAATATATGTCCAATCTCTCACAATGACCCAATTATGGACTGGTTCAGTAGAGTGAAATTGTACGAATTGCCACGTCTTCTTGTTTCCTCCTTTGGATCTAAAATTGATAGAAAAGAAACTACAGTCTATTTACTTATGACCACTTTTTACAACATTCCAATCTGATTCTTAGAGAGAGAGTTATGAATTTTTTCCCACAATAACCTATTTGAGATGAAATTCGGGAGCCTGAAAAGTACCTAACTTCCACAGATCATATGTCTGAAAAAATTCCGAACCAAGCTCTGAAATTTTGCGACAATGTTCCTCAGGATTTGGCTTCACTCTCCAAATATTTCAGCTTCTGAATCTTCGTAGAACAATATTTATAGCGAAAATTCTACGATGACATGTTTAGGTTAAATTCAGGAGCCTACAAAAAGCCCTATGTTACATAGATCATATCTCTGAAAATATTGTGAACCAAGATTTGACATTTTGTGATGATGTTCCTTAGTAATTTGGCTTCACACTCTAAAAAGTTTAGCTTCTGAACCTTTGTAGAAAAAAATTTATAGCGAAAATTCCACGATGACTAGTTTGAAGCAGTGAAAACCCTAGAATCCAAAGCTCTGATACCAAATGTTATGAAAAAAGCTCCAAAAATAGAATAAAAGAGATATCAACACCTTATCAATAAGCCACTTCAAGGGGGAAACCTCCAATACATTACACGAATGAAAAATTCTTGGATGATTCAAGTTACAAAACCTTCTTTCTATATATAGGAGTCCATGGGGCCAGAATGTAATCCTAGCCGACCTAACAATAATAATTTAAGGGAAAAATAATAACAATATGGGGGTTACAAGGGTATAATAATAACAATAAGGGGGTTACACTAACAACAATAAGGGACTATACTAGTAATATAGGGACCTAACATAAACTCATCTGGAAAATATCCCCTGTCACTCCTCTTGTAAGGATGATAATGATGACGATTATGATACATGTCAGAACCAGAACTAGAATTATACATGTGTCTATCACCCCTCCCATCCGGAGGGTCCAAGACCTTGCCATCTCTAATCGTGTCATCTTTATCCGACTTGTGACCACTAGGAGACTTATTTCCATATGCCCCATTATTCCCATCCTCCAGTCCATAGCTGATTTGAAGTGGTCTCTATTTCTACAAATCTGACAAACTTTGAAGGATTACTTCATTAACCTCTGCTTTATTTTCCAATGCCTGTATGAGTCTTTCATTATTTTCTTTGCAACTCCTTATTTCTTTCTTCAAACTTCTTAGTGTGTCTGCCAAATTATAAGAGTTCCCGACACCATGTTTCTCATTTGATTCATAAGGAGAATCTTTGTAGTCTACCATATTACTATTCATTTTTTATTTCTTTCATGTAATGCATACTATGTCAGTTAAACCAAATCACAATAAACCAATGTACCATAGCATAATTCGGGGAGGATATCTCATCTGCAATATCAAACAATCAACGTAATGTATGTATAGATATAATCATATCAACATATATACATATAAGACATAGGTGTATCAACACATGAAAGTCATTCTAGCTAGAGTCGAATCATCAATTGATGACCATATATATCACTACACATACAATGGCCTCATGAATGACAACATCAACCATACCAATGTACACTGACAATACACAAGAATAAGCATTGACAACACATAAGCATAAACACCAAAAATACACAAGCATAAAAAACATGTAACCAAGCATACACAAACAATACATGTAAGAACTTGACATGTATAAACAACACGTAACCAGTCATACACTCATGATGACACATTCCAAAACAAAAACATCCTCTTCCACATGACGACATCACCAGAATCATGACTGGCACCATGCATGCACAACAATCATATATACCATAAGTATGATTAACACATGTGCAACCGACATGAATGCATGACCAACACATACCGCCCATCTAGTACAAGGTGTGAACCATGCTCTGATACCACTCTATAACACTCTCCTCCCACATATACCCAAGTAACCGGAAAACTAGGGTAAACATGTGACGAAGAGTTACTATGATCTGATTCAACATTATAGGTGGCCTTAAGGAAGTGGAACCATCAAAAATAAATCAAACATACCTTCCACATTAGCAACGTAACTCCTAGGAGCCAATCCAACCACTTAGGTATCCAACCCCTGGGTCCCACTAATATTTTATACTTTTAAAAACTCCTAGACACACCCACAGTATAGGCATGGTGCATCTGGGAGGCTCTGGACACTTACACATCATAGGCATGCGTGTGTCAAGGGAATTTTTCCCACAAACCTATGCTAGTGTCCCCGATATTTGAGCCACTTTTTCTGGCCCAAAACCTAGGTCACTTCCCAGAACTCAATGATAATTTCAAAAATGAAATATAACGACAAAATAATGGTGCAAAAGAAAACACTTGAATAAGTACTTGACTTGACCCCTACTAGCCATGAAAAATATTTCGCCAAACTTGTCACTAATATCTAATCTATAGGTTTAAATAACAGATCTAGGCATAGTGGTCTCATACTTATTTGAGAATCGCTAAGAATCATTATTGCTTCACCACATTAACCACATTATTTTATATTTAGGAATAGATATATTGTTCATTCAATTATGAATCAAACCATGATGAGAGCGATACATCATCATGATCATAAAAAGGAGTCATAACCAACATATAAGAAATAGAAATAACAATAACATAACATACATATATTCACAAAATAACAAGAATATTTACCCATCAATACAAGAGGAAAATAACTCTTATTTCCATAAGTAAAATGCAACCAATTCTGGGATTTCAACGTTCCACCTGACCATAGACATGGCCGAGCCAAATATCTCTTCAGCCAATCACCCATGTGCCATATTCCAAGCATGAATGTGGGATCTCATAAAACAAATCCATCAAATCCAAACCAGGGCTTCTAGAATTTCAGAGTGTTTGTTCCAAACAGGGCTTCAAGGACTAGTAACTCAACCTAAAGCTATCGTCGGGATTCCAAAGCGTTTTTCCAACCAGTGCTTCTAGAAATAGTAACTCAACCCACCTAGGGCTTCTAGAGTGTTTTTTTCCAACCAAGGTTTCTAGGACTAGTAACTCAACCCAAGTTGTTATAGGGCTTCTGGAGCAGTTTTTCAACCAAGGCTTCTAGGAACTAATAACTCAACCCACAACCAAAGGCACATGAGAACCATCCATAAAAACAATAATGAAATGAACCCACAACACCATGACTATCCAGGAAATGGAAAGACTATGGAAATCCACTTTCAATCCAGGAAATCCTCCATGCCAATGTCATATCATGACCAAGAAACCAGATGCATACACCATGCATGCCAAAACTATTGAGGAAAACATACATGCAACTTGGTACCTACAATAAAAACATGTTTTATCTGATGATCCCAATGTTCTCTTGCGCTTTCCTACTCTTACTTTTCATTCTTGCTCCAAATATCCAAGTATGCCACACTCTCCCATAGTGCTCCAAGAAAAATCTAAGTATCCAAGAGTATGAGATAGAGAGATAGAATAATGAGAGCTCCAAAACTACACTAAGAAAAAGCCATGCATTGATCCTCATAAGCCTTTTTATTAATTAGGCCTCTATTTTCTTTATTTTCCATTATTTTCCTCCTCACATGCAACCTGTGACCTTTCACCTCCCTTTTCTCCTAATTTCCATGATTTTCATGAATAAATGTCAATAAATTCCACTTCTCCTTTCCAAAGCCTTAGCCATTGCCTTTGCCAATTTTCATAGCCATATAAAGCATGTGAACACCCACACTAGGATGTTTTGCACAAAATTTAGCTTGGAATATGTGTCCCATGAACTTGGTTATTTTTTTTCATTTATTAACTTTTATTACATGGAATTTTCACCAAGGATGTTACAGAACCCTACCCCCTCGGGAAACATTGTCCTCATTTTTCAATGACACCTAAAACCAACATGCTTCCCATGGAGCTTTATAACTTAGCTCATTGCAGTATTTACAATGATCAACCTACTGAGAAGCAAACTAACATGACAACATACTATCATAATGACATGAAACCCATACCGCTTATTGGAGCTTTATAACATATCTCATGGAAGTATGTACATCCATATACATATGTATATATACCAAAATATTTGATCAACCAGGGAATAAGGATGGATACATGGCCCACATCTGATCCTCCATCTCCCATGTAGCTTCATCGGGCCCAAAGTGCTTCCATTGCACTTTAACCTGCTCGATTGCTCGATTTCGGAGCATGAGTGTTTTTCTCTGCAAAATGAACTAAGTTTCTGTCTGGAATTATCCTTATGGATCCACCTACAATAAATACCAGCCAATCACATGATCAACATATTTAACATATTTATTAAGTAATGAGACATTGAAAACATCATGGACGTTCAATATGGAAGGAAATGCAAGTTGATAAGCTACTAGCCCAATCCTCTCGATAATCCTAAAAGGTCCACAAAATTGTTGTGCGAGCTTGCCACATGATCCAATCCACAAGGATATATTGTTGGGCTTGATTCGTAAGTACACCTGTTCCCCAACCTGAAACTCCTTAAACAACTTATTCCAATTTGCATAGCTCTTCTCCCTATCCTGTGTTGCTTTCAAATTATTCTCAATTACCTTCATTTCATGTTCCATCTCTTCCAACATGTTTGTTCCAATCAAAACTCTGTTAACTAGATCACTCCAACTGATGGGAGTATTGCAACTCTTCCCATACAATGCCTCAAACAGACTCATATTAATCGATTCCCAATACATGTTGTTGTAAGTGAACTCTACCATTGGAATATACTCTTCCCACTTTCGTTGCTGATGCATCACATTCATCCTCAACATGTCCTCCAATATCCTATCGACCCTCTCTATCTATCCATATTTTTGCGGATGATAAGTTTTACTTAAGGCAAATTCTGTGCCCAAACCTGCAAAAAAATCCTTCCAAAACTTGGAAGTGAAATTTGCATCCCTATCTAACACAATTTTATGTGGAATACCATGCAATATAACCACATCTATGATGAATACATGTGCTACATCGCTAGCTAAGAATGTATACTTCATGGGAATGAAGTGCGCTACCTTTGTCAACCTGTGCACAAAAACCATGATGGAATTGTGTTGTCTCACTGTCCTTGGAAAACCTGTAATAAAGTCCATGGAAATGACCTCCCATTTCCATTATGGAATCAAAATCAGTTGTAATATTCATCATGGATTCTTACACTTTGCCTTAACTTGTTGGCAATCCAAGCACCTAGCCACAAACTCTTCTATGTCTTTCTTCAAATTTGGCCAATAGTAAAACTTCTTTAATGTGGTCAATGTCTTCTAATAGCATAAGTGACCTGAATATGGTTTCACATGAAACTCTCTCAAGATAACCTTCTTGAGCTCATTTTTTTCTGACACATATATCTTGTCTCTAAACTTGACCAATCTATCTACCATGAGATGATAGTCTACATCCTATACACCCACACCTGTACCTGTAACTATACTCAGTTTAAACTTGTGCATAATATCCATATACTTGTCATCTTGATGACCTGCCTAGAAGATATTATCCTATAAATTTGTCCCATAGGAACTCATAGCTACTATGTGATTCAACTGTATTCACCTACTAAGAGCATCTGCAACATGATTCTCTTTACTTTTGATGTACTTGATCTTGAAGTCAAACTCATTGATCATGTCAAACCATCTAGCTTGTTTGGCATTCAGATTTGGATGATCAGATAGATACCTAAATCCATTTTGATCACTCATCAATACAAACCTCCTACCAAGAGGATAGTGCCTCCACATATTCAATTCATGTATGATTACTGTTAGCTCAAGATCATGCATTAGATAGTTCTGCTCATGCTCATTCAATTTCTATGACTCATAGCATACTACCTGTCCAGCCTACATAACAACTCCATCGTGTCCTCTCTTGTAATCATATGTACATACTACAAACTCTTTTTATGAATTTGAAATCTTTAACACCGGAGCATGTGTCAACAACTTCTTAAGCTGCTCAAAACTAGCCTCACACTCCTCTCTCCATTTAAACTTCTTACCTTTCCTTTGCAATGATGTACTAGGACAAGAAATTTGTGAGAAGTTATTGATGGAACTCCTGTAATAATATACCAATCCCAGAAGGATATCACCTCATACAAATTTCTAGGAGCTACCCACTACATGCTGGCCCTTATCTTTTCTGGATCCACTGCTATGCCCTCCTTGGAGACAACGTGTCCCAAGTAATGTACCTTTGTCTGAAAGAAACTAAACTTGTTGAGATTTGCATACAACTAATGCTTTCTCAGAAATCTCAATGTTGTTGCTAAATGCTCGGAATGCTATTCCTATTTTTTATAATATACCAATATATCATCAATGAATACAATAACACCCTTGTCTAGATAAGGCGCAGCCCAATATTCATCAAGGGCATAAATGTAGCTGGAGCATTAGTTAAACCGAAAAGAACTACAACAAAATCATAATTCCCATACCTAGTTTGGAAAGTTGTCTTGTGAATGCCGTTCTCTTTGATGTGTACATGATGATATCGTGATCTCATATCAATAATTGAGAACATTTTTTCTCCCTTCAGCTGATAAAACAAGTCATCAATCCTCGACAATGGGTACCTGCTCTTGATGGTCACTTTTTTCAACTCTCTATAATCAATGCATAGTCTAAGAGTACCATCCATTAGAGGAAATTTCAACCTAAAAGTGGCCTCCCAAGGAAAAATAATAGGAAAATAATAAAACAAGGGTTATGAATTTTGGAGGGAAAACATGAAAACCACTTTTTTAATTATATTTTTGGCTTATCTCGTTATAGGCTTACTTATATTTCAAGTGTAGACACTCGTTGGATGCATAATTAAATTACACATCCATAATCGTTGTATATGCAACTTTTATGAATTTGGATCTTCTCATAAGTATGTATAAAGGGTACTCGTTTGATGCAGAATTTAATTCCACATCCAATGAGTGTCTACACTTGAAATTTGGGTAAACCGATAAAAAGATAAGCCAAAAATACAATTAAAAAAAGTAATTTTTATTTATTTTATTTTTATTTTTTTTATTTCACCTCCAAAATATTTACATGTGCCTCTTTTCAAATTTAAAATATTTTGATTGGTTTACATACTATGCATGTGAAAATTTCACGGGGACTTTTAGGATAAAATTTCCTCTAATGTTTCTTCTTCACGAAACAATACAGATGCACCCCATGGTGATACACTTGGCCTAATGTATCCCTTGTCTAGAATTTCCTTCAAATGCAACTTCAAATCTACAAACTCTAGTGTGCTCATCCTATAAGGTGCTTTTGATGTTGAATCTGTCCCTAGTACGAACTCAATAAAAATTTCTACTTCCCTATTGTTAGTGTCAATACTTGAACCCTGCAATCAGTGATCAAAAATCCTCTTTTCATATCATATTAGGGTCTCATTCATAAATGTTTCCATTTAAATAGTTCCTCATTCCAAAATGCACTCACTTATGGTAGCCCTAAAATAAATAAATAAATTACTTTTCCTAAGTTTCCATTACTTGCTGGCTCATTTTCATAATTTGTTGAATGACCGTCATTCATGAGTTTTTATCACTTGTTTAGTCATGTCACCATGAATTTCATTCAGTCAAGGCTCTCATTAGGTATTTAGGTTTTTTCAAGGTCCAATAATAAATCATTTCCATTTCATACGAGCAACAAGTAGGAATGTGATCAAAATAACCTCTCTTTACCATGTAAAGATGATTTGTAAGGAGTAATTCTTATTCCAAGATGTATTTTTTTATTTCAAAATGTAATTTTTATTTTCCATTATGTAATTTCATGTCACTCAATTTGTAATAAGTTCATGATTCCCAAGTTGCCAACTCAGAGTTACACATGCCAAACAAAGCATCAAAAGTTAAATGTAAACAATTCTCAATCATCAAATGATCAATTTGTAAATTATGAAGTTAAAAAGAGAACATGTATAGTTTCAAAGTGTAAAGTGAAAGAGAAGAAAATAGAAAGTGGGTCCCAAGCCCCAAAACATCAAATTCATCAAGTATAAAGACCACCGTCAGACAAAGAAGAAGCTCATTGTTGCTAGTGTAACCATCAAGCTTGCACTCCCTTAGCTCAAAAAACTGATTTGCAGGGTCAAAATTTGAGTTTTTAGTTGGCGCTACATTTCTGGAGGGTGGCGCTGCGATTTTGGACAAGTGTGCTGCGTTTTTTGCTGAAGGGCATTGTGTTTCTGGGTAAGTCGTTGCACTTTTGCCCAGTTTGCCCAACAAGCACCAAAACTCATCCAAACTGCTTCTAACCTCTAGAAAATATTCTTATCACCTCTTATCAAGTAAGTAAGACATATTTTCCTCCTCCTTTCATTCTTCAAGATAATTTTCATGGTGTTTTTGTTTTCATAAAAAATTGGCAATTTGTCTAGTTGAAAACACTAATCCTATCTCCTCATTCCCAATTTGATGCCCATAAAACCCACATTCCCTTCCTACATCACTATAAACCCCATCCCTACCCATACAACACTATATCCCTTTCCATAAATCCATTTTCGCCTAAACCCTAAGTCCTATGTATTTCAAATTTCCTAGGAACCCATACCCAAAACCTGTAATAAAGTTATCATGTCTAATTCCCTAAGAATTTTAACCCCCTCTCACCTCCCAAAGTTAAATAACCCATTCCCTCATATCCCTAATTTTTCCTAGACCTATCCCCACTCGCTATACCTATGCCCACTCCCATTTCCTCATCCCTAGGGCTTCTAGATCAAAAACACCATAGAAGAAGACAAAGATTACATGGAGGAAGAGGAGGATAGATAGGAAGAGGAATATAGACTGGAAGAGGAGGATAAACAAGAGAGAAGGCCACATAAGGGTGGAGGAATCAAAAGGCTTGAGCCCACCAACAACAGAGGACTGATGGCTTCACCAATGAGAGTCTCTTGCTTTCAATATGTTAGTTGCCTTGATTTCTACAATATGATTGAAAGCGTTCAACCTCAACCTATTTTGAGCAGAATTTTCATTTCAAATATCAAAGACAATCAGGTGACCCTTGCAAGTGTAACCTTCACCATATCTACATCTATCATTGTTGCTTCCATAGGGATTCAAAACATGGGTGAGAGGTGGTTTAAATCCAAAGAATTGGATGATCAGTATTATGAACCATTCCTCAAACCAAGGTACAAAAATGAGAGGAGGAGAGTTTTTCCTTTCATCCATTTTCTTGATAGGTATACTCCCATTATGAAGATTATCATGAAGTACTTCCCTTGTGAAGAAAGATTCTTTGGACTCTATACATATCATATTAGATAGCTTATGCACTTCACAAGAGTCAAATTTCTAAATATCCTATACTATCCATTTAGGAGCATAGACAAAATGGCATACATTGTACAAAGGAGAGATTATGACCAACAAATGAACAACCTCTTTAACCACTCTCTCATCAAAATCATTGTCCTCCATCACCTTAATCAGTTTCATATTTCATGGGACACCTTCATTTCCAATGATATCTTCATAACTCCACAAGCTTAGTGTTGTGGCTCATTTGCAATTTCGTCTGTTATATTTTTCAAAATACAAAAAAATCATATAATTTAGAAAATAGGAAAAAATATGACCTTTAATATTATGTCTACAAATTTTATTTCTATTTTTCAATCAAATAATATGTTGTTTGAAAAGGTGCGAAGGTGGGATCGATTGTTGAATTAACTCCTGTGCTAATCATCAGGCGGGATTTAAAGAAATGAATGTTAATCTCAGGTTAGCAGAAACCCGCAAGCACAAATAGTCTGCAAGTTATCAATATTGGTGCCTCCGTAGTTGACAACGATGAGCATCTAATGATCGAGATAAATGGTTCATGATCACTATGGGGACAGACCCCCGATGAATGTGTCGTACCCCAGAGCACCCCCACAGTGATGTAAGCATCTTGTGACGCAAACAGCACATGCAGCCAGCTAGGAGACAACTCATCTGTTGCGTCATATTTTTGTTACCTATTCGATCAAGCATTGAATTGGAATTAATTTTCAATACTCCGCGCCATCTATATAAGGTGTTGAAGTTCTCCTTTCTCCTTATTGGTTTTCATTCCCAGTTGTCCAAGAAGTCATCATAGTCACTGTAATTTCTTTCCTCTGCGTTTAATTCTTCACCACCCTAAACTATTTCATGGTTAAGCAGTCATCTTTGTCTGGCTCTTCTAGCCATATCCCTCTTATGGACAATGAGCAAGACATTATAGATACTATATTCACCGTTGAGCATTTTCCATTCTACCAGAAAGTTTTTATGAATGATAAAAGTTGCCCCATTTATTTAGCCATGGGCAATTCCAGTGTTTTGTCTGCATGTGTTCCTAAAACCCATATTTTTCTCAAATTTGTGCATTGGTTAGTGTTTACATTGTACCTAGACAAATGTTTTGTGATGAATTATTTAGGGAAGAATGTTCTTGAAGTCACAACTCAATTAGTCCATCAAGCCCTTTGTTATCCCGAGTCTGAATCTTATGTCCAATTCTCTAAAGAATCATTGGCAGCATTTTATGACAATCTTGCAGGACAAAAGTTTATGCAGGTTATCTTCTTTTTGAAGCTGGAAGCAAAACATTTTTCGGCAGATGATTAAGAGTTCCCATTGGAAATTTTTGATGCAAAAATCAAGCCAGTACTACAATTTATGTCAAAGATACTTGGAAAGGAGGATGCCGCTAAAATTGACATGTTGGTGCTTGGGTTATTTTCCTTGATGATGAAGCCTAATGTGGTGTTGGATATTCCCTCCTACTGGAAAGAGAACGTTAACACTCAGCTTATGAGCTTGTCCCTTACCAAGTCTTTTAGGTTTCCTTCACTGATCACTTATTTATTCTTGTATCAAAATGTAGAAGAAATTTTACATTTGGGGCTAAATATTATGGATGCAAATAATAAAATACAGTCAATAATATTTTGGACAGATATATTAAGAAATGAACTAGATGAGGGAGGGGTGTTTGATTTTGTTTCTTATTTCATGCCAATTTCTTATAAGGTTTTGAATGGAGTTCTTCCTCCATTTTTTTTTCCAAAATCACAGGAGTTTCTTCAGTTAAGTGCTAATTGTATATTTGGGATTGGTTTGTGTATGATGATCATTCATAAATTATATTATATGCAGCTGGGATTGAAAGTTATAGATTACCAATCTTTGTCCCCATGAGATTGTTTGCCTTGGATTTTGTTAGAAAGAGTCTGAATGTAGATTAAGTACATTTCGTTCCAATGAAGAAAGGCCATTTATTTAAGTTGCCTATGTTTTTGGGACCATTCATAGTGAATATGAGGCAAGTAGCAAATGAGGCTAACAGGATGTTAGAAAACATACACTTGTTACTAGGTGAGAAATGGGCTTATGATCCTCACAAGGTAATCTCTAATAGAAGGGTTGAAAATGGTTATTCTACTTTTTTTCATGACAGTAGGCCTAAATTAGAGAATTTAGCTAATAAAGGTTTTGCAGACTTTGATAGTTCCAACATTCAGACTCTAATCATTTCTGAAACGTTAAGAAAAATAAGCAAATAGAAAGTTGTTGATTCTGAAGATGAAGAACAGAGAGCTGAGAAAAGAGCTAGATTGACTGAAGAAATACCAAGCATGCAACTTGGTTTCCTTGTTTAATTAGGATATGCTCAGAATGCATCAACTTCACTGTCAAAACATGAAGTTTTTAAGGATCAAGTTCCTTTGATCAAGCAAGTTTTTGCTCAAATTGCAGAAAAAAATTAGAAGATTAAAGCTAGTATGAAAGCTCAAGTTGAGTATCAAATTACTCCTAACCAGACCAGATTGTTGACTGCTATGAACTTAGAAAGGGACCAGTTGAAGATTGCTTTCTCTCACCCATATGAAATGACAGTAGGGTCATCCAATAGTTTTAAAAATATTATTTTAACTTTTGATGTTAAGAAGATCCCTTTACTTGACAAAGTTTATTTTCATATGCAGACAAGCCAATTTATTGTTAATGACCTAACTAAAACAAGTGAAGCTACGCATAAGGCAGAAAATATGTTAGGAAAAATGATCAAACAACTAAAATTGGATAAGGCTAATTCCAGGGCTCTTTCAACTCAGAATGAAGAGTTGAAGAAGATAATTGTAAAAATTAGAGTGGAACCCAATGATAAATCAACTGTACAAAAGTTATTACAAAGTTCCGAGTCATAAATCAATGTGTTGAAGAAGAAGTTAAAGTTACCTATTGGAGAGCATCCAATGGTAGCAGAGGTAGCATAGGTAGAGAATGAAAAGGAAATTCTTTTACAATAGCTGTTGCAAAAAGAGGAAGAGATTTCTAAATTAAAGGAGTCAGTACTTAACTTGCAAAGTCAAATTGAATCTCGTTCTTTCAACATAGTCATGTCATTTGGAACTGATGATCCAGCAGTAAGATTGTCCCAGTTGAGCACAGAGTTAAAGATGGCAGATATTGTTCTTAAGAAGACTCAGAGTGACCTTGACACAACGATTAAGATAATGCAAGCTAAATAAGGAGAAGTCAATAAGTATAAGTCAGATTGCCAGAAAACTTATGATGAAATAAAAAATCTTAAAGAAAAATTGAAAGGAAACATAAATTTGATTCAAGCGAAGGATATTTTGTAGAATGAAATCATTGAAATCAAGAAAACAACTTGGGACTCCTTGATAATAGTGTCAGAGGAAAAGAGAATAGTCAGATATTTACAAGAACTTGTTGTGGATGACAAACATAAGAATCTTAACATAGCTTTATGGGCAAAGAAATTCATTTATTTTATCAATTCCAAGAAAGATCAGGAGTTGGAGGAAAATGAAATCAAATATAGTACATTGTGTGTTCTAGAGATAAATAAGTTGATTGTGAAAAATGCTTGCAGGAAGTTGGAAGAGAAGAAATTGACAGAAATTAAACAGGTTGTCAGCAAATTTGATAATATATTTGACAAAAGGACTAGAGTAGGGCTACGATCATGCTGGGATCTGAAAGGAAGTCTTCTATCATGGGATTCATATGAGCCTCTTTTAGTGATAACAAAGAGCAAGATTGATAATATCCATGAGAAAACTACAATCTGGAAAGGAGCTACAGTTATCAATTTCTTGCAGAGGAATTTTCAATTATTATGGATGATAAAGACTTTGTTCACAGAAAGGCCCAATTTCAACAGGATCGCTGCTTTCAGATTAGAATATCACAAGTTGGTCAATTCTCCCAAAGGTAACATTGAAATCTAGAAAAAGTGCAAAGCATGAATGACTAATTCATCGGGTGACATCGCAGGACCTTAGAAGGACACATCATCAAATCAGGGAAACACAGTGACAGCCGATCAAATCCAGATTCAACAACTAGATTGATGCTTTTAATTTTATTTATCTTTTTTTTAAGAGATCTATGTTGTAATGAAGTCTCTAATTGCAATATAATAGGTAGTTTACATAGTTCTAGGTAGTTTGAGTAGTTACAAGAAGTTCCAATAGCTAAAAACTGCTTTTGTATGTATTTAAACAAATGAGAAGAAAGAGGAGGGTTCTGAGTTTTGGACCTCTAGATGACTGCAAATTTTGTACTTAATTTTTTGAGAAATTAATGAAAGAAGATCAAGTTTCCTGCATTTGTTGATGTTGATTTGTCTTTCAAGTTTCATTCTGTGTTTATTCCTCTTTGACTGAAGTGAAGTAAATTAGTTTTCAGTCTCTTTACTACACCTGTAAGTAAGAGTTAAATAACCTTAATATGCGCTCCTTCACTCCAACTATTCTTTCTACACCAATTTCTTTCAAAATTTAAAGTGATAGATTCTATTTTTTAGCATATCATTTTGAGTTTCCCTTCCAGTTCTTCTTTTCACTCAGATATCAACAGTTAATGGAATTGTGAAGTCTTTCATTATATCAGATTATTTTGGGTATTAAATAATCAATTTCCAAAGGTATTAAACAAATACCATTTGATATTATAAGTTTTGTGACATATATTTCAAAAATTTCTTAAGCAATGATTCCTTACCAAAGCCAAGGGATTGTCTCTTAAGATACAACATTTTTTGGCGCCGCTGTCAGGGACGAAGAAGTGAAGTTAATTTTCCCTGGGTTTTTATACTATTTTTTTTGGTTGTTCAGTGAGGAGGAAATATTCGGTTGTGTTTCTTATTTTCAGAATTCTGGCTTTCAAAAGGCCTCAGATGAGGTCAGATACCTCGCAGTAGAAAGTTCCTACTTTGTCAGATCCAGAAAAATTGGTTTCTAAAAAGGCTCAGAAACCTCAAACCCCTTCAACACCTGATCCTACATTTTCTAGTCTTGGCAGCAGTTCTCATAACCCTTTGTTTGAAGATATCTCCAAGGAACTCCCTTTCTTGGAATAAGATTCACCTTTCACACCCATTCATTTTCAAGAACCTAAGTTGGAAGAACATTTTTGTGAGTATATTTATTTTACCTTTACACAAGCTCAAAAAACTATAGTTGTTGGTTCCTTTGCTGTTTTTTATCAACCCACTCCCATATTATTTTTTTCACCACCTTCATTCACTTTCACAGTAGGTTCATCAACCTCGTTCACCCAAGGAGCAGTTAATCAAGGTGTAAATATGGCATCACCAACTTTCTTGATGAATAGATATGCACCACTTAATCTTCCACAACCAATAAATTCCATGTCTCAAGAATAACTTAAATTAATTCCTCATTTCACTGGAGAAGATGAAGTAACTGTAGAACAAAATTTACCTCTGTTTTGCATTTTTCTAAAAATTTAAATGTAGAACATATGGATGTTGTAATGAGACTTTTTTTGCAGTCTCTAAATGTAAAGGCTAGAAAATGGTTCAAAGGTTTACCAAATGGTTCAATTAATAACTGGGAAGAGTTAGAAAATAAATTGACTCAAATATGGGGAGAGAAGAGAGATCATGGTTATTCATTAACAGAATTTAATGCAATTAAAAGAAAGCCTAATGAGAACATTTCTAATTTTTTTAAGAGATTCAACAAATTGTACAATAGTTTATCTATAGAGATGAAGCCCCCTCTTGTTGGAGCAAAGGTAGTTTTGTTGGGGATTTTGAAGCTGATTTTAGTTTTACACTTAGAAAGAGGAGATCCCCTACTATTGAGAAAATACAGACAAATGCTTTAGAAATTGAAGCTAATATGACTGCAGCTAGGAGAATAAAAGAAAATCAGATAGTTAAAGAGAAGGGAAAATCAAAAGAAGAATCACCACAAGATCAATGAATTGATGATATGACAAAGGTGATATATTTTTTTTCAAACAAGCTAGTAAAGATGGAATTGAAAAGTAAAAACTCCCAAAGATTGGTACAACAAACCAGAGGAGGATTTAATCCTCAATTCAGAAAACAACCCCTAAAAATTTTATAGAGGGCGAGAAGAGATCAAGACCAAGTTCAAGCACCACTATATATAGAAGAAGCACCAAGACAGTCAGAAGAAGATCACCAAAAAGAAGCTAAAGGTCAAATATTTGCTATGTACACAAGAGAATATGAAGAAGAAGATTGTGAGGGAGAATATGCTGAAGTTGAAGTGTCTTTTAATCAAGATGAAATGGATGAATACTGTAGACAATTTACAGATTTTATGCAAGCTGAGTTACATAAGAAGTATTATTTAAGATCTAGAAATAGATCTAGGGTGCAAGATGATGAAGGTGAACAACAAGATTCTATTCCTTGTCTAATGGCAACTCCACAACAAAAGAACTCGGTAAAACAGGCAGTTAAAGGGAAACAACCTGTGAATCCAGTAGATATAGCAAAAGTGCAATAGGCTGAATCTTCCAAAAATAGGTCTATTGATACTAATATTTTGGAGAAGGTCGTTCATGTGCCTGAAAATACTTTAAATCCTAGAAAGAATGAAGAATAACTTGAGAAAAATGTTAAGAAAATTCAAGTTTTAATTTATCAAAGGAGTTGGAGAAGGTCAAGATTCAGGTGCCTCTTCTTGAATTAGATAAGACACTAGGTTATAAAAAATAAATTTCAGAATTCATTAATCTCTCACGGATTGAAGATATAGGTGATACTGTGAACTTGCAAGAAGAAAAACTAGTAGTCACTTTTGGTCCTCACGTAGAAGAAGTAGATTCTTCTGTTCTTCCATTTTACATTTCATTTCTTCTTCATGATTTTATTCTACATAATTGCATGTTGGATTTAGGTGCTTCTCACAATATTATGCCAGTATCTATCATGAAAGAGTTGAATTTGAAAATTACTAAACCTTACAGGGACCTATACTCATTTGATTCCAAGAGGGTGAAATGTGTTGGGTCAATTAAAGATATGGTAGTTTCTTTGGCATAGATCCCATCAAAAAGTATTGTTATTGATGTAGTGGTTGCTAACATTCCAACTAGATTTGGAATGATTTTGTCAAGATCTTGGGGAGAAAATTTGGGAGGAGTTTTAAAATTAGATTTCACTTATGCTATCATTCATGTTTTCAATGGGGAAGAAAGGAGATTGTACAGAGAAAAAAGGTTTATGAAAATCACCACAAAGAAAGATGTAGGTAATTCCTCCATTTATAGTCTGGAAAAAGAAGGCCTTTCATGTTTTATGTTGCATGAAGATGTAGAATTTGCTGAAGACACAAAGAAGCATATCTCTTTAGCAATTGTACATAATGAGCTGGATTCAAAGAGGATTTGGAAATTCTATTTTGATGGTGCCTACTCCAAGGATGACATAGGAGTTGGATTCTTATTGGTATCTTCAGAAGGTAACCTCATGCCTTTTTATTTTAAGTTAGAATTTGATTCAACAAATAATGTAGCTCAGTATGAGGCCTTGATCTTAAGTCTTCAAACTGCTAAACAAATGGGAATTCAGTGTATTTCCATTTTTGGTGATTCTGAATTAATTATAAGAAAGTTTAAAAATATTTGTCAAACCAAGCATCCGAGGTTAAGATCATATAGGAATGAATTTTGGGATCTGATTGAGAACTATTTTGAATCCTTCAATATTTAGTTTATTACGAGGGAGGAGAATAGGTTGGCAGATTCGTTAGCAGTTGCAACTAGCACCTTCAAGCCACCTATGAATCCAAGATTAAGGTATGAGATTGAAATTAGACATAGAACCTCTATTCCCGAAAATGTGAAACATTGGCAGGTGTTTGAAGATAATGAAAATATCAATCATTTCTTAACAATGATTGAAAATTTTGAAGATGCTGAGATAGATCAAGAAGAATAACAGACAGAGCTGAAAGGAGAGATAAGAAATCTTAAGCAGTCAATAGGTGAGCAGAAAATTATCCAATTAAAAGATAATGTACTTCCTAAAGGATTAGTTCCCCTTGAAATATTATTTGATTCTGATGTTGTTGTTAATTCAAATAAAATACATCATGAGGGAGAGATTGAAGATTGTAATTTGGGAACCCAACAGGAGCCAACGATGGTGAAGCTATTCGAAGGAGTTCCTAAAAATTATAAAGAAATGTACATTGATATTTTTAAGAAGTATATAGATGTGTTTTCTTGGTCGTATGAGGACTTGAAACGTATGATAAAAACATAATACAACATAATATTCCATTGAAGGAAGGGATCAAACCACACAGACAAAAGCTCAGACAGATTAATCCATTACTTTTAGCTCCAACTGAAAAAGAAGTGAAGAAATTGTTGCAAGAAAAATTCATAGTCCCTCTCAGATATTCAGATTAGGTTTATAATGTAGTTCCTATGAGGAAGAAAAATGGAGAAATAAGATTGTGTGTGGACTTCAGGAATTTGAACAGAGCATCTCTAAAATATAATTATCCTTTGACAAAAATGGATTATGTCTTACAGAAGGTGACAGGAGCTTTCAGGATGTCTATGGTGGATGAATTCTCTGGGTATAATCGGCTGGTAGTTGAAAAAGATGATCAGAAGAAGACAACTTTCACAACCCCCTAGGGCACCTTCATGTATGCAAGGATTCCATTTGGTCTTATGAATGTAGGTGCAACATTTCATAGGGCCATGGTCATAGCGTTTGTTGGTGATAAATATGTGGTTATATATCTGGATGATGTAACTGTTTTCTCGGGTTCAGATGATGAAAACTTGGACCATTTACAAAATACCTTTCAAAAATGCAGAAATTTTGGTCTGTCACTAAATCCCAAGAGATATGTATTTTCCTAATAAGAAGGTAAATTATTGGGTCATATAGTTTCAAGACAAGGAGTAAAAATTGATCCAGCAAGGGTGGAAGCAATTCAGAAAATTCCTTTACCCAGAAGCAAGAAATATATTCAAACATTTTTGGGAAAAATAAACTTTTTGAGAAGGTTGTGCCAAATTATGCTGAGATTGTAAGAAATATAACAAATATGTTGAAGAAAAATGCAGAATTGAGATGGGATAAGGAAGCAAGAGAAGAATTTTC
The DNA here is from genome assembly GCA_034641835.2 of Pinus albicaulis. Classification (NCBI taxonomy): domain Eukaryota; kingdom Viridiplantae; phylum Streptophyta; class Pinopsida; order Pinales; family Pinaceae; genus Pinus; species Pinus albicaulis. The sequence goes on along the minus strand of CM076575.1, from coordinate 1,055,513,810 downwards.
TAGAATAAAGGAGACAATGCAGGAAGCTCCAGTTCTAATTAGTCCAGATTATCAAAAATCCTTCATATATTTTCATTTGTATCCCCTACTACTATTTCTATTGTGTTGTTGCAGAAAAACTAGGATAGTAAGGAGAAACCAGTGGCATTTTTCAGCAAAGTTCTCAGAAATGCTGAGATCAAGCACAACATTTTGGAGAAACAAGTGTATGCATTGGTAAAAGCACTCAAAGCCTTCAAGACTTATGTTTTAAAATCCCAAATAACTGCTTATGTCCCTAATTCTGTTGTTAAAGATGTGCTGGTTCAAAGTGATGTTTAAGGAAAAAGAGGAAAATGGATAGCGAAAATACAAGAGTATGATTTGGACATTAAACCTACCAAGTTAGTCAAGGGATACAGTTTAGCAAAGTTGTTGACAGAAACAAGTTTTCAAGCATTGGGAATTAATCTATTGGCACCAGTGGATGGAGTTGTCAATGAAGAAGGTCAGAGTAAGTCCAAAACATGTATTCAATTCAATTTTTTGTGTTCGGATTGGTATAAATATATTTTGCATTACCTATGTTTATTTTAATGCCCAAATTCACTAAATAGAATGAAATACAGAGCTCTCAAGCTAAAATCTCAACCATATGTTATAATAAAAGCAAAGCTATACTGGAAAGATCCTATTGAAATTTTGCTGTTATGTTTAATTCAAGGTGAATCTATTGAAGTCATCAGGGAATATCATGAAATTATGTGTGAAGGCCACTATAGCTGGAAGGTCACTACTCATAAAAGCCTCAAGTCAGGTTTCTGTTAGCCCACCATGTTTGTAGATGTATATAGACTAGTCAGAAGTTGTCAGAAATGTCAGTTGTTTGCTAAAAAGAAAAGACTTGCTCCATCACCTCTCATCCCAGTATTCATTGAAGAACCTTTCAGGAAATAGGGCTTGGATTATATTGGGGAAATTAATCCACCATCAAGTGGATTCTAACCACCATTGATTACTTCACAAAGTGGGTTGAAGAAATACCTATTAAAAATTCAAACGACCAAGTAGTGATGAAGTTTCTGGAGGAGAACATCTTCAACAGATTCAGATGTCCAGTCAAGATTGTCACTGACAATGCTCAGGTATTAAACTTTGCTCGATTCATTAATTTATGTTAAACATATATGTAATTTTATCATATTCCACAGCATATCATCCCCAAGGGAATGGATTGGCAGAATATTCAAACAAGACATTGGTCAAAATCTTGAAGAAGACAATCACCGAAAATCAGAAGGATTAGGATTCAAAGTTGAAGTTTTCCTTTTGGGAAGTTCGAGTAATTACCATAAGGTATACTGGTAAGTATCCCTATGAATTAGTGTATGAAACTCAAGCACTATTTCCTACTCAGTTGGCAAAACCATTGATTTTTTTCCTTCAAGAAGTTTAGGAAGAACCTAATTCTCTAGTGAGAAGAATGAACAAAGTGATTGAGACAAGTAAAAACATAAACAAAGTTATAGATAATTTTATTTCTTATCAGGCAAAGATGAAGTCTATATTTGACATAAAATAAAAGGAAGTCCTCTTCCAAGTAGGGGATTTAGTATTAATATGGGACACCAAAAGAGAATATAAGGGGAAGAATGCTAAGTTTCATCCTCTCTGGTATGGTCCATACATAATTACTGAGGTAAGGTCAAATAAAACATTCATTTTGGAAGGTCTAGATGGAGAATCAATACAACTACCTATAAATGGGCGGTATTTGAAACATTATTTCCATCATTAAATTTCAGCATTTCACCAATGTAAATACCAGACTTTCCATTGTTCATATATCACCAAACAATATTTTGACTCCATGCTCGAGGTGAAGGCACTAATCTGCGGTTCTTAGTGTTTTGTGGAAAAAAACACTATCCCCAGGTGTGTTAAGTCCCTATATTAATAGTATAGTCCCTTATTATGTTAGTGTAACCACCCATATTGTTATTTTTGTACCCCTGTAACCCCCATATTTTTATTATTGTGGCCTTACATTATTATTGTTAGGTCGGCTAGGATTACATTGTGGCCCCACTAGGATTACATTGGGGCCCCATGGAATCCTATATATAGAAAGGGGGTTTTGTCATTTGTATCATCCAAGAATTGTTCATTCATGTAATTTATTGGAGGTTGCCCCCTCGAAGTGAGTTATTTCCAAGGCGTTGATATCTCTTTTATTCTATTTTTGGAGCTGGTTTCACAAAATTTGGTATCAGAGCTTTGGATTCTAGGGTTTCGCTGCTCCAAACAGGTCATCATGGAATTTTCACTATAAATATTTTTCTATGAAGTTTCAGATGCCGAAATTTTGAGAGTGCGAAGCCGAAATCCTGCAGAACATTGTCACAAAATTTCAAAGCTTGGTTCACAATATTTTTGGAGATATGATTTGTGGAATGTAGGGATTTTTGTAGGCTCCTGAATTTAACCTAAACAGGTCATCACAAAATTTTCAATATAAATTTTGTTCTAAGAAGACTCAGAAGAAGAAATTTTTAGAGAGCGAAGTTGAAATCATAAGGAACATTGTCACAAAATATCAGAGCTTGGTTCACAAAATTTTCGGAGATATGATCTGTGGAATTTAGGTCTGTTTCAGGCTCCTGAATTTCATCTCAAAGAGGTGATCGTGGGAAAGTTTTCATAACTCTCTCTTTGAGCATCGGATTGGAATTCTGTAAAAAGCGGCTGGAATTACATGGAATGTAGCTTCCTGTCTATCAATTTCAGAGACGAAGGAGGAAACAATGATACGTGGCAAGTCATACAAGTTTGCTCTACTGAACTAGTCCATAATTAGGTCATCGTAGGAGATTGGGCACAACTTTGTCTTCAAGAATCCAAATCAGGTTAGACCTATGGCATTCGAAAAAGGATTTAGAGGGCTATCGCAGGGCCAAATTTTAGATATTGAAGATCCGTAATCACAGAGATAATTCAATTTCAATTTCAATCTCCTGAAAATCAAGAAAAAGGTGTGTATTTGGTTTTTAAAATTGCATTACGTTTGTTTGAAAAAGCAGTTTGAAGTGATTCCAAGGGCATATTCTAGAATTTTTATCAGTATTGGGTTCTATAATGCCTCCAAAAAATAATTCCATACCCATTTAGCCCTAAAAAAGCTATACTATGATGCATGAAGAGGAATAATTTCAGTATGAGATATCAAAATTACGGTACCAAGTGAAAAAAATTTCGATCTTACGAAGAGCAACCGAAGATGCCATAGATGGTTTAAAAGCAGAAATTGAGGCTAAGTTGGATGGTTTGAAGGATAAAATAATAGCTAATATGGATGATAAATTAGTGGAAGATCACATCGAACATCAACAACAAGTTCTCCAACTCTCAAAGGATAACCTAAATTTGGTGCAGAATATAATGAAACAACAGGAAGATCAACATCACATCGAAAGAAGTTCTGAAGCATTCACAGAAACAAGAACTCGAAAAGTATGAACAACTTCAGAGTATATCAGCAAGTGGAAGAACCTTCCTGTAGAAGATTCCACATGGGAGGATGAGAATTTTATACAGAAGCATCAAGAAATAATTAAAGGGTTGAGGACAACACTTGTTTGAAGGAGAGAGGCATGTTAAGTCCCTATATTAATAGTGTAGTCCCTTATTATGTTAGTGTAACCCCCCTTATTGTTATTTTTGTACCCCTGTAACCCCCATATTGTTATTATTGTGCCCTTACATTATTATTTTTAGGTCGGCTAAGATTACATTGTGGCCCCACTAGGATTACATTGTGGCCCCATGGACTCCTATATATAGAAAGGGGGTTTTGTAATTTGTATCATCCAAGAATTGTTCATTCATGTAATGTATTGGAGGTTTCCCCCTCGAAGTGGCTTATTTCTAAGGCGTTGATATCTCTTTTCTTCTATTTTTGGAGCTGGTTTCACAACAAGGTGGAGCCAAATGTTGTGGCTCATTTGTAATTTCGTCTATTATATTTTTCAAAATACAAAAAAAGAACATACAATTTAGAAAATAGGACAAAATATGATCTTTCATATTATGTCTAAGAATTTTATGTCTATTTTTCAGCCAAATAATATGTTGTTCGAAAAGGTGAGAAGGTGGGAATGATTGTTGAATTAACTCCCATGCTAGTCATCGGGTAGGATTTAATGAAATGAATGTTAATATAAGATTAGTGGAAACCCATGGGCACAAACAACCCACATATTATCAACGCAGTTGACTCTGCTAAGTGCCCGCTGACCGAGATAAATGGTTCATGATCACTGCAGGGGTATACCCCAGATGGATGTGTCATACCCTAGAGCACCCCCGCAGTGATGTAAGAATCTTGTGATGCAAACAAAATATGTAGCCAACTAGGAGACAACTCATTTTTCGCATCATAGTGCCATTACTTGTTCGATCAAGCATTGAATTGGCATTAATTTTCAAAAATCTGTGCCATCTATATAAGGTGTTGAATTTCTCCTTTCTCCTTATTGGTTTTCATTTCCAGTTGTCCAAGAATTCATCCTAGTCACTATAATTTCTTACCTCTGTGTTTAATTGTTTGCCACCCTGAACTATTTCATGGCTAAGCAGTCATCTTTGTCTGGCTCTTCTATCCATATCCCTCTTATGGAAACTGAGAAATACATTAGAGATACTATCTACACTGTTGATCATTTTACCTTCTACCAACAAGTTCTTATGAATGAGAAAAGTTGCCCCATTTATTCATCTATGGTAAATTTCGGTGTTTTGTCTGCATATGTTCCTAAAACCCATATTTTTCCTGAATTTGTGCATTGATTAGTGTTTGCATTGTACCTCGACAAATGTTTTGTGATGAATTATTTAGGGGAGAATGTTCTTCAAGTCACAACTTAGTTAGTCCGTCAAGCCATTTTTTATCCCGAGTCTGAATCTTATGTCCAGTTCACTGAAGAATAATTGGCAACATTTTATGAAAATCTTGCAAGACAGGAGTTTACGTAGGTATATTATTTTTGAAGTTGGAAGAAATTTTTTTTTCGGTAGATGATAAAGAGTTCCCAGTGGAGATTTTCGATGCAGAAGTCAATCCAGTACTACAATTTCTATTAAAGATACTTGGAAAGGAGGGTGTCGCTCAAATTGACAGGTCGGTGCTTGGGTTATTTTCCTTGACAATGAAGCCTAATGTGGTGTTGGATATTCCCTCCTACTGGAAAGAGAACGTTAACACTCATCTTATGAGCTCGTCCCTTGCCGAGTCTTTTAGGTTTCCTTCACTGATCACTTATCTATTCTTGTATCAAAATGTATAAGATTTTTTACATTTGGGGCTAAATATTTTGGATGCAAATTAAAAAAGATAGTTAGTAATATTTTGGATAGATATAATAAGAAATAAACCAGATGAGGGAGGGGTGTTTGATTTTTCTGCTTATTTCATGCCAATTGCATATAAGGTTTGAATGGGATTCCTCCTCCATGTTTTCTACCAAAAGCCCGGGAGTTTCTTCAGTTAAGTGCTAATTTTAAATTTGGGGATTGGTTTGTGTATGATGATCATTCATAAATTAGATTATATGGAACTGGGATTGAACCTTATAAATTACCAATCTTTATCTTCATGAGATTGTTTTCCTTGGAGTTTATTAGGCAATGTCTGAATATAGATCAAGTACATTTTGTTCCAATGAAGAAAGGCCATTTATTTAATTTGCATATGTCTGTGGGACCATTCATAGTGAATATGAGGCAAGCAAAAAATGAAGCTAATAGGATGTTAGAAAACATGCACTTGCTACTAGGTGAGAAATGGGCTTATGATCCCCGCAAGGTAATCTCTAATAGAAGGGTTGAAAATGGTTTTTCTGCTTTTTTTCATGACAATAGGCCTAAAGTAGAGAAGTTAGCTAATAATTTTTTTGCAGACTCTGATAGTTCCATCATTCAGACTCCAATCATTTTTGAAAAGTTAAGTAAAAGAAGCAAAGAGAAAGTTGTTGATTCTGCCGATGAAGAATAGAGAGTTGAGAAAATAGATAGATTGACTGAAGAAATACCGAGCACCCACCCTAGTTTCCTTCTTCAATTAGGAGATGCTTAGAATGCACCAGCTTCACTGTCAAAACATGGAGTTGTTCAGGATCCGGTTCCTTTGATCAAGAAATTTTTTGCTCAAATTGCAGAAAAGAATCATAAGATTAAAGTTAGTATGGAGGCTCAAGCTGAGTATCAGATCACTCTTGACCAAACCAGATTTTTGACTTCTATGGACTTAGAAAGGGACCAGTTGAATATTGCTTTCTCTCACCCATCTGAAATGACATTAGGGTCATCTAACAATTTTAAAAATGTTAATTTAATTGTTGATGTTAATAATATCCCTTTAGTTGACAAAGTTAATTTGCATATGCAGACAGACCAATTGATTGTTAATGACCTAGCTAAAACAAATGCAGCTGCTCATAAGGAAAAAATATGTTAGGAAAAGTGATCAAACAACTAAAATTGGAGAAGGCTAATTCTAGGGCTCTTTCAACTTAGAATGAAGAGTTGAAGAATATAATTGTAAAAATTGGAGTGGATCCCAATGATAAATCAGTTTTACAGAAGTTATTACAAAGTTTCGAGTCAGAAATCAGTGTGTTGAAGAAGTTAAAGTTACCTAATGGAGAGAATCCAATGGCAACAGAGGTAGCAGAGGTAGAGAATAAAAAGGAGAGGATTTTACAACAGCTGTTGTAGAAAGATGAAGATATTTCTAAATTAAAGGAGTCAGTAATTAACTTGCAAAGTCAAATTGAATCTCATTCTTGCACCATAGTCATGTCATATGGAACTGATGATCCAACAGTAAGATTGTCCCAATTGATCATAGAGTTAAATATGGCAGAGATTGATCTTAAGAAGACTCAGAGTGACCTTGACACAACGATGAAGATAATGCAGGAAAAAGAAGGAGAATTCAATAAGTATAAGTCATATTGCTAGACAACCTATGATGAAATCAAGAATCTCAAAGAAAAACTGAAAGGAAGCATAACTTTGATTCAAGTGAAGGATATTGTGTGGAATGAAATCATTGAAGTCATGAAAACAACTTGGCGGTCCTTGATAATAGTGTTAGAGGAAAAGAGCATAGTCAAATATTTATAGGAACTTGTTGTGGCTGACAAACAAAAGAATCTTAACAGAGCTTTATGGGAAAAGAAATTCATTGATTTTATCAATTCCAAGACAGATAAGGAGCTAGAGGGAAATGGAATCAAAGATAGGACATTGTGTGTTATAGAGATAAATAAGTTGATTGTGAAAAATTATTGCGGGAAGTCGGCACAGAAGAAACTGACAAAAATTAAATAGACTATAAACATATTTGATAATATATTCAATAAAAGGACTAGATCAGGGCTGCCATCATGCTAGGATCTGAAAGGAAATCTTATATCATGGGATTTATATGAGTCTCTGTTAGTGATAGAAAAGAGAAAGATTGATAATATCCATGAGAAAACTGCAATCTTGAATGGAGCTACAGTTGTCAATTTCTTACAGAGGCATTTTCAATTATTATGGATGGTAAAGACTTTGTTCACAGAAAGGTCCACTTTCAACAGGATCATTGCTTTTAGATTAGAATATCACAAGTTGGTCAATTCTCCCAAAGCCATTGAAATCTGGAAAAATTGCAGAGCATGGATGACTGATTCACCGGGTGACACCTCAGCACCTCAGAAGGACACATCAGAAAATAAGGGAAACACAATGATAACTGATCAAATCCCGATTCAGCAAATAGATTGATAATTTTAGTTTTATTTATAATTTTTGTTAAGATACCGATGTTGTAATGAAGTCTATAATTGCAATGTAATAGGTATTTTACACAGTTCTAGGTAGTTTGAGTATTTAAAAGAAGTTTTAGCAGTTACAAACTAGTTTTGTATGTATTTAAACAAATGAGAATGTAATATTCCCAAATGGGAAAAACAGGAATATAGTGCAAAATGTTGGAACAATATTGCAGATCATCATTTAAAAAGTAAGAGGCCAATATGGATACCTTTCATATGTTATTACAACAACAAAATGTACATAAGAAATGGGCCATAAGATGCATAACAAGAAATACAAGCCTCCAATGAACAAAATCCCTCAATATGAGGTGCTGCAACTATATAAAAAATCTGGGAAACCCTTACAATGTTAATTTATTACCTATGCTACAAAAATTGATTATACATCAGATCTAGGGCTGATAAGTGCCTCAAAAGATAGATATATATCAAATCTGAGCACTATACAAGCTCCTCTAAAGAACCCCTCAAGGGTTTTAAGAAAAACACCAAGTAAAAGTTGTAGATATGAGATCTAAGACTGCAGATCTACTAAAAAATATAGATTTGGAAAGTGTGTCTGATCTGATATGATCAATAAAATAGCCTCCTCCAATAGATCCTCAAAGTGAAAGGCAGATCCCCTTAACTAGAAAATCAGGTCTCCAAATGGTGTGCTAAACCACCCTGCAACTCCTCCTACAGAAATAATACAGATCTGGAAGTAAACTGCGCTGTAGGGATCAAAATATGGTTGTCCTGATGCCAAGATCTGGAAATAAGCTCAATGGCCTTCAATATTTTCCTCCCAATGGAAAGGAAGCCTCCTCCACTGAAATAAGCAATGAGATGGCCTAGATCTAGAGATCTAATCATCACTTGCTGCAACCTACAAAAACAACCAAACCCTCAACAGGATCTGTGTTGAAGTTGAAAGAAGAAGCTTGGCCTTAAGCTTGATAGTGGACAATGTAGTACAAACTATCCTAAGAGGTCTCTCAAGGAAAGAGGTGGGATTCTTGATCAGGAACGCCCTGTGCTAAAAAACACTCTATCTCAACTAAACAACAACAGAAAGATATATGTCTAAACAAACCATATATTTATAAATATAATATACATCAACAACCTCCATATGGCTACCATCCTCTTCCTTAAATATAATATGAGCTTGAAAATCCTAAGCCCCATCCAAAAATATCACTACTTTCACACAAAGCATCTCCATCTAAAACTGTGTTGTCTCTCATTGATGACCACTCCTTCATGACAACGCTGTTGATTAGGTCAAGGTTGACCCAGTCAAAGTGATCCATCCCCTTTCACACCAAAGGTGCTTTAATTAAGCTGCCAAGATTTGTCTCTTTCATATTTGGCATTGATTTATTCATTATTAAGGATAATTATGGACCTCCTTTGCCCTCTTATTCTTTAAACAAAGCAATAAAACAAAATTGAATATTCCAACTAGCTCATGGCTAATTGGGAATATTACAGAGAAAGAAAGAGGAGGGTTCCGAGTTTTGGACCTCTAGATGACTGCAGATTTTGTACTTAATTTTCTGATAAATTAATGAAAGAAGATCAAGTTTGTTGCATCTGTTGATGTCAATTTGTCTTTCCATTTTCATTTTTTGTTTATTCCTCTTTGATTGAAGTGAAGTAAAGAATATTTTGGTGTCTTTATTACACCTGTAATTAATAATTAAATAACCTTAATATGTGCTCCTTCATTCCAACTATTCTTTCTACATAAAGTTCTTCTGAAATTTAAAGTAATATATTCTGTTTTTCAGCATATCATTTTGAGTTTCCCTTCCAGTTCTTCTTTTCATTCAGATATCAACAGTTAATGGCATTTTGAATCCTTTCATTATATCATATTATTGAGGGTATTAAAGAATTACTTTCCAAATGTATTAAACAAATACCATTTGATAGTATAAGTTTTGTGACGTATATTTCTAAAATGTCTTAAGCATTGATTCCTTACCACAACCAAAGGATTTTCTCTTAATATACAACACTTAGCATACTAAATATATGGCATCTTCATCTCATCCTATTGATCAACATGCTGAAGATAGGCCTCGTCCATCCTAGCCCACAACACCTGCTCCTTCTTCAACTCAGCCTACTACACCCATTTCACCACTATCATCACCATTTCAGGGTCAGATTGGGTCACCTAACAGAGCTATGGTTAGCAAGCTCAAAAGGGCTGAAATGGGCACATTGGCTAGAACATATCAAAGAGGGTATAGGCAAGTGTTTTCTCCACGGAAAGCAGAAGGGACCTTGCCTTATTCATCAAAAACGCAGGTACAAAAGGGAAAGGAAAATATGACAGAGGAAAATGTTCATGAGGAAGTATTCTATGAGGATGAAGACGTCCATGAGATAGAGACATAATTTGACCTTGTTGACTTGGATGAGAAGGATGATCATGAGGCCTCCAATTTGATTGTCAAAGAGAAGGATGCCCAAATTAGAGAGCTTCATAATAACTTAGAGAGATCGAAGTTTGTCATTTATTTTCTTGAGCAGGAGAATAAGTAGGTAAAGAATAAGTAAATTCTCATGGAGCTAGAGCTGCTTAAAACAATAGAAAAATACCAAAAACAAGAGGTCTTAAAAGGGCTTTATAGAATAAAAGAATTGAAGATTAAAAACTATCTTTTGAGGAAAGGATTTCCAAGGAAGTTGAGGATGACATAGAGACATGGCTTGAAAGGGTTCGTTGTGGCTCATTTGCATTTACCTTTCAAATATTTTTCAAAACACCAAAAAAGCATATATGATAGAAAATGTAAAATTTGTACATCATAGAATAATTTTGATTTATATATTGGCACATTAACATTACATGATGAGATGTGAAGGTGGGTCAAGTCAGGCTCATTTACGCGTAGAACAGTTCAAGAGTCTGACCAATGGGCACGTTCAGAACATTGCACATAGAACATGGTCGATTTGGGCTCATTCGCAAACTCAGGAGGGACCAGCACGACAGAACACCGTATAAGCTCAGGAGGCTTACACTGTGGAGAAAACAGACTAATTTCCCTAAGGTGGAGAAAGGGCACATTTCCCTTAAAAACTTAAGAGTTTTGGAGGAGGCACAAAGGGAAAAATGGATGGTTAGGATCAAAGCGCAGAACTGGAGTGGAGAGATAGACGGTGGAGATTAAATAGCAAACCACAAATTGCAATTTTCAAAGGATAGGTGCGAGAGGTTAGTGATAAAGTCGCCGAAGTGCGACGTGTGATGCTAGGTGGGACCTGATCACATAGCGCACATAACAGGTTTTAAAATATAAGTATTAAGGAAACGGTTAAAGTTAGAGAAATGGGAAGTGCGACATGGAAAAATGACATGGCAGATGACATGGCCCTGGCCCGCATACCGCACAACACAAGTTTTAAAATTTAAGGGCGAAGGGTAAGTGTTATAATCGTCGAAGTGCAATGTGCGATGCGGTGGGGCCCAATCGCAAATCATTAATTGTAAGTTTTAAAGGATCACCACGAGAAGTTAGTGATAAGGTCACCAAAGTGCGATGTGCGATGCCAGGTGGGACCCAATCACACAACGTACATCGCAAGTTTTAAAAGATAAACGCTAAGGAAAATTTAAAGATGGAAAAATGTGAAGTGCGATGTTGGAACAAACGCGATGTGGTTCCAAGATAAAATCTAAAGGATTTCAAGTCTGGTCTTATGTAGTTATGCGCCATTTTATGAAGAAATAGGCAGAACGCGGCAAAAAAACTCAGGTAAGTGACTCGACGCAGATCAAAGGAGAAGAGGTAGATTCTAGTAGAAGGTTATATGATTGACATTGTTTGAAGCACATGGGCATAGGCAGATTCAGGCACTGAGGCATCGTTAAAAAGCTATGCATCGGCTTCATCATAACTAGAAAGGACACCTCAACACTTCGGGAGGACGCATCAGCAACATCAGATTCAACAAAATGAACATTATTTCCAGTTTTTGGGTTATAAAAAGGTATCTTTTGAACACCTAATTAGCCCACATAAATTATCAATCCGGGAATGACTTTTTATTTCAAGAGTGTACTCTGTCTGAGGCTGCAATTAACTAAAAGTAATGCTATGAAGATGTAGTACAGAACGTTGAATACAAGAGTAAACAGATGCTTGTAAAGAAATCTAATTACAGGAACATAAATGGAAATGCTCTGAAATCTTAACTACATCAATCTGCAAACCATCGATCAGGGATACAGTAGCAGTAACTCCTTCCCTTAGAAATCGATGCAACTGAAATCACACTGAGGCAAGATAACCAATCTGGGAACTTGGAAGCAGTAACCAGTGTTCTCTACAGTTGGTGGTCTTGTACTTAAAGCAATAGAAATGAACTCAAACTATTTGTTGATAAAAATAACTGAAAGGAAATTCCTCTAATAACAAAATTTGGAAAGGAACAGCAGCTTGTAATTCCTATGCATAACAATTGTAACCCATCTATCTGCTAATATAAAGCTATAAATCGGAAATAAACAATAAACAGAAATGGAACAACAACATGAATTGAATAGAAATTATAATTTTAACGCGATCAAGAAAATAATCTCCATACTCCAATCTTGTCGACAGCCAATACTATATAGCAGTCAATTATAACAAATCATAAACCAATAGAACAACAACTAGAATCGAATATAGAATAGCAAAGCTTTATAACGATAGCAAGGTAAATAAATAGCGAATGTACTTCTTGCAAAGGATAATAGCAATGAAATTTTTTAATTAATCTGTATTCAATCCAACAGCAGTCAATTAACTCTGCAATCGAAATAAACATTAAACACAACTTCACACAACAGTAAGCAAAGATTATGAATACAAACAGCAAGGTAATTCCACCAGAGCCGGGCCCTTAGCGCCAGTGAAATACTACTGGACTACTTCAGAACTTAAGAGATGAAACGAAACGCGTATTTGATATTACTCAAACATAAAGTATTACAGAGGCTGCTCTCTTAAAGCCGAGAGTCAATAAAAACAATATTATAGAGGAAATGTTTTAATATGAGAACTTCTGACTCCCTTAATCACCAAAGGACATTGCTTTATATATCAGACCCTGACGGATAGGACAAGGAATAATATGAGTTTGAACAGCAATCCCTCAGGATCGAAGGATCCTGAGGGGTTCGCTTCCCTTCGTTTAGTTATCATATTGGTTTACTTTGACCAAAGACGAGCTGTCCCTTGCCTTTTCTTGGAAATGCGTTCAGATTTCCTTGTCTTAGGCAGGATGTGGTTTAATGCTGATGGAGTAGCAGTTGCATTCATCTTAGCCTCGCCTTTGGTATAGCTGTTCACTTCGTCTAATTCCTGTTTTATCAACAAAAAGCAATCTTTAGTCATATTTTTACAATAAACATAAACCTTTCCAATTCTACCATAATTCGTATAATGAATTACCTTCTAAGGTAAAAAGGAGTAGGTCTATAGTAAAAGAATGAGAAAATACACAATGATTTCATACCTTTTTCACTGCCCAACATACCCCCCTGCTTAATGTTTTTCATGTCCTCATGAAAACTATAGTTCACATGGAGAGTAGTCAAAGAATAAGCCGGATAAGGTTTGTCATTAAAAGGCCTAAAACCATGCAGTGCAGCTAATTCCTCAAAAACATGCTTTGTCTGTCCTTCAGGGAGTTCATAAATGGCTTTGTACTCTGAAGCAGGATACCATGCAATGGGGCTTCGGAACCTACACCCTAACCAGAATGGTCCTTCTTTTAAAATGAGATGACCATAGGAAACCAAGTGGTCTGCAGCTAGCCCAAAGTTTTTATAATTAAATGGTTCTCTATTTTGCACATTCTGATTGGAAATTATCCACCGAACCTTAGCTGCTATATAAGCTTGGTTTCCAATGGATAAGAAATAATCTGTTCCATTCAAGATAATCGATTTGTGGATAGGCCCCAATGCTTGGATAACGCCTTCCTTTGTCATCAAAATTTTCTGCCTAGCCCAAAATTGGAATGGGTTCTGAGGTTCACTCCTAACCCAAAAATCTAATTCATTTTCCTACCTTTGAAAAGCATTATAGGCTTTAAGCCATTTTAATTGATTTACAACAAAAGAAATGAATGCCTGATGTTGGATATCTCCCACAAAAGGGCTCGGATTTGTTTCACAATCATTTTAAAGTATTATATTATGTAAATAAAATTCACACAAAAGGCACTGTACTTTGATCCCATAAAGTTTGCAACATGATACAAATTCATCTATAGTTTTTAGCTCTATGGATTTCCCAGCCCTAACTACCTTAATCTTTAGCTGTAAATATCTTTCTAGTAAAAATAAAGCATAGTTTTTGGCGGGGCATCTACAGGCTACGACATCAGTGTATAATGAACAGAGAGTGTCCATTCGATTGTAGGCTAGTTTTAATTAGTTCATTACCTTGTCAGCCTTTTCCTCTGCTCTTCGACACTTTTCGTGAGCTTCAGCTTCTGCTTCATGGGGTTGTTGCATCCTCGTGAAATATGTAATCCATCCTAATCTTTGCAAAATATCTCATGTAGCATCAGAAACGACTAGCACCTACAGCTCACTGTAAATTGGTCGTCCTCATATCATCTCTACACACTGTTAGTTCTTTCCAAACACACAGCGATCGCAATGGAACAACACAACACAGTAAATTGGAATAATGTCGTTAAATTTTTGTTATTCCCTAGAATGCAGGGATTTGGCTCGTATATAGGTAAAGAAATATCGGGATTTGATCTGCATGCAGACATCCGTGCCCCCCTTGATGGATGATAGGTCGCCCTCGACCATCAATTGAGAGAGGCAAGTGTGGCCCAACAGTAGTACAATAGGAAAAAGTAGGCATAATTATGATACATTCAATCAAATTATAGCAATTATTGAAATCAATGCGTGTGATAAATCGTTGATATATATAAAATCATTTTTAATGATTCAAATATAAGGAGAAGGGATAGCTTAAGATAAACATAAGTACAGATGCGTTTATTACCCACTTCAAACTAATATAATCGATTTGTAATGATTTTAATGTATAATAGGTTTGAAATCAAAGGTTAAGGATTCATAATTTCATTTTATATTTAAATAGAGATATAGGAAAAAGGGTTTAATGTGACTATTGATGTGTATAAATGTGACTCCAATACCATCGGCAGAGCTCTATTGCCCACAGGTGTCCATAACCTTGAAAAAGTTGCTTTCTCACCTTTGGAACCATTGTCCTTTATTTATGCCGAGGAAGTGCTTGTTGAATGTCATAATAGAGGCCATTGTGCTAGCTTGGTGACCAGATAAATCACAATGCCATTCACTGGGAAGAAGTGAAAAGTGGGCACGATGGCTCGTGATGATACGTCCATTGGACCATATCCTTGGTTTGGTGGCCATGATGGGAATGCCACTTCACTTAATTCCTTATGATCATGGTAGGCTGGCTCTTGATGAGACCCCCTATCCTCCATTTGCCAAATCATAAAATTATTAATGAAACATATAAATATTTTTCTTTTTCATATAGCACTTTCCTAGTTATTCATAAAGGATGGCTCAACACTCCTTAAGAGTAGGGATGGTGGAAGAAGTCTGAACATTTCAATAGAAAATAATATGCCCTTATTCCTACTCCATAAATAAAAATCAAAGAAATTTATAACATATGGGAAGAACCAACATGATAAGGATAATTGATCAGATTAATTTAGTGGTAGTAAGACAACAAAATCATGTTATTGATTATGTCCCTTTTTCCTTTTTCTAATCATTACTAAACAATTTTTTTATTTATTTTTAAAATGATGATTTCTTTTGATTTGCTGATTACAGTAAGCTTTAATTTGTATGATTGTATATGAATAATATGTTTTCCTTTAGAAGGGTCATCAGAAATTCTCAAAATGATAATCTAAAACAAAAAACAATCCACTCAAAAGGTGTTGTTCCTTTTAAAAAGAATAGCAGAAACAATCTGTGGAATTGTTGTTCCTTCCGAAAAGAACAGCAAAAACATTTTGCGGAACTGCTGTTCCTTTCAAAAGAAACAATAGAAGTGTTGTTCCTTTAGAAAGGAACAAAAAAAATTCAAAACAAGCGAAATAAACAGAGTTTTTGAAGAAAACAAAATTCCATGAAACAAACAACGAAAACTCAAAATAAACGAAATAAACAGAGATTTGAAAAAAACGAATTCCCTAAAACAACACTCCAAATAAATGAACAATATTTATGTACAAAATTTAAAAAAAGAAATGATTTAATAAACTGGTGCCGAGGAGGAGTTATCCCCTTCAGCCAAAATTTCCATGGTAGAATCTTCCTGTAACTATTGGTAAAAGGATTCTCGGGTAAGCAGTTTATGATACAATCGTACTCGATGACCGTTTACCTTAAAGGAATGTCCAGATCCATCAATGGTGGCTAATGTAATAGTGCCATTATCATGCACTTTTTGGATTTCATAGGGTCCGATCCATCGTGTTTGGAGTTCCCCTAGAAAATCCTGAAACCTAGAATCATATAGGAGTGCCCAGTCTCCTTCATGGAAGATATTTTCTTTGATAAGGGCGTCATGCCATTTTTCTCTCTGTTGTTGGATTAACACTGTGTGCTGAACAACAGAGAGCCTAATTTCATCTAATTCATTAATTTGCTGCAGTCTTTTGGCCTAGGCTTCATTTAGATCTAGACCCACCTTTTGAGTTGTTCTTAATGTTTGAATTTCAAATTCTATTGGAAAGATGAGTTCTTTTCCAAATACCAGTTGATATGGTGAATATCCTATAGTGGGTCTCCACATTGTTTGATATGCCCACAATGCTTCTGGAAACCTGTAGGCCCAATCTCGTCTGTGTGAGGCAACCGTTTTTGTCAATATAAATTCAATCACTTTGTTCATGCTCTCTACTTGGCCATTGGCCCTTGGGTGGTATGGGGTTGTAATCTTGTGCTGAATGTGGTAGTTTTGTAGTGTTTTAGCTAATTTATTACCTACAAACTATGGTCCTCCATCTGTGATTATGTCCCTTGGGAGGCCATATCGCATAAAGATTTGGAAAAGAAATTGTATTACAGAGTCCTCTGTAGCTTTTGAAAGTGCCTTTGCTTTGACCCACTTAGTGACATACTCGGTTGCAACTAGGATGTATGTTTTTTGGTTTGATGGGGGGCTAATAGGGCCAAAAAAATCAAGCACCCAACGTTCAAATGGTTCAATCACTAGTTGAGGGTTCAAAGGCATTTCATCAGACTGCCCGGGGCGACTTACCCTTTAGTAGCTATCACAAGCCTGCACAAATTTTTTGGCATCTCTAAAGATGGTAGGCCAATAATAGCCTGTTCGTAAAACCTTATGGGTAGTTCTACGATCTACAAAATGCCTGCCACACTACCCATCATGGCATGCTTTCAAAATATCAAATACCTCGTCTTCCCGGACACATCTTCTTATTTTCATATCTGCCCCTGTATGAAATAGGTAGCCCCCAATCCAAGAGAATCAGGTACTACGCTGTATTATCTGTTTTCGTTCATTAAGGGGTAGATGTTTAGGTAATTTACCTATTGCCAAATAATTTTCTATGTCAGCATACCATGGGGTTTTGACAGTAATAGCAAACAAATGTTCATCTGGGAAGTGGTCTTCAACTGTTTCTGTATATGTTGGCTTTGGCATTCTTGACAGAAATTCAGCTATAGGGTTCTCTTTCCTAGGTTGATCTTTGATTGTAATGTCGAATTCCTGCAATAAAATCAACCATCTTGTCACTCTTCCATTTGTAACAGGTTTATTTGTTAAAAATTTAATGGCAGAGTGATCAGTATATAGTACTATAGGATACCCAGTTATATAATGTCTAAACTTATTTATAGCATGTACTACAGCTAAAAATTCTTTCTCAGTCATAGTATAATTTAATTCAGCAGGGGATAGATTTTTGCTAATGTAATAGATTGCATATGGCTTCTTGTCTTCCTCCTGCCCAAGTACTGCTCCAATTGTTGTGTCTAAGGCATCGGATGAAATTTGGAATGGAAAATTCCAATTTGGGCCCCTCAGCACTGGGGTTGTTGAAACAAGCTTTTTCAGATCATTGAAGGCATTGTCACATTTATCTATCCAAATAAAATCAACATTTCCAGTTAGTGCATATAAAGGTGCAGCTATTCGAGAATAATGTTCTATAAATCTTCTATAGTAACCAGAAAATCCAAGAAAGCTACGTACCTCTATTTGTGTGGTTGGTGTGGGTATTAACAAGATTATTTGAATTTTAGTTGGGTCCACTTGAATTCCAGTTGCTAAGATATAATGCCCTAAGATAACTCCTTCGGTCATCATCATATGACACTTTTCATGGCTTAAACAAAGCCTAGTGTCAATACATCTTTGCAAAAACTTTTCTAAATTTTCTAATGCAGGCTCAAAATAATCCCCATAAGGTGTAAAGTCATCCATATATACTTCGAGGCCTTCATTTATTAAGTCTGCAAAGATGCTGAAAATGGCCCTTTGGAATGTAGTAGGGGCATTGCATAGGCCAAAGGGTAAGACTCGGTAGGAAAATGTTCCCCATGGATAGGTAAAAGTTGTTTTGTCTTGGTCTTCATGGGCAATCTGGATTTGATTGTATCCACTGAAGCCATCGAGGAAAGAAAATAATTTCTTTCATGCCAATGTGTCTAATACCTGGTCAATGAAAGGAAGGGGAAAGTGGTCTTTCTGTGTTGCCTTGTTAAGTTCACGGTAATCTACACATATTATCCACTTTCCGTTCTTTTTTGGTACCACTACTAATGGAGAGACCCACTTGCTATCAGATATTGGTTAGATGAAATTAACATCCAATAGTTTTTGTAATTCAGCTTTCACAATATCTTTGAGGTGAGGGTTTAGTCTTCTTTGGGGTTGGCGAATGGGTCTTGCATCTTTTTCAATATAGATGTGGTGTGTACACAATTGAGGGTCAATTCATTTCATATCGGGGTAATCCCATGCAAAGGCTGCTTTGTATATTTGTAATAATTGGACCAACTTCTCTTTTTGTTCAACAGTCAGATTTTTGTTAATGTTTAGAGTTTTTCCCGGCTCAATTTCTACAATCTTGCTATTGTACATAGAAGTAGTGGGTATTACTTGATCAGGAATGTCTTTCAAAGGATCTTCTTCTTCTTTATTATCAAATTCTGCCTTGATCATGTGACATTGTAGATGGGATTTGATTTGTGGTTTATTAATAAAACTATTGATGCTATCATCCTCTGTTTGATCTTTGAAATCAAGAGCATTTTCTATAGTTAGAGGTGATCTCATATTTTCCATAAGATATGATACAGGTTGTTTTCTTGTTTTGATTATTGATAGACTTGGCTGGGCTGGGGGATATAAAGCTAAATTCTTGATATAGTTTCCCCTTGTTATTGTCATGTTGCCTTGTCGACATCCAATATAAGCATCGGCAGATGCCAGCCAAGGTCTACC
This sequence comes from Pinus albicaulis, assembly GCA_034641835.2. Classification (NCBI taxonomy): domain Eukaryota; kingdom Viridiplantae; phylum Streptophyta; class Pinopsida; order Pinales; family Pinaceae; genus Pinus; species Pinus albicaulis. Next base: position 1,055,494,444 of record CM076575.1, on the reverse strand, counting down.
TAAAATTAACGGTTGTCCTTCTAGTCGGTTCTTTGGATTGATAACCAGGAAGTCAGCAAGGTATTCCTAGGAATCTACAGATACCATTACATCTTATAGTGTACCTTCTAGTTTGACTACCGATTGGTCAGCCAATTCCAATAAGGTTGTTGTTGGTTCTAGCGATGTAATGCCAAGTTTTTGACAAGTGGTGGTTATTAAGATATTGATTGCTGTTACCAAATCAACTAAGGCATTTGGAAACAATTTCCCATGGATTTTCACTGTCACTATAGGATTTCTTGGGCCTTCATATTTTATAGGTGTTTCTATTCCTGATAATAAGTCAGATAAAGTATCGGCTATTTGGATAGTTGGATTGGTGGTTGTTCTCCTCTTTGACTTTTTTATGCATAATTCCTTGATGGTTTTTGCATATATAGGAATATCCTGGATAGCTTCGAGGAGAGGGATTTTTATACATTTTTTTTTAAATTCTCCTAGAAGATCAAAATTAGGCTATTCTAATGGGCATGGTATGATTAATCGTTTTGGGAATGGTGAAGAGGAAGTTGTTACTTGTTGTTGATTTTGTTGTTGAACCTCCTTCTCTTTCGGTAATGTTTGTTCTATAGGTAACGGATCTTCAATATGAACATTATTGTTTCTCTCTGTTTCTACTATGCGCCTAGACCTTAATTGAAGGTCATTGCACTCCCTCAGTTCAGTTTATAATTATGGGGGTTCCATTATTTGGATAGACTGAACTGGCCTATTGTTTGGGTTTGGGTTAGGCTGGGCTAGGAGTTGTGGTCTTAAGTTGGTCTGGGGGTTTGTATAGGGAGCTAGCAGTGTAGGTTGAGAGAGAGGGATTGTTCCAGTTGGCTGATTTGTAGGTCTTTGCTAGTTTGACTTCCAGGCCTGACTCTGGGAAGTAAAGGGGGACCATTGTGTAGGATAGTTATCATTTTTCCAAAATAGTGGGCAGAAAGGAAAGCTAGGCCAATTATTTTGATTTGTTTGATTTGGCCAAGATGTTGTAGGGAATGACTGTTGTGACCAATTGGGGAAAGGTGGTTGATTTTGCCACATTCCACTATATTGCTGAGCATTGTATTAAGGAGGCTGAAAAGAAGAAAATGGATCAGTTGGCATACCTGATTATCGTGGCTGTGATTGTCGGTGCTAATTAAGCAGACATACCACTTCTGGTTCTTCTTCTACCTCCTTATAAACTGCTTTTAGGCCAGGAAGCGAAGGACATCCTTCTGTAGGGTGATCTTTCATGCAAATGGCGCAGACTTTGATCACATCCAACGGGCACTCTTTGTGGCTATGTTTCTTTCTGCATCTAGGGCAAAATATCGCCAAATTTTGCTCTGCTTTTGCTTGCTGTTGTTTGGCTTGCATAATGTCGAACTGCATTGTTAAAGTCCCAAGTATGTTTGTCTTAAAATCTTCTAGCAGATTTCCAATCTCTGCACGAGTCACACCTTCATTAGAGGTCTTATTTTCTCTTGTAATCACATCACGTTTTGCTGATTTTAGCCTTGTATTGCCCCTCGAACTCCTAATACAAAAATCAATGATGTTAGCATAACTTTCCTGATATATATCACCTTTTCCCATAATATTCAATGTTTCAACCCATTGATATTTCACTCCCCTAATAATTGTAGTTTTCAACACATTATCAGGTAAGGGTAAAGATGCATAAGGAGATCTCTGAAGATTGTATTGAAACCGTTCCACATATTCTTCCAAGGTTTCATTTGGTTTTGCTGTCATTTGGAATATTTCATCTTTTAGTTCCCAAGACCTGCAATAATCTTGATACTTTTTTAAAAACGCAGCTTTCATTTGATCCCAATCAGTTATGACACCCCCACCTAATCCCATAATCCATCGTAAGGCTGCCCCTTTTAATGTAGAAGGGAATAGTTTTAGTTTTTAAGGATCGGTGGTATAATCATATCCCCTGCATAACACATCAAATTCAAAAAAAAATGCATCTAGATCTTCTGATGTCAAGCCATGAAATGTTGGAATATGTTGAAGGGGAATGGCCTTTATAGGTGCATTGACTACAGTATCTACTATAGGATATTGCAGCGTAGAGGTTTGCTGGGGTGTCTGCTGATTCTGATTTTGGTTCTGGGCCATTTGGTTGAAAATGTGTCAATATCCTTCTGGAATCTCCAAGGAATTTCTAGGCTGACTAGCAGGAGTAGGAATGGCTTTGACAACACTTTGCTTATCTGGAACAATGAGTATTCCTTGTTGACCTACTGTTTGAGGTGATTTAGAACCTTGGTTTTGAATAAGTTTAACATAACTTCCCTTATCTAGACTGCTTACTGGTTGGGCTATTTCAATAGGAGATTTTGGGTCTCCTGTTTCTCCTGTTTCCCCTTCTCCTTCATGGAGATTACTAGAGTTCCCTTCTTGAGGGGAAATTATGCAGGGATTCTCAATTTCTTGGGAATTTTTCTCAATTCCCTCTGTTTGACTGTGTATCTCAGCAAAGGCTTCAGATGGTGACTCTATAACCTGAAGGGAACTAGTAGGCTGTCTAGAGATAGCTTTTCTAAATCCTACTGATGGCTGAGATTCAGTTCTTTTAAGGATTTAGTCAATAAAAGTTGTCTGCCCAAGGGTCACCGGTCCCTTAGGTTTTTCAATTTTATGAGGAATTTTGTTTTGCTTAGTTGGTCTATTCATTCAAGAAAACAAGCCTTCATTCCTACCTAAAGAAAGAAGCTTACCTACTTCTGCTGTGAAGCGGGCTATGAGCAAGTGTGTTTCTTGCCCAGTGCGCAGGTTCTTACCTTCCGTCTTTAATGCCCAATTATTCGTGAGCAGAAGAAAATTAGCTATGCATCACTCCTTTGAAATTGCATACACGCTGCCTAGCAATGGCGCCAAAATGTTGGGTCATAAAAAGGTATCTTTTGAACACCTAATTAGCCTACATTAATTATCAATCCGGGAACGAATTTTTATTTCAAGAGTGTACTCTGTCTGAGGCTGAAATTAACTAAGATTAATGCTATGAAGATGTAGTACAGAACGTTGAATAAAAGAGTAAATGGATGCTTGTAAAGAAATCTAATTACAGGAACATAAATGGAAATGATCTGAAATCTTAACTACATCAATCTGCAAACCATCGATCAGGGATACAGTAGCAGTAACTCCTTCCCTTAGAAATCGATGCAACTGAAATCACACTGAGACAAGATACCCAATCTAGGAACTTGGAAGTAGTAACTAGTGTTCTCTACAATTGGTGGTCTTGTACTTAAAGCAATAGAAATGAACTCAAACTACTTGCTGATAAAAATAAATGAAAGGAACTTCCTCTAATAACAAAATCTGGAAAGGAACAACAACTTTCAATTCCTATGCATAATAATTGTAACCCATCTATCTGCTAATCTAAAGCTATAAATCAGAAATAAACAATAAACAGAAATGGAACAGCAACATGAATTGAACAGCAATTATAATTTTAACACGATCAAGCAACTAATCTCCATATTCCAATCCTGTCGACAACCAATACTATACAACAATAAATTATAACAAATCATAAACCAATAGAACAACAACTAGAATCAAATATAGAACAACAAAGCTTTATAACGATAGAAAGGTAAATAAATAGCCAATGTACTTCTTGCAAAGGATAAAATAGCAATGTAATTCGTTAATGAATCTGTATTCAATCCAACAACAGTCAATCAACTCTGCAATCGAAATAAACATTAAACACAACTTCACATAACAGTAAGCAAAGATTAAGAATACAAACAACATAGTAATTCCACCAGAGCCGGGCCCTTAGCGCCAGTGAAATACTGTTGGATTACTTCAGAACTTAAGAGATGAAACGAAACACGTCTTTGATATTATTGAAACATAAAGTATTATAGAGGCTGCTCTCTTAAAGCCAAGAGTCAATAAAAACAATATTACAGAGGAAATTTTTTAATATGAGAACTTCTAACTCCCTTAATCACCAAAGGACATTGCTTTATATATCAAACCCTGACGGACATGACAAGGAATAAGATGAGTTTGAACAGCGATCCCTCAGGATCGAAGGATCCTGAGGGATTCACTTCCCTTTGTTTAGTTATCATCTTGGTTTACTTTGACCAAAGTCGAGTTGTCCCTTGCCTTTTCTTGGAAATTCGTTCGGATTTTCTTGTCTTAGGTAGGATGTGGTTTAACGCTAATGGAGCAGCAGTTGCATTCATCTCAGCCTCGCCTTTGGTACAGCTGTTCACTTCGTCTAATTCCTGTTTTATCAACAAAAAGCAATCTTTAGTCATATTTTTACAATAAACATAGACCTTTCTAATTCTACCATAATTTTTATAATAAATTACCTTCTACGGTAAAAAGGAGTAGGTCTATAGTAAAAGAATGAGAAAATAGACAATGATTTCATACCTTTTTCACTGCCCAACACCAGTTTTAATTTGTTTTCTCAAGTATTATTGCAGAAGTAATCTTTACAGTTTAGGTAGTTGAATATTTTCAAGAATTTCAGAAGTAACAAACCACGGTGATGTATTTAAGTAGATAGAAATAAAGAAAAGAGGTTCTGAGTTTTGGACCTCTGGAGGATTGTTAATTTGGTACTGAATTTTCTGAGAACTAAATGAAAGAAGATCAAGTTTCCTGCAGATGTTGATGTTGATATGTCTTTCCAGTTTCACTCTTTGTTTATTCCTCTTTGAATGAGGTGAAGTAATGTAGCAGCCACTCTCTTAATTACATCTGTGAGTAAGAGTTAAACAACCTTAATTTTCGCTCCTTCACCTCATCTCTTCTTTCTTCACAAAATCCCGATGAAACTTTAAAGTAATAGATTATGTGTTTGCAACATATTATTTCGAGTTTCCTCTCTCTCCATGAATTTCCTTTGAAAATTAAATTGATAGATTATGTTTCTCAGCATATCACTTCAAGTTTCCTTTACAGATATTCTTTTCATTTCATTCGGATATCAATAGATTATGGCATTGTGAAGGCTTTCATTATATCATATTATTGAGTGTATTAAATAATTAGACTCCAAAGGTGTTAAGAAGAGGCCATTTGATATTATAATTGTGAAATAAATTTACAAAATGTATTAAGAATTGATTCCTTACCACAACCAAGGGATTGTTTCTTGATATACAAAATTTTCTAGCGCCGTTGCCGAGGACGAAGAAACGAAGTTTATTTTCCTTGGTTTTTTCACATTATTTCCTCTAGTTGTTCAATGAGGAGGAAATATTCGGCTGTGTTTGTTATTTTCAAAATTATGGCTTTCAAAAGGCCTCACACGAGGTCAAATACCTCACAATAGATAGTCCATGCTTTTCTAGATCCAGAAAGATTGGTTTCTAAAAAGGCTCAGAAACCCGAAACTCCTTCAATACCTGTTATTGCATTTCCTACTCCTGGAAACAATTCTCATAACCCTTTGTTTGAAGATATTTCCAAGGAAATCCCTTTATTTGAAAAAGATACTCCTTCCACACCCATTTATTTTCAAGAACCTCAGTTATAAGAACATTCTTTCGAGTCTGTTTCTTTTACCTCCACTCAAGCTCAAACATATATAGTTGTTGGTCCCTCTGCTATTGTCCATCATCCCACCCCCATATCAATTTTTCCTCCACCTTCATTCACTTTCACAACAGGTTCATCAACCTCAACCACCCAAGGAGCAATTAACCAAGTTGTTAATATGGCAGTACCAACTTTCTTAATGGATATATATGCACCATTAAATCTTCTGCAACCAATGAATGCCATGCCTCAATAATACCTAAAATTACTTCCTCGTTTCACTAGAGAAGATGAAGTAACTACAAAACAACATTTACCCTTGTTTTGCACTTCTGCTGAGAATTTAAATGTAGAACATCTTGATGTTGTGATGAGACTATTTGTGCAGTCTCTAAGTGGAGAGGCTAGGAAATGGTTCAAAGGTTTACCAAATGATTCCATAAATGACTGGGAAGAGTTAGAAACTCAATTCACTCAGAGATGGGGAGAGAAAAGAGATCATGGTTACTGATTGATAGAGTTTAATGCAATTAAAATAAAGCCTAATGAAAACATTTCTGAGTTTGTAAAAAGATTCAACAAATTGTACAATAGTTTACCTATAGAGATCAAGCCCCCCCCCCCCTGTAGGAGAAAAGGTAGTTTTTGTTGGGGCTTTTGAAGCTGATTTTATCTTTACATTGAGAGAGATAAGAGCCCCTACTCTTGAGCAGATACATACATATGCTTTAGAGATTGAAGTTAATATGACTACAACTGGAAAGGTAAAAGGGAACAACCAGTCCAAGAGAAGGGGAAGGCAAAAGAAGAATCATTACAAGATCTAAGAATTGAGATATGAAAAGGGTTACAAAAAATATGACAAATAAGCTAGATAAGATGGAATTTGAAAATAAAAACTCCCAAATACAAGTACAAAAAAACCAAGGGGTGTTCAACCCTCAATTCAGAAGAGATCCCCTACAAATCTTGCAGAGGGAAAGAAGAGATCAAGACTAGGTTCAAGCTCCATTGTATATAGAAGCAGCACCCAGAGAGCCAACAGAAGATGACCAAAGGGAGGCCGAGGATCAGGTATCTACTATGTATGCAATATAAGAGCATGAAGAGGAAGATTGCAAGGGAGAATATGCTGAAGCTGATGTCTCTTTTAATCAAGATGAAATGGATGAATAATGTAGGCAATTCACAGATTTCATGCAATTTGAGTTACATAAAAAATATGATTTGAGGTCTAGAAAGAGATCTAGAGTGTAGGATAATGAATGTGAACAACAAGGTTCCATTCCTCCTCCAATGGTGACTCCACTAAAAAAGGACCCTAATAAACAGGTCAGTAATAAGAAATAACCTATAAATTCACTTAATAGAACAAATGTGCAGTAGGGTGAATCTTCCCAGAACAAATCAGCTGACACTAATATCTTGGAGAGAGTTTTTCCTTTACCCGACCAAGTAGAAAATTATAGAAAGAGTGAAGAAGAACCTGAAAATAACATTAAGCAAAATCATGCTTTCAATTTGACAAAAGAGTTGGAGAAGGTCAAAATTTAGGCGCCTCTTCTAGAATTAGCCAAAATACCAGCTTACAAGAAAGAAATTTTAGAATTTATTAATCTTACACAGGTGGAAGACATAAGTGACGCAGTGAAATTATAAGAAGAAAATCTAGTGGTCAACTTTGGTCCTCATGTAGAAGAAATACATCCATCTGTTCTACCCTTCTATATTTCTCTGTTGCTTCATTATTATACTCTAGATAATTGCATGTTGAACTCAGGAGCGTCCCATAATCTCATGCCATTGTCTGTTATGAAGGAACTTATCTTGTATATTACTAAACCTTATAGGGATCTATATTCATTTGATTCCAAAAGGGTGAAATGTGTTGTGTTAATTAAATATGTAGCAGTTTCATTGGCACACATCCCAACAAAGAGTATAGTCATGGATGTAGTGGTTGCTGACATTGTTGGGAAAAATACTGAGAGGGGGGGGGGGGGGTGAATCAGTATTTATGACTTTATCAAACTTTTGACCTTTTCACTCTCTAAAACCCATACGCTACTTTGCTGAACCAAACAAGCGTATACACGCGGATATCCTTCATAAAACTCGCGTATACAAAGAGATCTAATTATGCCATTAATTCTTCACTTATATCATTCCATCATTCATTCATTAGATGTTCAATAAATAGTAAACATGTGCAGTAAGAACAGAATAAACCATCACAATAGCTAAGCATCACACATGAACACCAGGATTTTAGGTGGAAACCCAGCTCAGAGAAAACGACCGCTGCCGCTTGCCTCTGCGCCTTTCAATATTTTATTATAGAGAAAACATCTACAACATATGTGCTAGCGCAGCCTCCCACGCATGTGCACCCACCGTGCTTGCTACCATCCTCTCCCCGGAAGGGAGCTACGACCCCCCTCGCTTCTCGTTTACCACCACCCGGGAAGGGAGCTCCGACCCCCGACCGCCACGCCCTCACCCATAGGGAGCTACAACCCCCTGACTGAAGGCTACAACCCTCAGCACCACCATGGACCACGTTTCATCAATTTTCACACTAGATCCAAAGCTTCCTTTAGAACACAACTTGCAAGCCACGTTTCATCATATTTTTAGACTGGACCCACTCCATACATTTAAGTTCAATCATAACAATTCAGGCAACCCAGATCTGTAGAATACATCAAACTGATACATTGACAGATAGCAGTAAACCAACAGAATAGATCAGACATCTCATACCACAAACTTCAGCAAACCCTAGTTTTTCATACGCGCTTTCCTTTCACTGATACCACGTATATACGCGCCTTCGACCATACAAACCTGCGTATAATTCTGTACAAATTACAGAGCTAATTTTACTTCCCATACGCGCTTTCTCTTCAGCAAACCCGCGTATATACGCGCTTACTCTGCGGCAAACTAGCATATAGTTCTTCAGACATTTAGGTCATTTCAATTCTTCAGAACAGATACATCACACAGATTTTACCCTTTATTTCAGACAGATGTTCGCCTCATCTCAGATCTAATCATTCCATAAACAGATCTAGCAAATACAAATACATTTCAGATCTAGATCCCCTTCTTCATCATTTTCTTCTTTGGTGCATCATGCATTCAGATCTATCATTCAACTGTCACCCTTTCCATTCAGATATGCTTCAGAGAGAAGTATTCATTCAAGCTCAGACTTCTTGCACACCCTTGCACAATGAATTTCTTCTCCTTATATAGGTTTACCCTTTATCAATACCATGAGCCAAAACCACATTAATTTTGATGGTATTCCTGGACGGGGTCACATAGACGAATCATTACTCAATACAATGGGTTAATACCATGGTGGTTACCACTGGTTTTACATATTTAGAGCGCTTTTGCCCATACGCGACTTGGCACGTTATTTCCTGCGTGCATACGCTAATTTGTCTAGACAAATCCCCGTATGCCTTAAGACATACTCTTTTCATCATGTTCTGGCACATACTGACTTTCCTTATATCATTACCTTCTGTCCTCATTGTAGATACATCAGATTTACATCATTTAACAAGTTCATCAAGACATATTCCATCAGGGACAAATTCATCAAGTAGGTTGCCATCATCTTCATCAAGTGGGTTGCCATCAAGGACAACACTCAGCATCGTATTTCCAACAATCTCCCCCTTTGGACTTGATGGCAACCACGATGGTGTTTGATCACCACAACAGATAGATACATTAAGAATACAATGACACCATGTCACTCTTGACACCATTATTTCTCTTTATTCAAACACCATGTCACTCTCCCCCTTTGACATCAAGGGCAAAGGGAGGACCAAAACCAACACAAGGTTTTTTTATTTTTCTCCTCTTGTAGAAGGAAGCGTTGTAGAGGAAGTGACCATGCTCCCCCTGAGTTCATGCTGAACCTACAAACACATTTTTCAATGAAGTACATGAATCTATGACCTTCCTATCACCAATGACTCATACTTACATCAAAGATCCATCCAAGTGGATTTACATATGAGACTCAAATACCCAACCAAGTGGGTTTACACATCTCAACTCAACTACCCAACCAAGTGGGTTTACAAATTTGACTCAGCTACCCAACCAAGTGGGTTTACAAATTTTGACAAGTCCTTACATGACCGAATATTACAATTTTACATCATGGGTCTCAACAAGACCTTTTTATCAAATTACAAGTATGAATTTTTATGACCAATACCAGAAAGACCTCAAGAGAGAGATCATATTTCAGAATCATCATAATGCCAACAATTCATTATACTCAGCAAGATTAGTGCTCCCCCTGAAAATGTGCATCCAAACATCCTTTCCATATGTCCAAGGCTCCTCCTTAGCTTGTGCAATCTGAATACTTTTAACAACAAGTCATCAGCAACAATCTCTGCATGATCTGTCTGGATCTCCGAATCATAAGACTTCCATCATATCCAAAAGATATTCTTCATCAAATAAGCAATCCGGGCTCATCCATAATCTTCAACATAAGAAACCATGTATCATTTCATTAGCATGAGTATAACCAGAATAATGCTAACAGTACAATCATTAGCCGTCAGACTGATGCTCCCCCTGAACCTCTGCTCCTGATCTTCAGCTGTCATCCCAATTCTCTTATCATCAATGCATACGCGACCGTGTCTGCTGGAACTCGTGTGTATACGCGGCTTTAGTTCACTGAACCCGCGTATGGAAAGTGAATTATAGAAAATTTCACATTCCTCCATCTCCCCCTGAATTTTTCCTTCCTGTACCTGTCTTCTTCATGTCAGATGCTCTGTCAACAATAATCATAACCAGATTTGCCAAATCAACCATGAGAATCATCATACATCGCCCCCCCTGTGACGATACATTACTAAGCTCCATAATGTATCTCACATCACTTCTGCAGTCATTAAGAGAAGTAAGCTTCAGAAGCTGATGACTGCAGTAGGGTCAATATTCCCTACGTTTCTGACCGGTCCTCCTTCTTTTTCCAAATTTTCTTGAACTTTCTAATTGTGTGCTAAAAATTGTCCACTTTCTCAGATCTGTTCAACCTGCATTCTTTTTCTACATGTCCATACTTGTTACAAGAATAACATCTCATGTGTCCAGAGAAATAAGCATAAGAATCATAATGAGTATTTCTAATCTTCTTTATTTTGCAATCAGCTACTTTATGTCAATACTTGTTACATGAAAAACAATATCCCTTGAAGAAACTAGAGTACCTTTCTATGTAGGATCTGTTTTTTTGTGGCTGAAACAATCTTCTTCTGCAATTGGCTGCAACATGTCCATGATTATGACATTTAAAGCATTCAACATTATTGAATAATTTCCTTTGAGAATTCATGATTGTTGGTTGACCTTTTGTTTCTTTCAACACTTCAGATTTTTCTTTGACATCCTTTGAATCTTTAGCACTTCCTTGCGAACTAGATTCTCCTTTAACCGTTTCATGAAAACCCAGACCAAGTTTAATAGGAGACCTTTGACTACTAAGAATATTGTCCAGAATCTTAGTACTATCTTGAAACCTCAAAAGTTTATCCTTTTCTTCTAATTTACTTTTGAGAATGTTTACCTCGACTTCCAAGCTCTGGCATTGCTTCTTCATACTTTCTTCAACCCTTTTTCTTTCTTCTAATTGACCATTCAGATTTAGAATCTCTTCTTTCAACCCATTTTCTTGTTCTTCAAAAGTTTGTAAGAGTTCTTCATTCTTCTTATTCGATGCTTCAAGATCTGCTTTCAAAGAGATGACTTGTGCTTCAAGTTCTTCATTCTTTTTATTTGATTTTTCCGGATCTTCTTTAAGAGAGATGTTTTCAGCTTCAAGTCTTTCGTTCTTCTTATTTGATTTTTCCAGATCTGTTTTTAGAGAGATGTTTTCTGCTTCAAGTCCTGCAATCTTCTTCTTTGTTTTTTTCGGATCTTCGTTAAGAGGGATGATTTCAGCTTCAAGTCTTTCATTCTTCTTATTCGATTTTTCCAGATCTGCTTCAAGTCCTTTACTTCGATTGGATACATCATCGAACATCCTTTTCAGTCTAGAGATCAAATCTTTGTAGGCAGATTCCTTCTCATTAAAAATTCTTTGTTGATCTTTGATAACTTCTTCTAGGTCCATAGCATTACTTTCACTATCTTCACCATTGCTTGCACAAAGAAGAATATCACAAGAGCAACAATCACTACCTGTTTCATCTTCTTCATTTTCTGCTGCACATGCTTTCTGAGGTATCTCTTTTCCTTGATTAGCCTTCTTCTTTTGCTTCTTTCCCATTATGACGGATCTCCTTCAAGCGATCAAGCTTCTGTAGAAGGACTTGCTCTGATACCAATTGTTGGGAAAAATACTGAGAGGGGGGGGGGGGTGAATCAGTATTTAGGACTTTATCAAACTTTTGACTTTTTCACTCTCTAAAACCCATACGCTACTTTGCTGAACCAAACTAGCGTATACACGCGGATATCCTTCATAAAACTCGCGTATACACAGAGATCTAATTATGCCATTAATTCTTCACTTATATCATTCCATCATTCATTCATTAGATGTTCAATAAACAATAAACATGTGCAGTAAGAACAGAATAAACCATCACACATAAGCATCACACATGAACACCAGGATTTTAGGTGGAAACCCAAGTCGGGAGAAAACCACCGCTGCAGTTGCTCAGCCTTCAATATTTTATTATAGAGAAAACATCTTGCAACATATAGCCGGCGTTGTCCCTCCTACCAAAGATGCAGCAGCCAATTGCGGCTCGCTACTCACCTCTCCCCGGAAGGGAGCTACGACCCCCCGCTTCCTCGCGGAAGTAACCCGACTCGAAGGGAGCTATGACCCCCCTCACCCTCGTTTACCAAATTTCACCGCGGAAGGGAGCTACAACCCCCCGACTAAAGGCTACAACCCTCAAAGACCACCATGGACCACGTTTCATCAATTTTCACACTGGATCCAAAGCTTCCTTTAGAACACAACTTGCAGGCCACTTTTCATCATATTTTCAGACTGGACCCACTCCATACATTTAAGCTCAATCATAACAATTCAGACAACCCAGATCTGTATAATACATCAAACTGATACATTTACGGATAGCAGTAAACCAACAGAACAGATCAGACATCTCATACCACAAACTTCAGCAAACCCTAGTTTTGCATACGCGCTTTCCTTTCAATTATACCGCGTATATACGCGCCTTCGACCATACAAACCCGCGTATACTTCTGTACAAATTACAGAGCTAATTTTACTTCCCATACGCGCTTTCTCTTCAGCAAACCCGCGTATATACACACTTACTCTGCGTCGAACTAGCGTATAGTTCTTCAGACATTTAGGTCATTGCAATTCTTCAGAACAGATACATCACACAGATTTTATTACTTCAGATAGATGTTCGCCTCATCTCAGATCTAATCATTCCATAAACAGATCTAGCAAATACAAATACATTTCAGATCTAGATCCCCTTCTTCATCATTTTCTTCTTTGGTGCATCATGCATTCAGATCTATCATTCAATTGTCACCCTTTCCATTCACATATGCTTCAGAGAGAAGTATTCATTCAAGCTCAGACTTCTTGCACACCCTTGCACAATGAATTTCTTCTCCTTATATAGGTTTACCCTTTATCAATACCATGAGCCAAAACCACATTACTTTCGATGGTATTCCTGGTCGGGATCACATAGACGAATCATTACTCAATACAATGGGTTAATACCATGGTGGTTACCCCTGGTTTTACATATTTAGAGCGCTTTTTCCCATACGTGACTTGGCACGTTATTTCCCACGTGCATACATTACTTTGTCTAGACAAATCCGCGTATGCCTTGAGACATACTCTTTTTATCATGTTCTGGCACATATTGACTTTCCTTCCATCATTACCTTTTGTACTCATTGTATATACATCAGATTTACATCATTTAACAAGTTCATCAAGACATATTCCATCAGGGACAACTTCATCAAGTAGGTTGCCATCATCTTCATCAAGTGGGTTGCCATCAAGGACAACACTCAGCATCGTATTGCCAACAGACATCCCAACCAGGTTTTTAATGCTCCTGTCAAGATCTTGGGGAGAAAAGTTGGGAGGTGTACTAAAATTAGTTTTCACTTATGCTATCATTCTAGTTTTTAATGGGGAAGAAAGGAGGTTGTACAGGGAAACACATTTTGTGAAGACTACCGCCAAGAAAGATGCAGGAAATTCCCGCATTTATAGTCAAGAAATAGAAGACATTTCTTGTTTCATGCTGCATGAAGATGCAACATTTTCTGAAGACACAAGGAAGCAACTCTCTTCAGCAATTCTAAATAATGAGCTGCACTCAAGGAATATTTAGAAGTGCTACTTTGATGCTGCCTACTCCAAGGAGGGCGCATGTGTTAGATTCTTGCTAATATCACCAAAAGGTAACCTCATTCCTTTCTCTTTTAAACTAGAATTTGATTCAACAAACAATGTGGTTGAGTATGAGGCCTTAATATCAAGCCTTCAAGTTGCTAAAGAGATGGGAGTTCAATGTATTTCAATTTTTGGTGACTCTAAATTGATAATAAGGCAGATTAAAAATCATTTTCAAACCAAATATCCAAGATTGAGATCATATAGGAATGAAGTGTGGGATCTGGTAGAAAAATATTTTACTTTGAAGACATTGAGATAGACCAAGAGGAAGAACAAATAGAGAAGAAAGAAGAAATAAGAAACCTTAAGCATTTTATATGTGAACAAAAGATTATCCAATTAAAAGATAATGTGCTCCCCAAAGGGTTGGTTCCCCTTGAAAGATTATTTGATGCTAATGATGTTGTTATTGATTCAAAAAAAACACATGAAGAAGAAGATATTGAATATTGTAATTTGGGAACTCAGCAGGAACCAAAAATGGTGAAATTGTTCAAAGGTGTTCGCAAAAACTACAAAGAAAGATACATTGATCTTTTTAAGAAATATATGGATGTATTTTCTTGGTCATATGAAGACCTGAAAACATATGACAAAAGCATTATTTAGCATAATATTCCATTGAAGGAAGGACTCAAACCACATAAACAGAAGCTCAGACAGATCAATCCATTGTTGTTAGCTCCAATTGAAAAAGAAGTGAAGAAATGGTTGCAGGCGAAAATTATAGTCCCTCTCAAATATTCAGATTGGGTTTCTAATTTGGTCCCTGAAAGAAAGAATAATGGAGAGATAAGATTGTGTGTAGACTTCAAGAACTAGAACCGAGCATCTTTAAAAGATAATTAACCTTTGCCAAAAATGGATTATGTCTTACAGAAGGTGACAAGAGCTCACATGTTGTCTATGGTTGATGAATTTACTAGGTATAATGAGGTAGCAGTAGAAAAAGAAGATCAAAAGAAGACTGCTTTCACTACACCCTGGGGCACCTTCATGTATGCAAGGATGCCATTTGGCCTTATGAACATAGGTGCAACATTTCAGAGGGCCATGGACATAGCCTTCATTGGTGACAGGTTTGTAGTTATATATCTGGATGATGTAACTATTTTCTCAGGGTCAAATGATGAACACTTGGAGAATTTGCAAAAAACTTTTCAAAGTTGTAGAAAGTTTGGTCTATCATAAAATCCCAAGAAATATTTATTTTCCTTCAAAGAAGGTAAATTATTGGGTCACATAGTTTCTAAACAAGGAGTAAAAATTGACGCAGCAAGGGTGGAAGCCATTCAGACTTTTATTTTACCCATAAGCAGGAAGGATATCCAAAGATTCCTTGGAAAAATAAACTTTCCAAGGAGGTTTGTGCCCAATTATGCTGAGATCGTGAGAAGTATTACAGATATGTTGAAGAAAAATGCAGAAGTGAAATGGGATAAGGAACCAAGAGATGCATTTGCTATAATAAAGGAAGCATTGTAGGATGCCCCAATTTTGATTAGCACAGACTATCAAAAATCCTTTAAGGTATTTTCATTTGCATCCCCCACTACTATTGTTGCTGTGTTGTTGTAGAAAAATGAAGACAATAAGGAGCAACTAGTTGCATTTTCATCAAATTTCTCAGAGATGCTGAGCTCAAATACTATATTCTGGAGAAAAAAGTATATTCTTTGTTCACAGCACTGAAAGCCATCAGGACTTATGAGTTGTAGTCCCAAATAACTACTTATGTTCCTAATTCTGTTGTGAAGGACGTGCTGGTCCAAAGTGATGTTGAAGGAAAAAAGGGGAAGTCGATAGAAAAAATACAAGAGTATTATTTGGACATCAAACCCACCAAGCTGTTAAAGGGATAGGGGTTAATGAAGTTGTTGATAGAGAACAATTTTCAATCCTTGGGAATTAATCTGTTGGCACCAATGGATGGAGTTGTAAATGAAGAGGGTCAAAGCAAGTTCAAAACAGGTATCCAATACAAATTTTTGTGCTCTGATTGGTATAAAGATATTGTGCATTGTCTATGTTTCTTTTCCTATCCAACTTCACTGAATAGGACAAAATACATAGCTCTCAAGCTCAAGTCTTAGCCATATGTTATCGTAGAAGTCAAGCTATAGTGGAAAGATCCTACTGGCATTTGTTGTTATTTTGACCGAAAGAGAATCTATTGAAGTCACCAACGAATATCATGAAAGTCTGTGTGGAGGACATTATAGCTGGAAGGTCACTACTCATAAAATTCTTAAGTCGGGCTTCTATTGGCCAACCCTATTTGCAGATTTTTATAGAGTGGTCAGAAGTTGTCAGAAGTGTCAGCTGTTTGCTGAAAAGAAAAAAATTACTCCATTACCTCTCATCCTAGTATTTATTGAAGAACCTTTCAGGCAATTGGGATAGGATTTTATTGGAGAGATCAATCCGCCATCAAGGGGACAGTTCAAGTGGATTCTGATTGCCACTGATTATTTTACAAAATGGTTGAAGAAATACCCACTAAGAAGGAAAATTACCAAGTGGTTATGAAGTTTTTGGAGGAAATGTTTTTCAGCAGATTTGGATGTCCAGTCAAAACTGTGATTGATAATGCTCAGGTATTCAACTCTGCTCGTTTCATAACATTTCGTATCAGAGCTTTGGATTCTAGGTTTTCGCTTCTCCAAAAAGGTCATTGTGGAATTTTAGCTATAGATTTTTTTATACGAAGGTTCAGAAGTTGAAATGTTTAGAACATGAAGGAAAAATCCTGAGGAACATCGTTGCAAAATTTCAGAGCTTGGTTTGCAATATTTTTGGAGATATGATTTGTGGAAGTTAGGGCTTTTTGTAGGCTCTGAAATTTAACCTAAACAGGTCATCACATAATTTTCTCTATAAATTGTTTTCTACGAGGGTCCAGAAGCCAAAATTTTCACAGAGCGAAGCTGAAATCCTAAGGAACATCATGGAAAAACTTTAGAGCTTTTTTCGTATTATTTTGGGAGGTAGGGTCTATGGAAGTTAGGGATTTTACAGGCTCTCGAATTTCATCTCAAAGGGGTGATCGTGGGAAAATATTCATAACTCTCTCTCTGAGCATTAGATTGGAATTTTGTAAATAATGGCCATAATTACACGGAATTTACTTTACTTTCTATCAATTTCAGAGTCGAAGGAGGAAACAACGACATGTGGCAAGTCGTACAAGTTTCTTTATTGAACCAGTCTGTAATTAGGTCATTGTGGGAGATTGGACATAACTTTGTCGTAAAGAATACAAATCAGGTCAGACCTGTGGAATTCAAAAGAGGATTAAGAGTGCTACCTCAGGACCAAATGTCAGATATTGAAGATCTGAAATCACAGAGATAATTCAATTTCAATATAGAGCTCCTCGAAAGAAAGAAAAAGGTGTGTATTTGTTTTTACGAATTGCATAAGTCTTGTGTAAAAAATCAGTTTGAAGTGATTCCAAGAGCCTATTGATCAGATATTTCAGTATTGGGGTTCTAAAATGCCTCCTAAAAAGAATTAAAAACCCATTAAGCCCTCAAAATACTCTACTATGACTTATGAAGTTGAAGAATTGCAACATGATCTATCAAATTTACAAGAGCAAGTGCACCAAATTTCGCTCTCGCAAAGAGAAACAAAAATGAAATGGAAGTTTTGAAGAAAGGAGTGGAAGTGAAGATGGATGGCTTGAAGAATAATATGGATGGTTTGAAGAAAGGAGTGGAAGCTAAGATGGAGGACATGGAAGAAAAAATGAAAGACAACATGGAAAACATGAAGAATGATCTAAAAGCAGACATGGAAGTTTTGACAAAGTTGATACAAGAAATGGTTCCTAATGGCAAAAATATAGTAGAATAAACTCATGATGAGAATAAAATAGATGTTAATCGTGATTTAATAAACTATAATGTTGGATGGAAGAACCACCATATTCCAAAGATGGATATGAGGAAGTTTGATGGAAAGGATCCCGTAACATGGATACTATAGATGGAGCAATATTTTGATCTCAATAATGTGAAAAACACACAAAAGGTACACATTGCAACTTTACATTTAGAACATAATACATTTGTATCGTATCAATGGCTTTGATCCCGTAAAAAAATTGTCACTTGGTCAATTTTTACGAAGGAAATGATAGCACATTATGAGGATACAACGAGCAACACATTCTTTAGCCAATTGATAAATCTTAAACAAAAGGGTTAAGTGGTGGAGCACATTGAGGACTTCCAAAAATTGAATATAAGGGTAACTGATAGTCTAGAGGAACATAGGATTGATGTATTCATAAGGAATTTAAAGGATAACATCCAACATGAAGTTCATGTTTGGGAACCTGATTCATTGGAGAAGGCATTTAGGTTGGCAAGAAAAATTGAATGTAAAATTATGGAAACAAGGAAGCCTTCCACTCACATCTATAAAGATGGAAGTGTTCCTACTCCTAGACTTCCACAACCTACCAGGTTGAAACCACAATGATTGGAAGAAAAAAAGACAAAAGGGCTTTGCTAAATTTGTGATAGAAAATACAGTAAAGGTCATAAGTGTGCTGAGAATAAATTATTTTACATAGATTGTGAGAGGAAGAAGAAAATGAACAAGAATATTCAAAAGAAGAGGATATACACTAGGAACCAGCCCTAGAAGAGGAAGAAATGAGTCCAACCATATTGTGTAATGCATTGGTAGGAATTACCACTCCTCAAACTCTCAAGATAGAAGGACATATCAAGAAGAAAAAGGTAATAGTGTTGATTGATACAGGTAGTACCCATAATTTTATTCATTGTAAGGTAGCAAAGGAATTGAATTGTTTCCTATACCCAGCACCAGAATGTCAAGTGATGGTTGCAAATGGAGGAACTATAAATTGATCTAGAAAATGCCATAATATCAAGCTAACCATGGGGGGATGTGTATTGAATAGTCCAATGCTTTCCATTCCAATGGGAGGCGCTGATGTTTTACTAGGAGTACAATGGTTACAATCTTTAGGGATGGTAGCTTTTAATTTTCAAGAAATTTTCTTGAATTTTTTTTCAGAAGGAAAGGAAGTTGAATTACGGGGTATCACAGGGAAGTCGGGAAAGATAATAAGATCTAATGTCATGAAAAATCTTATGAAGAAATAACAACGAGGCGTAATTGCACAATTATGCTCACTAGAAGTTCCAACATCAAAATCATCTATTTCTGGAGATCTCCAAAAAGTCTTGGACAATCATCCCAAGATGTTTGAAACTCCCAAAGGAATCCCACCTATTCATGACCATGATCATGCTATTCATTTGATTCCATGAAGTGTTCCTCCAGACATTAGGCCTTATAGATATCCTTATGTCCAAAAGAGCGAAATTGAATGTATGATTGCAGAAATGTTGGAGCCTGGTATAATTCAACCTAGTCAAAGTTCTTTCTCTGCTCCATTAGTATTGGTGCACAAGAAGGATGGATTATGGCGCATGTGTCTGGATTATAGGGAGCTCAATAAGCTCACTATTAAAGATAAATTTCCCATTCCTGTGATTGATGAATTAATGGATGAATTACATGGAGCAATTTATTTTACCAAGTTGGATCTTTGTTTAGGATATCATCAAATTAGAATGAAGACTGAAGATAGTCCGAAAACAACATTTCAAACTCATGAGGGTCATTATGAAGTTTTGGTCATGCCTTTTGGCCTTACCAATGCACCTTCTACATTTCAAGGGTTGATGAATTCCATTTTCAAACCCTTCCTTATAAAGTTTGTGCTAGTATTTTTTGATGACATACTAATGTACATCAGGTCTTGGAAGGATCATGTTCAACATGTTGATAGGGTGCTCAAACTATTGCAGGAGAAAAAATTATATGCAAAAGCATCCAAATGTTTCTTTGGAGTACAAGAGGTGGAATATCTGGGTCATATTGTATCTCACGAGGGTGTTAAGGTAGACCCTAAAAAAATTAAAGCCATTAAGGAATGGAAAGTCCCCACAACCATAAAGCAGTGGTGAGGATTTCTCGGGTTAACAAGGTATTATTGCAAGTTTGTTAAGAATTATGGGAGAATAGCAGCACCTCTAACAACATTATTGAAGAAAGATGCATTTTCATGGACTCCTAAAGTAACTAAGGCCTTTGAACATCTTAAAGAGGAAATGTGCCTAGCACCAGTCTTAGCTATGCCAGATTTCACAAAAACCTTTATTGTTGAATGTGATGCCTTAGGAAATGGAATTGGTGTTGTTTTAATGCAAGATGGAAGACCCATTTCTTTTGAAAGTCTTCCAATCAAAGGAAAGTATTTACAAAAATCTATTTATGAGAAGGAAATGTTAGCAATGCTACATGCACTAAATAAATGGTGACCTTACCTAATGGGAAGACACTTCAAGGTAAAAATTGATCATGATATTCTTAAACACTTTTTTGAAAAAAGAAAATATTTAGAAGAGCAACAAAAATGGGTCACAAAGATGTTGGGTTATGACTTTGAAATAATCTACAAAAAAGGGAAGCTAAATTTTGTTGCAGATGCACTCTCAAGAAAGAATGAAGAGGTGGAAGCATTGCTTTGTGCCATTTCTATTGTCCAACCAGATTGGATAATCGAAGTAAGGGATGAATGGAAGAAGGACAAAGAAATATGGACACTCATTCAAAATTTGCAGTAAGATACTAGTACATTTGATACATTTAGTTGGAAAATTGATTCCTTATGGTACAAAGATCGCTTATATCTTTGTAAGAGTTCGCAACTAAAACAAAATATTCTTTTGGAATTGCACTCTTCTCCTTTAGGAGGTCACTCAGGAATTTTAAAAACTTACCACAAGGTGAAGAAATATTTTTTTTGGGATGAGCTTAAATCTGATATTCAAAAGTTTGTAGCAGAACGTTTGGCTTGCCAGCAAAATATTGAGACAATTAAGACCCTGGGTCTTCTACAACCTTTATCCATTCCAAATCAAGGTTGGGAGGAGATTTCAATGGATTTTATCACAGGTTTACCCAAGTTTGAAGGAAATAGTGTCATCATGGTGGTAGTTGATAGAATTACCAAGTATGCACACTTTTGTGCATTATCTCATCTATTTAAAGAAAGTACAGTTGCTACTAAATTTATGGACACAATCCAAAAGCTACATGGAAACCCAAAGATTATTGTGAGTGATAGAGATCCCATTCTTACTAGAAATTTCTGGATGGAGTTATTTTCTTGTTTGGGTACTCAACTAGATCATGGCTCATCTTATCATCCTCAATGCTATGGTCAAAATGAGATAGTGAATAAATGTTTGGAAGGATAGCTTCGTTGTTTTGTATCTGATAAACAAACAAAATGAGTCAAGTGGTTACCACTCGTTGAATGGTGGTATAACATTTCCTTCCATACTGCAACAAAAATGACCCCATTTATGGCACTTTATGGATATCATCAACCGTCCATCATATCATATTTAAGAGAAAATTCTAAGGTTCAAGCAGTGGAATATCACATCGATCATCAACAAGAAGTTCTACAACTCTTAAAGGATAACCTAAATTTGGCACAAAATCGAATGAAACAACAAGCAGATCAACATTGCAGTAAGAGAAGTTTTGATGTAGGAGACTGGGTATTTTTACGGCTACAACCATACAAACAAATGTCCCTCAAGCAAGCTAAGAAGGATAATAAATTATTGCCAAAGTACTATGGTCATTACAAGATGTTGCAAAAGATTGGTACTATGGCATACAAATTGGAGCTTCCTACTTCTTCGCGAATGCATCTAGTTTCCATGTTTCATGCTTAAAGAAGGTTATAGGTGAAAATCTACCAGTTCAAACAATATTGCTAGAACTTGATGAGGAAGGAAAAATCATATTGGAACCTGAAGTGGTCACGGAAACAAGAACACGACAACTAAGAAATCAATAGATTTCCGAGTATCTCATCAAGCAGAAGAACTTACCCACTGAAGATTCTACATGGGAGGATGAGAATTTTATACAGAAGCACCCAGAGCTACTCAAGTGTTGAAGACAACACATTTTTGAAGGAGAGGGGCATGTTAGGTCCCTATATTACTAGTTTAGTCCCTTATTGTTATTTGTGTACCTCTGTAACCCCAATATTGTTATTATTGTGCCCTTTCAGTATTATTGTTAGGTCAGCTAGGATTATATTGTGGACCCATGGACTCCAATATATATAAGGAGGTTTTGGTCATTTGTATCATCCAAGAATTTTTCATTTATGTAATGTATTAGAGTTTTCCCCCTCGAAGTGGCTGATTTATAAGGCGTTGATCTCTCTTTTCTTCTATTTTTGGAGCTGGTTTCATAACATATGCATATTTAAAGGTGTATGATAAGAAAATAATTCAGGACACCATTCCAATTAAGCCTGATCAAAAGCATTTTCGGAAAAGTTTGAGAAGGATCAACCCGAGATTGCTGCCATCAATTGAAAAAGAAGTGAACAAAATTTTTAAGTCTGGCATTATTGTTCCTATCAGATTTTCTTATTGGATATCGAATTTGGTCCCAGTAAAAAATAAGACTGGAGAAATCTGGCTCTGTATAGATTTCAAGAACTTGAAAAAAGTATCTCTAAAGGATAATTATCCACTTCCCAAAATGGATCATATCCTTCAAAGAGTTGTTGGGTATTCCCAGATGTCTTTGTTGGATGGATATTCAGGATACAATCAGATTCTAGTGCATGAGGATGATCAGGACAAGACAACATTTACTACACCTTTGGGCACATTTAAGTATTCAAATATGCCATTCGGTCTAAAAAAATGTAGGGGTCACATTTCAGCGGACCATGGACATATCATTTGCCAATGAAAAAGATGTTTTATAGGTTGTTTATTTGGATGACTTGACAATGTTTTCACATTCATTAGGGGAATTTTGAGGTCTAAAATGGGCCTCCTAAGAAAAATGTACAACTAAAATAAACTTTATATGAACCAATAGGATTTAAGATAATGATGTCAACCATGGGGGATGATTCACTATTTTTGGAGTAAAAATGTAAAAATATTAAAAAATAATAAAATAATAAAACTATTTTTTCAATTCGTATTTTCAACTTATCTCCCTAAGGGTTTACTCAAATTTTGAGTAGGAATACTCATTGGATGCAAAATTTAATTCCTCATCCAAGGAGTACCCATGTTGCATACTTTTGATGGACTCTGCTACATGAAAAATAAGAAATACATAAAAAAACGTGATTGCAATCACGTTTTTGTGTATTTCTCATTTTTCGTGTTCAAAAGTATGCAACATGGGTACTCCTTGGATGAGGCATTAAATTTTTCATCCAACATGTATTCCCACTTGAAATTTGAGTAAAACCTTAGGTAGATAAGTTCAAAATACGAGTTGAAAAAGTAGTTTTTTTTTCCCCTTTAAAATTTGATGATGTAATCAAATCTTATTTTATTATTTCCACTATTATTTTATAATTTCCTTAGGAGGTCCATTTTAGACCTCAAAATTCCCCTAATGTCTGATGATGAACATTTGCATCATTTAAGAATTTTTTTCGAGAGATGCAGGAAATTCAGAATCTCAGTCAACCCAAATAAAAGCCTTTTTTCCATGGAGGAGGGCAAACTTCTTGGTCACATCATCTCCAAGGATGTGATCCAGATTGACCCTTCTCGTGTTCAAGAAATTCAATAGATTGATTTCCCTTGTAGAAAAAATGAAATGCAAGCATTCAATGGTAAGATGAATTTCTTATGCAGATTTCTTCCTAATTTGGCTGAGCATCTTAAAGAGTTGACAAATATTTTGAAGAAAGATAATGATGTGAAGTAGTCTGAAGATGCCCAAAAGTCCTTCAACTCAGTAAATTTTTCCTTGACCACCGCTCCTATTTTAATAAGTCCTGATTATTCTATTGATTTCATACTATTTTCATTTTATTCTGAGCATACCATAACAATAGTCTTGATGCAGAAAAAGGATAAAACTGAGCTACCAATTGAATGTTTCAGTCGCAATATTAGAGATGTAGCCCTTTGGTACAACATCATATAGAAATAGGCTTTGGCTTTGGTAAAAGCACTGAAATATTTCATATTTTATAATTTAAATTCACATACTCTCGCTTATGTGCCTAGTACAACTGTAAAAGAAGTTCTTACGTAGACAGAACCAGAAGGTAGGAGAGGGATATGGATGGCATCACTACTAGAATATGACCTTAAGATCAAGCCCACCAAGCTGATCAAAGGCCAGGGCTTAGCCAAGCTCATGGCTGAGTCAAACCTCCATTCTATAGACATCAATCTAATTTTAGCCTTGTCCGATAACAAAGAAGAAGTGAATCTCATTCAAGTATTTGATATATTTTTGTCATCTCCATGATATTATGATATTATATATGTTTTGCAACATCTAAACCCTCCTCCAGGCATAAATAAGAGTCAAGGTAGGTCTTTGAAGCTCAAAACTTCCAAGTATTGCATATTGGAAAATGCACTTTACTGGAAGGATCCTGGAGGTGTTTTGCTGAATTGTTTGGTCGAAGATGAATCTAAAGAAGTGATGAATGACTTCCACAAAGGGGATTGTAGGGGACACATATATTGGAACACCACGACCAATAAAGTATTGAGAGCGGGATATTATTGGCCGATAATTTTTTCAGATGTGTACAAAATAGTAATGAGTTGCCATGAATGTCAAGTTTTTCATGGTAAAAGAAAGCTTCTCCCATTAGCTCTACAACCTATTTTAGTGCATGCACCATTTTAGCAGTGGGGCCTAGATTTCATAGGAGAGATTCACCCATCATCATCCGCACAACGATGTGGATATTGATAGCCACAGTTTAATTTAAAAAGTGGATCGAAGCGATCCTGACCAGGAAAGCAATATATTCTGTCATCATTTAGTTTGTAGAAACTGATATCTTGTCTCGTTTTCGTTGTATTAATAATATTATCACAGATAACGCGACAACATTCAAGTCTAATAATATGAATTATTTTTGTGGCAGATATAACATCCAGTTGGGACACTCTACAACCTACTACCCAAAAGGTAATCGATTGGCAGAGTCCTCTAATAAATCCTTGATCAATATCATTGAGAAGATGTTAGAGGAAAATAAAAATAATTGGCATAAGAAGCTGATCAATGCATTGTTGGAAGACTGGATGAGTAGTAAGAAGTCTATTGGAATGTCTCCTTTTCAAGTTGTGCATGGTGTCAATATTGTATTTCCTTCATCATTAGTAGCCCCGATTATGAAATTATTTCAAGATGCAGGGATTGAGGAAAATGATGTACAATGTCGGATTAATCAAATGATCCACCTTCAGCAGATGAGAGATGAGGTATTTCAGAACACCTCAAAGCTCCATGATAAGATTAAAAAAATCTATGACTGGAAAACAAAGGAAAACAACTTCAAGGTTGGAGATGTAGTACTCCTTTGGGATGCCAAAAATGAGGATAAGGGTAAGCATGTAAAATTCGAGAATCTATGGAAATGGCCATATCATATTTCAGCTTCTTGTGGACAAAATGATTTTCTGCTACAAGAGATGAATGAACAAGAATTCTTAGGAGGACCACTCAATGGTAGGCTCCTTAAGCACTATCCTTTCTGAAGTAAATTTCTCAAATAGTTCCCCATTTCATTGTAAATATAAATTTACCTTTTATGCAAGTGTGAAGTAGAGAATCAATGGACTTCGTAGCCCGAAGTGAAGGCCATGGAGTTTCACTAATTTTTTACTTTTTTCAAAGTTAATGTTTTAGTCAAGTCAACATTGAGTCAATTTTTAGTCAATTTTGAGTTTATATTGAGTCAGTATATTTCATCTGAGTTATTAGTTTTCAGTTGTGTTTATTATTTTGAGTTTTTGACCATATTGGCCAAATGGATAAGGCTTGCTGTTCTATGGTGTTCTTGACACCTCTTTCAAAGCTTCCATCCCCAATATGTCCTATGTTAGTGTCAGTATTTGCATCCTGCCGATGAGTGATAAAAAATCCTCTTTTCATATCATATTAGGGTCTCATTCAGAAATTTTTTCATTTCACTAGGTCATCATTCCAAAATTTACTCACTGATGCTAGCCCTAAAATAATTTTTTTTTGAACTTTTCCTAAGTTTCCATTACTTGTTGGCTCATTTTCATAATTTGTTGAATGACCATAATTCTTGAGTTTATATCACTTGTTTAATCATGTCACCATTAATTTCATTCATTCAAGGCTCTCATTAGGTCTTTAGGGTTTTTCAAGGTTTCATGAGGTTTCTAGGGTTTTTCAAGGTCTAATAATAAACCATTTCCATTGCATAAGAGAAGCAAGTAAGAATGTGATCAAAATAACCTATCTTTACCATGTAAAGATGATTTGTAAGGAGTAATTCTAATTCCAAGATGTAGTTTTTATTTTCCATTATGTAATTTCATGTCACTCAATTTGTAATAAGTTCATGATTCCCAAGCTTCCAACTCAGCGTTCCACATGCCAATAAAAGCATCAAAAGTCAAATGTACTAAAGAATTCTCAATCATAAAATGATCAATGTGTATATTATGAAGTGAAAAAGAGAAAAGGTAAAGTTTCAAAGTGTAAAGTGAAAGAGAATAAAAGAGAAAGTGGATCCAAAGACCCAAAACATCAAATTCATCAAGTATAAAGACCACCATAAGACAAATAAGAAGCTCAGTTTTTAGTGTCACCATCAAGCACGCACTCTCTTATCTCAAAAAGCCATTTTGTAGGGTAAAAATTTGAGTTTTTAGTTGGTGCTTCATTTTTGGAGGGTGGCACTGTGCTTTTTGAACTAGCGCTGCCCTTTTGGACAAGTGTGATGTGTTTTTTTTTTCTGAAGGGTGTTGAACTTCTAGGTAAGGTGTTGTGCTTTTGTCCAGTTTGCCCAGAAAGCAACAAAACTCATACGAACTTATTCTAACCTCCAAAAAATATTCTTATCACCTATTATAAATTAAATAAGACATATTTTCCTCCTCCTTGCATTCTTCAAGAGCATTTTCATGGTGTTTTTTTCCATGAAAAATTGGCAGTTTGTCTAGTTGAAAACCCTAATCCCATCTCCCCATTCCCAATGATGCCCACAAACCCTACATTACCTTCCTACATCACTATAAACTCCATCCCTACCCCTACAAAAATATATCCCTTTCCCTAAATCCCTTTCCCCTAAACCCTAAGTCCTATGTATTTCAAATTTCCTAGGAACCCATACCCAAAACCTATAATAAAATTATCATTTCTAATTCCCTAATAATTTTAATCCTATATCACCTACCAAAGTTCAATAACCCCTTCCCTCATCTCCCTAATTTTTCCTAGACCTATCCTTACTCCCTAAACCTATCCCCACACCCATTTCCTCATCCCTGGGGTTTCTAGATCAAAAACACCATGGAATAAGACAAAGATTACATGGAGGAAGAGGAGGATAGACAAGAAGAGGAAGATAGACTAGAAGAGGAGGATAGAAAAGAGAGAAGCCCACATAAGGGAGGGAGAACCATAAGGCTTGAGCCCACCAACACCAAAGAACTGATGGCTTCACCAATGATAGACTCTTGATTTCAATATGTTGGTTGCCTTCATTTCTACAATATCATTGAAAAATTTCAACACCACCCTATTTTGAGCAGACTTTTCATTTCAAACCTCGAAGACAATCAGGTGACCCTTGCAGGTGTAACCTTCACCATATCTACATCTATCATTGTTTTTACCACGAGGATTCCAAAAATGGCTGAGAGGTGGTTTAAATCCAAAGACTTGGATGATCAGTATTATGAACCATTCATCAAACCAAGGTACATAAATGAGAGAAGGAGAGTTTTTCCCTTCCGCCATCTTCTTGATAGGTATACTCCCATAATGAAGATCATCATGAAGTGCTTATATTGTGAAGGAAGGTTCTTCAGACTCTATACATATCATATTATAATACTTATGCACTTCATAAGAGTCAAATTTCTGAATATCCCATGCTATCTGTTCAGGAGCATAAACAAAATGGCATACATTGTACAAAGGAGATATTATGACAAGCATATGAACAACCTCTTTCACCACTCTCTCATCAAGATCATTTTCCTCCATCACCTTAATCAGTTTCATATTTCATTGGACACCTTCATTTCCAATGATATCTTCACAACTCCACAAGCTCAACATTCTGAAGATATGCCTTCTTCATCTCATCCTACTGATCAACATATGAATATCAACCTCCTCCATCTCAGCCCACAACACCTACTCCTTCATCAGCTCAGCCTACAACACCCATTTCACCACTATCATCACCATTTCAGGGTCATATTGTGACACCTAAGAGAGCTATGGTTAGCAACCTTAAAAGGGTTGAAATGGTCACATTGGTTAGAACATATCAGAGAGGGTATAGGCAAGTGTTTTCTCCATGGAAAGTAGAAGGGACATTTCCTTCTTCATCAGAAAAGCAAGTATAGAAGGGAAAGGAAAAGACGACAAAGTAAAATGTTCATGAGGAATTCAGCCATGAGGAGGAAGACCTCCATGAGAAAGAGACAAAATTTGACCTTGTTGACTTGTATGAACAAGATGATCATGAGGCCTCCAATTTGATTGTGAAAGAGAAGGATGCCCAAATTAGAGAGCTTTAGATTAACTTAGAGAGCTATAAGTTTGTCATTTATTTTCTTGAGCAGGAGAATAAGCAGCTAAAGGATAAGAAAATTCTCATGGAGCTAGAGCTACTTAAAATAAACAAAGGTAAAGCTATTATGCCACCTAATGACCCTAACCAGCATGACATCCAAAGTAGTAGAAAAAGACCAAAAACAAGAGTTCTTAAAAGGGCTTTACAAAAACAGATAATTGAAGATGAAAAAATAACTTTTGAGGAAATGATTGCCAAGGAAGTTGAGGATCACAGAGAGACATGGCTTGAAAGGGTCAACATCCATATTGAAAAAATCCCCCACAAGTCAAACAAGGACAAAAATATGCTCAGAAACTTGTCAAACATGTACATCACAAGGAACAAGGTTTGTAGCATCAAACTTAATCAATTGGAGGAGAAACACAAGAAAACCATAGCAAAGAAAAAGGAGGGAGACAAGCATGACATCCTTGGAGAGGCATCCATCATTGCTTAGCACACTTCATCAGGCCTCTATAGCACAATTTTAAAGAAATTTTGGGGAAGTTTAGAAACGTTTTAACTTTTTTCACATTTTGATAGTTTTGCACATTTGTTTTTTCTAGGGACCTCCAATGACAAAACTGAAGGCACCATTGGATTCAGAAGGCCAAATACAGTCACCATAGAAAATTTTATAAGATTTTTTGGGCCAAATTGTTTGTCAAAAAGTCAAAAAACACCTTTTTGCCCTGTTTTTGAGGTTGGCGCTATGCTTTTGACTAGTATTGGGAGAATTAAGTTTTGGAGGGCAAATCAACACCATTTTGGAAACTAAGCACAGATCTGGGAACCAAACAGGACAATATTTCCAATGAGTTATCCTAAGCTCAATTTGGACACTGGGAAGCCCTTCAAAAGTAGAGATGAAGTTGGTGTTGTGTTTTTTTACCAATTTTCGGTGTTTCCTGAAATTTGTAAATTTTCTCAAATTTCTCAGTTTCACCTTGGAAAATGATTTTTTTACCAATGTAATTCAAGTATGTAAATGTAATAATCATTTTTTTAAGTTACCTAGGGGTAAATTCATTAGGTAAAAAATCTTTATGAGATGTAATGAATCAGTTTACAAAAAGTGAGGGATGAGTCAGTTTGACTTCCCTACACTCTAGGTATGTAGTTCATTTTTTGGTGGAACAACTCCTTAACTTAGGGATTCGAACCCTAAGGTCGGGAGAGGTTGTTTGATGTCTATATATTTCACTCCTTGACTCATTTCATAGGTTTGAAATTGTTGGATTTTGTTGCATTGACCAGAGACTCTAGTGTATTCAGTATTTGGCAGGAATTAATGAAAGAGTTGCAGTTATTTCTTTGGGATACCTGTGGTATGGAAATTTAACACTGTTTCTTATTCTGTTACATATGTGTGACTATTTTTTACTCTCCATGATCCATTTAATTTCTATTTTATTTTGGTTTTAAATTTGATAGGCATAATATATCTTCTATGCTTTGTTTTGGGAAAATCTTCATAGCTTGTTTCATTTCTTCAGTTTAGAAAAAATACATGCATTGTCTTGATATTTGTAGCACCTCACCAGTTTGATCCATCCCATTAAAAAAACCTAACGTTTTTGCCTTCCTACCTACCTTTACCCATTGAATGTACCACAATCCTAATCTTATTTTCCCTGACCTAGCCTCTTTGACCTAATTCACCCATCCAGAAAACCAATTCAAATAAACAAAATCCCTGTAATCATACCTAGCCTAAAACCCTAATTCATCCAACCCTATTGGTTGTGATTTTGTGGAGAGAGCCCTCTCCAGTTTGGTAGGGCTAGCAACCAAGCTAAAAGGTTTTTATGTGGTTACCTTTGTTTGGACTCTTTCTCAGCCCTAGAGATCCGATGGAGTGATAACATAGTGGCGCCGTTTCCGGGGAATGAAATATTTATTTTTCCTGGGTGTACAACAAGAATCATTCGAATTTGGCCCTTTGGATGATATGATTAAGTTTTATAAAGGCTGACTTGAGATAATTGTAGTGCCAATATGTAGAGTTGGCTTCGAGAAGATACACCAGAGCAAATATTGATCTTGATCCGGCTGATCCAGTCGAAGATCCAGAGAAGATTTTCTGGAAGCATAGATATAAAGCTACATAGATTCATTCAAGTCCAATCCCATTGGTAAGATCTTATTCACTACCTGCTAAAGTTCTATCTCTTGAATATATACCATTTGATCTAAAATTTGAATTGTCATTGTTTCGATCTAAGTCTGAAACTTCTTTAGCCGACATAGTCTTTGATCCTTTAAGGCTCTTTGAGGTCAAGTCATTATCTGAGTAAGATCTTAGTTCTCTGAAACTTGAAGAAAATTACTTTTTGAAGATATTAAACCTGAATCAGATTTTGACACCAAAGTCTGGAGCCAATTCTACCAGCAAGATTCAATACCTATATCGACTCAACCCCAATCAATTGTTTCTTTTTCATCTACACCCTTAAACCTCATCACTTATACCTACTACTTCAGTATCTACAACTACTACTTCACTACCCATTCAACCAACTCATCCCATTGTCAATCCAACACTTCACTTAGTAGGAATCATGGCCACATTTGCCCCACTTATCTTACCTACTCAATTGAATGATTTACCTTAGGGTTATGGCCAGACTTCCCTTGTTTGATGAAAATTTTTCCATAACTTCAAAGCAACACATTGTCAAAGTCACTGACTTCATAGGCTTGGAAGAAGTAGATGTTGACAATGCCAAAATGAGAATTATAGACTAGAGCTTCTCTGGAGATGTCAAAACTTGGTTTAGATCCTTGAATAAAAATTCTATTGCCACTCCAGACCAAATGGTTGATGCATTTATAGCCTGATGGGAAGTGAATAAAAACCATTTACAGTTGATTTCTAAGTATGAGATCATAAAGATAACTCCCAATGAATCAGTCCAAGATTTTAATACTCTCTTCAATAGAACTTATAATTCAATTCCCATTGAGATCAAGCCTCCTCCACGCTTAGCTCTCATACGTTATTCAAATGCATTTTATCTAGAAATGGCATACCAATTAAGGGAAAGAAGTCTGGCTACATTGGAATATATGAAAAAGAATGCAATCAGCGTTGAAACAAATATGTCGATGAAAATATCTAGAACTAGAGGTGAGAGAAAAGTCACTATTAAAGATGAACGGTCCACCTCATCTTCCGATGCCAAAATGGACACTTTGATAAGGACGATTGAAATAATGGTTGAGAGGATGTCCATCACTGAAAGACAGCCTGGGGTCAGAAATCCTAACTTCAGAGGCCAACAACAGCCCCAGTTAAGGATCAAGTAAAGAGAACATCGGGCCCTTGAGTAACAAGCACAACAACAACAAATTAGGACACCCTTGTAGCAAAATAATTCTCATGGAATAGAAGAAGAAGATGAAAACACGATTGTTGAGGAAAATATGCTTTTAAATGCTGATGGTCAACCCATGTTTTTGACATAAAATGAAGATTATTTTAAAAAGAAAGACGAGCCTAAGGATGAATATTTTATACTTTCCAATGATCATGAGTTGGAGATCGAATTAGATGATTATCAGTGGGGTTACTTGAATGCACTAAGTTCACAATAGAGGTAGTACTCATTGAGGAGTAGAGATGTTCTAGTTAATCCCATTCATAAAAGGGCATCTCAATAGAAATATACTCAAACAAAACTGAATCCTCAAGGTAATCTGAGCAAAGGAAAAGAGCCTGCAACTAGGAATCAGAGCAAGGTAAATAAGCCATCTATAGGTTCAAGAAGTAAGGAAAAGGATATTCAGAAGAAAGAAGCTCCATCAAAGGACCATGCTGAAAAAAGAGACATCGTCATTAAAGGGGTATACAAATCTACTTCTTTCAGCCTATAAACTGAAATTTCAAAATTGAAAGTGTCTATATATTTAACTGAGCTTGTCAATAATAACCAGTATAAGTCCCATGTAGCTAAAATTCTAAAAGTAGACCCTCTGTCCGACATGGTAAATGTCGAAGATGACTAGACCAAACTTATTTTTGGTCCTACTATTGATGGTCAATTAGAGGATAGCAAGGTTCCCCCATTCTATTTGAGTCTAAGAACACACCAATGCATTTTACACAATTCCATGTTAGAATCTAGAGCCTCCCATAATCTAATACCAAAAGCCATTATGGAGAAGTTGGGCATAGATATCACTTGTCCTTACATGAATTCTATTTCTTCGATTCAGGTAGAGTCTGTGGTATTGGCCTCATTAAGGATTTGTTAGTTTCCCTAGAGAAGATTCCAGCAAAGAATGTTTTGATGGATGTGGTGGTAGTTGACATAATGCCACGGTTTGGTATTTTACTATCAAGATATTTGGGAACGAAGTTGAGAGGCACTTTGCAATTAGAATTTTCTTATGCAACCATCCTAGTTTTTGGACAATTGAGAAATTTGTAGCATGAAACAAGGATGAAATATATGATCACAAGCAAATAAAAGACCAACAATCATCTGATAAATGTTGTACATACAAATTTAGAGTCGTGTATTTTTTTTAGTGATAGCGGCTTAAATGATGTAGATAACCAGCTCATAGAAGTAGAAGATGTTCTAGAGATTCATAATTGCATCAGAAAAGTCATAGAAAAGGAAAAAGAGAATCTTCCGAGTTCATCAAAACAACCATTATATGAGGCAGAGAAAAACTCAAAACAACCATTAGATAAAGAAAAAGAAATTTTGGAACAACATGAAGAAAAAATTCAGAAAGTTGTGCCAAAACATAAATCAAAGTTCCAGCACTTGGAGGATGAAAATGGTCTATGGTCCATGAATTTTTATGGTGCCTTGGGGAAATATGGGGCAGGCATTGGAATTTGGGTCTGCAACCCTTTTCATCATTCTGGTAAGGTTCCTAAAAATTTTAGATTATGCTCATATAAGTTAACTTTTGATTTCACTAACAATGAGGCGGAGTATGAAGCAGTGATTACTGGCCTAAAGATCTTGAAGAAATTGGGTACAAAACAATGTCAGTACGTGGTGATTCAGAACTTTTGATTAAGCAAGTTAAAGGTGAATATCAAGCTAACCATCCACGGAAGAGAGCATACAAGAATTATGTACTAGATATTTTGAAAATTTTTATGGATTATACACTTTCAATTGTGCCAAGGAGTTAGAATCTCATGGCAGATTCATTGGCTACGGCTGCAAGCGATTTCAAGATATACATATTTTCAAAAAGGAAATTTGAGAATCATGTGAAACAACGGCCCACTATTCCCTATAACTTGCGATATTGGAAAGTATTCTGGGATGATAAGCAGGTAAATAACTTTCTCCAAGGTGAGGATGAATTCTAGAATTGTTCCATAAATGAAATTTGCAAAAAATATTCCAATATTCCAAAAGGTCTCATACCTTTGGAAGAATTGTTTGACTAGGATGATGTAGCAAGGAAGCCTACATTGGTTCCTACAGTAAAAGGTGTGGAGGACGTGAACATCAGGACAATGGACAAGCTGAAGATGGTTAAACTTTCCAAGTCTTTATATCCTGAGGTAAAGGCTAAATATATTGATTTACTGTCTGAATTGTTGATGTTTTCGCATGGGAATATGCATATTTAAAGGTGTATGATAAGGACATCATTGAACACACCATTATGATTAAGCCCGATCAAAAGTCCTTTTGGAAAAAGTTGAGAAGGATCAACCTGATATTGTTTCCATCAATTGAAAAAGAAGTGAACAGATTTTTTAAGTCTGACATTATTGTTCCTATCATATTTTATGATTGGATATCGAATTTGGTCTCGGTAAGAAAAAGTATTGGTGAAATCTGGCTCTGTATAGATTTCAGGAACTTGAAAAAAGTATATCTGAAGGATAACTATCCACTTTCCAAAATGGATCATATCGTTCAAAGAGTTGTTGGGTCTTCCCAGATGTTGATGTTGGATGGCTATTCGGGATACAATCAAATTCTAGTGCACAAGGATGATTAAGACAAGACAACATTTACTACACCTTGGGGAATGTTCAAGTATGCAAAGATGCCATTCGGTCTCAAAAATGAAGGGACCACATTTCAGCGGGCCATAGACATATAATTTTCCAATGAAAAAGATGTTTTCTTGGTTGTTTATTTAGATGACTTGATAGTGTTTTCACATTCTGATGATGAACATTTTCATCATTTAAGAATTGTTTTTGAGAGATGCAGGAGATTCAGAATCTCTCTTAATCCAAAGAAAATCCTTTTTTCCATGGAGGAGGGAAAACTTCTTGGTCACATCATCTCCAAGTATGGGATCCAGATTTACCCTTCTCGCACTACAAGATAAAATGACATCGGTGACGGGCAAAAAATGTCACCATAAGCTCATTAGTGACGGCCAAAAGAGCCTTCGTCACCAAAGGTGGTGTCATCGAAAGTATAGGTGTTGTGGTGATATTCAAGGTCCGTCACTAATAATGATTTATAATGAAGGATAGTGACCGTCACCATTTTATATGAGAAATGGTGATGGACAATAGCCTTCATCACCAAAAACCCGAATGTCACCAAAGGTGGCGTCGCCGAAATTATGTGTTGTGGTGACATTCAAGGTCCATCAAAAATATTGATTATAATAATAGATAGTGACTCTCACCATTTCATATGAACAACAATGATTTTGATGCATATATATAGCAAGGAAAATTTTAGGGGTGAATTTTAGCCCAAAGGCGAATTTTAAGGAGTTTTAAATTTTGATAGGGTGATTTTTTTATATAAAATCTATTTTCTATAGTTTTATAAAGTTAGTCCTATAATTATTTTAAAAATAATTAATTATTAAATATTAGCCGACCCAATTAAATGCCGATATAACTGAAAAAATAGAATTCGCTCTCGATTTTCTTGTTTGGAGCAGACTTCAATGGCATTCGCCTAGATTTATTGAGTCGGAAGGAGGGGCTGGAGTGATTCGCTCCATTTTTTCATTGGTTGGAGGCCGAATACCCAAGCAATTAGACTGCAACAAGTGAACTTTTTTGGGTTTAAGTGCCAGGTTTGAGAAATCTCTGTTACATGAAAACCATCGAGGATTTTCACTGAACCTTATCTCTGTGAAACTCATTCCATACGGCGAGGGCAGAGCACACAAGAATGGGACAATCTTGGATAGTTAAACAGTCAGTAATTTTTACACCTAAGATTGATGGCACAGAACCTTACCTAATTTCTTCAGGACTAATTTGAGTCAGGACCAACACATTAAGGGCAACGAGGACCTTAATTTCAAAAAATCTACCTTGAAGTACAAGCCCTTCGTAACCACTAGGGTTGATCAGGATTTTACTGGCTTGAGCATGATTTTATGGATTGATGACATCCCATTGGTTTATATTTTTTTTGGTGTTCCAACATTGAATAATGGATAATTTAGTATCTTTATAATTGTTTTCCAGTGGACTCATGAAAATTTCGATGGACACAGGAAGATTTTGCTATATATTTGGGTGCATTGAACCCATGTTTAAAAGGACAATAGGGTTTGAAAATGATTGTTCCTTTTCTGCATTAATCTCGTGCATGGAATCATACTAATAAACACTACATGAGATGGGTTGTTACAGGGATTTATTTTGGTTAGTGGTCACTTTGTCCGCCTCTTTGACGAGTCTGAAGCAGGCTGGGATTTTCTTCGTCTCAATATATTTGGTTGCTTTGGGGCAAGG
Source organism: Pinus albicaulis (assembly GCA_034641835.2). Lineage (NCBI taxonomy): Eukaryota > Viridiplantae > Streptophyta > Pinopsida > Pinales > Pinaceae > Pinus > Pinus albicaulis. Next base: position 1,055,458,015 of record CM076575.1, on the reverse strand, counting down.
AGGCTTCAAACCCTGTTTAAAAGCATTTAGTGCTGATCAGTTTGATGAGGACGACCCGAAAGAGAATAAGTATAAGAGTTCATTCTTTAATTGTTGTTATTTTAGTATTTGCATTGGTACTCTTACAGGATTCGCTGTACTCACATATATTCAGGAAGACATAGGATGGGGCCTAAGATTTGCCATTCCTACTGTGGCTATGGCAATAGCACTACCTATCTTCTTATGTGGGACAAAATTTTACCATCATAAACTACCTGGTGGTAGTCCTCTTACTTGAATTGTCCATGTATTTGTTACAACATTTTATAAATGGAACGTTTCCACCTATCAGGAAGAAAAGAACGTAGATCGCATTGAAGAAAAATAAATTTCAATTTTTGGACCAAGAAGACAACAATTGTGTACTGATCAGTGTAGGTAATTCCTCTCTGGTCTTGCTCACTTTACATCTAGTTATATTGCATTTATTAGTACAAACCTATGGAAAATAATTGCCACAAAATTTGTCATACATTGCTAAAAGTGGCTAATGCTGCGACTCAATTTGTTGGAGTCACCGTGGTTTTTCCATTTGACATGGAAATATTGAAATTCCTGGTAATTGAAATAAGATTTTGTAGGAAGAGGGTGGACTGAAAATTTAGTTTTAAGGATATAGCTACTTCCTGACCACGGGTAAGGTATAGTCTATCCTTAAGTCATATTTCTATTTTATTTCAGTCCTGTCCTTGTTGCTTCTTGTGGGTTGCACTCTGTTATGTTCAATTTTAGATGAACTGAGATATTTGTGATGCATATCCTCATTCTCATTTTGCAAGTTTCTTGAAAAAGCTACAGTTGAAGATGAGTGTAAAACAATCTTCAATTGGTGACTATGCACAGTCCAAGAGGTTGAAGAGGTGAAAGATGTTCTTGGGTTGTTACCAATTTGGATGGCATGTTTGATGTATGGGGTTGTCTTTGCACAATCTTCAAAATTTTTCACAAAACAGAGGAGCATAATGGATAGAAAGATTGGAACACATTTTGAGATCCCTGCTGCAAGCTTACAGTGTTTTACTAGCCTATCTATTCTCCTATTGGTGCCTGTTTATGACCGCATCTTTGTTCCAATCACAAGGCGCTTGACACGGAATGAACGAGGGATTACTATGCTGCAAAGGATAGGCACTGGCATGTTTTTCTCCATTATATCAATGGTTGTTGCCGCATTGATAGAGATTAGAAGAATAGAGGTAACAAAGGACAATGGACTAATAGACCTGCCCAATGCAACAATTCCCTTGAGCATTTTTCTGCTGCTTCCACAATATGTGTTATTTGGCATAGTGGATGTATTTTCAATGGTAGGAATGCAAGAATACTTTTATGATCAGATTCCAGACACTATGAAAAGCCTGGGTATTGCTGTGAATCTGAGTGTTTTAGGAGTTTCTAGTTTCATTATCAGATTTCTTATTTCAGTTACTAAGAAGGTTAGTTGCAGAAGCAAGGGGGGTTGCTAGTTCTCAAACAACTTGAACAAATCTCATTTAGACTACTTTGATTGGCTTCTAGCCTCTCTGAGTGTGATCAATCTCTGCATTTACATGTTCCTAGCCAGCTGCTATCCGTATAAAAATGCCCAAAGGTATGTTTCTTATGAGGACGAGGAATCCTTGAGCGGAAGGCCACTTCTTCCTTCACGAGCATATGTTGAGATATTTAAGGGAATTGTTAAGGTATCTTTGTTCAGGCAGAGTTGCATTACTCTCAGGCAAGACAAATTATAGAGCTAGGTATAGTACATGCTATCCTTGATTTCTATGTTGAAAGTGTCCCATCATAAATGAGTGTTTATTTGCAAATGCCTTAGTTATAAGTGGTGCATTTGTATCTTGGAACCCTTCTTAGGATGATTAGGTAACCCTATATACAAATATCATAGTTACTTGTGTAAAGAGAGTGGCCTTCACTGTTTAAAGAGAATGAGATTAACAGGAATTCTGATAAACATTAGAGCTTTAATACAAAGTTAGTTGAGATTATGCTCTTTGATTCACTAGAGCAAGTTTGGTGTCTAGCTCACTTAAAAGAACCATTCAACGTTTCTCACTTGGCTCCACTTCTAGCCCATATCAAAAATTTATATTGAAGAAATGAGATATCTAAAATATATATTGTTACAAGCGAAGCTATTGTGCAAAAGAACCTAACGGTAGATGCATCATTAGTTGACATGCATTTTAAAATAATTAATGATGATTTTAATGAAGGTAAAGAAGGTTAGGTTAATCTAAGAAGGCACTCTTCACATGGATACTTGTGTTTGTTATGAAAGCACCATCTTAGTTGGTTTTGATTGGGTGAGTTAAATCACATGGTTCAATAATAGCCATGAGCTTGTTCAATTTAAAGAACTACAATATATAACTCTCATTTATCGATTTTGTCAACATGCTCATTATCTATTAGTATCTATTGTGTTATACCTGGGTCTTTGGTCTCCATAACCGGAGTAACATGCACTATTGCGAGGTTTCACCTGGGCTGAAAGAATGATTATGAGTTATTATTGTTAAACTTTGAGTGCAACTTATAACAAATGGACAAATAATTTACAATGTAAATATCTTCAACATAAAGATGAAATTTAATCAATATAACAACCATAGCAAAGAAGCACATACAACAACCAAGATTTTTTTCTCATCAGGAACAAATTATTGCTCACCTTTTTTATTTGTCTTCTTTTATAAAGAATGTGCAAACACAGAAATGATGTTGCTTCTAAAATTATGAATTCAATTTGGAAACAACTTCGCTTCTAAAATACAAGAATGCAATCCAAAACTTTCTTTGCACATTCTGTTTACAAATAGAATCTGCCAGTGACATGTTATGCAATTGGGAATACCCTAATAATTTCCCACTTGGAAATACATTGTTCAAGGTTGAATACCCAACTTACCCCTACACCAAGCGAATTTCCTCCTATCCATTGCTTTTTTTGAAGAACATATTTCATTACCTTAAGTCCTCGCCTTGAGTATTGATACCTCACTAGACTCAATTAAACCTCTCTAAAATAGTAGAATTTCACCGTGATATGATTTTTCCATGGATACAACTTGTGATTCTTTCCCAAGGTAATTGCATTCTACTTGTAACAAGTAGGGATGGGTCCATGTTCAAAGTCCAATATCTGTGCATAATTGTGTCAAACAAAAAATGTGCTTGGAAGTCTTTGATGCTGTAGTGTACTTTACTTTGATTAGGAATGGGCATCCACTTATTGTCTCTTACATAGAATTCACAACTCCAAACAATGTAAATAGATATGCACTGGTCAAGTTTTCATTATGAAAAAACCCATACATATGAAGCATCTTGCTTCCATCTCCTTGGTAGCAAAGATCATATTCAATTTTAGATGAACTGAGATATTTGTGATGCATATCCTCATTCTCAATTTTCAGGTTTCTTGACAAAGATATAGTTGAAGATGAGTTGGACAATGAGTGTAAAACAACCTTCAATTGGCGACTATGCATAGTCCAAGAGGTTGAAGAGGTGAGAGATGTTATTGGGCTGTTACCAATTTGGATGGCATGTTTGATGTATGGGGTTGTCTTTGCACAATATTCAACATTTTTCACAAAACAGGGGAGCACAATGGATAGAAAGATTGGAACACATTTTGAGATCCCTGCTGCAAGCTTACAATGTTTTACTAGCCTATCTATTCTCCTATTAGTGCCTGTTTATGACCTCATCTTTGTTCCAATCGCAACGCGCTTGACAGGGAATGAATGGGGGATTACTATGATGCAAAGGATAGGCACTGGCATGTTTTTCTCCATTATATCAATGATTGTTTCCGCATTGATAGATATTAGAAGAATCGAGGTAGCAAAGGACAATGGACTGATAGACCTGCCCAATGCAACAATTCCCTTGAGCATTTTTCTGCTACTTCCACAATATGTGCTATTTGGCATAGCGGATGTATTTGCAATGGTAGGAATGCAAGAATATTTTTATGATCAGATGCCAGAAACTATGAAAATCCTGGTATTGCTGTGAATTTGAGTGTTGTAAGAGTTTCTAGTTTCATTAGCAGCTTCCTTATTTCAGTTACTGAGAAGGTTAGTTTCAGAAGCAAGGGGGGTTGTTGGTTCATAAACAACTTGAACAAAGCTCATTTAGACTACTTTGATTGGCTTCTAGCCTCTCTGAGTGTGATAAATCTTTGCATTTACATGTTCTTAGCCAGCTTCTATCAGTATAAAAATGCCCAAACAGATATTTCTTATGAGGACGAGGAATCATTGAGTGGAAGGCCACTTCTTCCTTCATGAGCATATGTTGAGATATTTAAGAGAATTGTTAAGGCATCTCTGTTCAGGTAGAGTGGCATTACTCTCAAGCAAGACAAATTGTAGAGCTAGGTATAATACATGCTATCCTTGATTTCTATGATGAAAGTGTCCCATCATAAATGAGTGTTTATTTGCAAATGCCCTAGTTATAAGTGGTGCATTTGCATCTTGGAGCCCTTCTTAGGATGATTAGGTAACCCTATATACAAATATCACAGTTACTTGCATAAAGAGAGTGGCCTTCATTGTTTAAAGAGAATGAGATTAACAGGAATTCTATTAAACATTGGAGCTTTAATACAAATTTAGTTGAGATTATGCTCTTTGATTCACTAGAGCAAGCTTGGTGTCTAACTCACTTAAAAGAACCATTCAACATTTCTCACTTGGCTCCACTTCTAGCCAGTATCAAAAATTGATATTGAAGAAATGCGATATCTAAAATATATATTGTTACAAGCGAAGCTATTGTGCAAAAGAACCTAATGGTAGATGCATCATTAGTTGACATGAATTTTAAAATAATTAATGACGATTTTAATGAAGGTAAAGAAGGTTAGGTTAATCTAAGAAGGCACTCTTACAGTCACTACTTGTCTTTGAAGGGAATGTGTTTTTTTTTTCAATATGTAGGCTTGGGGTGTTAGAAATATTACGTTAACTTACCATGATCATGTGGCTATGTTGAATCCTCTGTGCCAACATTTATATACTCATGATGATTGTTTGAATGGAGGTCAACTAAAAGGAAATGCAACAATAGAGAATTTGCAGTGCATTTTTCTTGGTATGGTAGTTTCTATATCCTTTACTGGCTTGATTTATTTTTTCCTTATTTTGAGATCCACATGACTGTATTTTGCTAAAAATTTTTGGTTCAAACCTTACTCAGCAAGAAGCAGAGGGTGTTTCTATAACCATTCCAATGCTTGGAAATTTTGTGACAAGAGATGAACTATCGAATATTAGGAAGGATTGTATGTAGCTTAAAGATTTGATTCACATCCATGATGTCATTTTCTTATCAACTAGTACAAGAGAAATTAATTGGCTTCAAACACTTATATGTGTTGATGCTAACAAGGTGGGATAAAATTGATTCAAAACATCTACAAAACACCTGATATTTTTTTTCTTGTTAAGCATTATGCTTTCTGATTATCTCTGAGAGAAGATTCCCATCTTGTACAAAATCCATATTATTTGTAGGTGAAGTGAAAATAGAGAGATTTTTTAAGGTATGTATTGAGTTGAGTGATACCATGTTAGAAAGGATTAAGAAATTTTTTTTATAAGTCTAGGTTGCAACAATTTATCTAATGAATATAGGAAACATTGTGTAGTTATGATGAGCTCATATAAGTATATTTTGCGATCTATAGAAACTTCGCTCTCATATAAGTTGAATTAGATAAATATGTAGATGTATTAACAACAATAAAACCCACTTGTAGAAACATTTCTACTAAAAGGCTCCATACCACTACGTTAACAATATTACAGAGAGAAAGCTACCAATAGACTCCAGGGTTCCCAATATACTATAACTAGGACTCCGGACTGAAAAATAACTCCATTTCCACTGGATTAAACCATGAAACCACTGCCTTGCTAATCCAACAATACCATAGAACCATGACCCTTCCCATATTAGTGGTTTCATCGCGCATGGCTCATGGGTTCCAGATTAAATAAATGAAACCACAACTTTATTGCTAATCCATCATTACCATAGAGCCATGAACCTTCCCATATCAGTGTCTCTTATGACTTCAAAGATTCAAAAGGAAAAATAAATAAAATTTGGAGCATGGAATAAAACCTTACATGCTTCAATCCATTTAAAAAATTGGTCTTTTAGTTCATTTGCTGAAAATCAAGATCGACTACCTATTAAATCTCCAAATCAGATGGTTGTCCATATATTCTTTTTTATTTTTTGCTATCTCTCTTGTCATGAAATCCAGAATTGTAATATTATTTACCTTATTACACCCTTTTGATACTATATAGGACCAGAACTTCCATTTTTGGTCTCGAGCCACCATGTGCATGGGCATCTTTGAACAAAAGGATCAAGTATCCTTTCATTCCCACTTTTTCTAAAGGCTCGATGACCTACTAGATATCCTTGATGAGACTTGGAAATCACTCTGAGTCATATCAATCCAGCAGCCCCTCGGCCACAGATGGATCCACCACCGAATTGGGCGAATGGGGCTGTTAGGGCTGAATTTTTTTGGAGGTGCCTGGTCATATGGGTGGAATTTTCCAAACCCAACATGGAATATTTTTGCTACTTCTATTTCCCCTGGTTGGCCTGGTTTGTATTGGCCCATGGTTCCTGGATCCTACTTTCCTCCTCCTGCCAGATGGGGGCCTGGACCATGGGTTTCAAGACCCTGGGCTGCCGCCACTATGACTACTGCTTCTAATAATCCCGCTGCTGCGGATTATGGTTCTCCTACTCTGATTCAGACATGGTGTGAAGACAGTAGTGGGCTTGATAGTTAAATCTTGCCCTTTATATTTTTTATATGATGTTTTGCAGGTTATAGCATACATTTTTGAGATTTTTCTAAGTATTCCGTGTCATCTTTTAGGGTTTCATATATCGCCTATTTAGGGTGCACTACTAAGCCTCTTAAAGGAAAATTGGTTTTATTTCAAAAAACTAGAAGAGCATGCATGCATCAGATCTAAATTTTTCCCATAATATCTCTTCTTGTTTTTAGAACAGAAGTTATATTTCTCTTTGATTGCTTATTTTAGCATATTTTCTCTTCCGGCAGGACTAAGTCAAGAATGAAAATTAAAGGAGGCAGTGTGCATAAGTTGGCCATTATTAGACTTGGTCAGCTTTCCCATGAAGGGTGGTGCATGCTTTCCTTTGGGTGCTTTAATGATAATCTAGGCATTCCTCCTCATGCAAGTAGGGTGCATTCTCCTAGCCATCTAATTGTTTTATTAGGTCCACTTTGATCGTAAACCTTTGCACTCTGCTTCTGTCATAAAAGTAAGACTAGGGAGTAGTTTAGTTAGGTCAGTTTTGCAGCTTCTATGAATAAAGTGATTTTCTGTAGTGGTTGTAGCAGAGTTTTCTTTCAGACATGGTGTGAAGATAGTAGCGGGTTTGACGGTTAGATCTTGTCCATTATATTTTTATATGATGTATTGTAGGTTATAGCATACATTTTTTAGAGTTCTCTCTAAGTATTCCATGTCAGCTTTCAGGGTTTCATATATGTCTGCGGTGAACTGTTACCATGAACTCAAAATCTTAATAGTATCCACATTATCTGTGCTCAAAAGAGAATTTTGGCTTCACGTCAATGTTGACAGGCTAAAAAGTATCTACAATTTAATTACTACAATTCTCAAAAAAAAAAAAAAGCGTCTGCCCTGTACTCTAAAGGAAATTAAAAGAAAAAAGGGTAGGATATGGTAGTAATTCAAGTAGAGTTCATAGAGCATCCACGATCTGATCTTCCAATGCATGATTAAATGACTATCATTGCAATTTTTTGATACCACACCCTTGTGAAAATAACCTTTTGTATGAAAATAATCCTAAAGTCTTCATGATAGTCCTCCTGTGGGCCTAACTGAAGTATACCTGCGGTGAGTAAGTTCTGAAGACCATACAGTTTCGGTAAGCACAAAGATCTTCTAGAGTTTGCTGGCATGATATTATAGTCATTGACACTATCTTGAATGAGTTGTTTGCAGAACAAGGCCAACAACCTAAAGGGATCCTAAAAGGAATCAACAAGCCTAAATATTGTGGTATACTGTTGATAGCAAGAAGCTTCAGAACAAAAAGGCATCATCACACTTAAGGTATAATTATCATTGACACATGCAAAACAGAGAACACTAGGTAGGTTGCTTCAAATGCATTTGATCAATGTATAACACTAGCTGATATAACTTGACCAGAGACTTTAAGTTTGTTTGAACAGAGACGTTAGAGGCACCATTGAGAGTGATGATGACAATAATCAATAAGATAGTAACTTTGACTTTAGTGACTAAGAGAGCTTGATGAGTTGAGCAATATAAATCAGATAGGCTAATCAGCATAATGTTTTTAGGTAGTGAAGTGTAGGAGGAGTGTAGGAGCAGTGACTATGGACATTTGGAGCAGTGGTGGTGGAAACTGCAGTTGTGAATGGAGGCAATAGTTGCAGGAGCAATAATGGTGTATGGTAGCAGCAATAATGTACATGTAGAGTATATTGGTAGTAGATGATATCTAATATTCTCACCTCTGGATATCTTTGTTTGACTCATGGATGCTTTGTTATTGAATTGTCTGCACATCTTGATAGCTTGGATTATATTGGTTAATAACATTCCTCAATATGGAGTAATCCCCTGGAAATTTAATATTCTTGCAGCTTCCAATGTGATTGCCTAATGCATGAGGAAAGGTCTGTTTCTCATCATGAACCCATGCTTGACTGATTGTTCTAATGACCTCACACCTATTATAAATAACATATTTTACTTAGTCACTGGCCTTTTAAATTGATGCTACTACTAACCATCCTATTAGAGTGACTACTTGGTTTGTAACTATTGTGCTCGAAATATCCATCAATTAGTCAAAATTACTAATTACTTTTATAGCCTTGTCTTCCAAAGAGACACTAGTCCAACTAATTTTGTTCATTTTTTCCAAACATGGCTTATCATCCAGTGTTAGAATCCAACTTGGCGTGTCATCTTATTGTTGAGGAAACACTCGCAAATGCCCTTGCAGTTTTTATGGTATGTTCAGAACTTGCATGTATCTCTTAACTTGTAAGATAAAATGTTTGGAAATTGCCCTAGATCACTAGAACCCAGCTGTGAGCAATATTTTAAGTGTTTGAATCTTGATAAAAAATGTGATGTTGACCTTTCAAGCCCTAGCGATAATGTTGGTACCAAATAAGCATGGACTTATGCATGAGCCTTAAGCTTTGCAAGCTCAAAGTCAAAATTATTTTCCTTCAGCTGGTTTTAATTTTTTATAGGGGGAATCTATCTTTTGGATAAATGGTAGACCTGGGAATAATTTGTCTCACCTTCCTTTACTTGAATGAAGAATGTTAAATTTTTTAATCTTGATAATTGCATGAAGGCCACATCAATATCAATAACATACACAAACCAAACGCAAGGAGAGAGCATGCCTGTCAGGATTTCAACAGCTCCATGTAGCTGATAGACCACAGCTCGGCTGATTCTCAGCCACTCTAACTTTAAGAGGAAGTATATTTTAATATTGCAAGTTTCTAACTTATAATTAAATAGTAGAAAAAAACAATTTACCCAAGTTGTTGTATTCATCATGTGTTTTGATCTGCTTGAGATGCGAATTCACATGTGAATGGTTTTGTTCTATGTGATAAATAAACTAGTGTGCATTTAGTTTGAACAAGGTGTTGATAATTTTTTGGGGACATTACGTTGTGGTTTATATTTCAATTGAGTAAATCTATAAAATGTACAAAGATAAATGAAAAATTAATAACATTGCTAATAGGAATTTCTAAATGAGAAGTGGTAAAGGGCTTCACTTTGACTTGTATTTACTAATGGTGTCAAGTGCTTTATGTATAATAATAGTGTATTAAGTGGATGTGATAATAACACCCTGGATCTGTGATGTTTCTGCAGTGTGAAGGTCAATAATTATGACCACTCTGTATTTGTTTCTAAGTTGATTGACAGTTTCCCATCTGTTTTTGACAAAAATCTACAATTGTGGCTAAAATTATAAATGCTATTTACATGATCTGATGGAAAAATCAAACATGTGTCATGATATAATGATATCATCAAAAAATTTGATATATGATACGATGCCACCATGAAACATGTTCCATATGACCGAACAGCTTCTTAAAACTTCCAAATGTCAATAGCCACGGATATTTTTACCAAAATTGGTATTATTGTCTGCAATATGGTAAAATCAAACTTAGTAAACAAATAAACTATTCCTATTAGCAGAAAGAGAATGCACTTGATCAAATTTTTTGCTATAGTTCTACCTTTGCAGGGCCTGTAATCACATATCATTTGCAATTTCCAAATGAAGCTTATGAACTTGTTATTCAATAATAAACCTTTGTATTATCAATTTAAAAAAAAAACGTATGTTGTCCTGGCTGTAGCTTCTATACTAACATATTTTGTCTACTTATAGAAACGACTTGTTTATAAAATGGCAATAATAGCTATGAATGTCAAAGAGGCACTAGGATCTGTATTTCTATTGGCTTCTGCACTGGTGACATGTGTTAACATGTCTATTGGTTCAATATCTTGCAATTGATTTGAGTAATATTCAGTTCGTATTGTATAGGCAAAGGTTTCCTTGTATCTGCCAGTTGAAAATGATTCAGTTAGTCACTGCCCTTGTAATATAAGAAATTGACTTTCTTTTCGTTATTTGTGGTAAACAATAATATTTTTAGTATATTACTGTAGGTCATACAATTACAACCATACATGTATCCCTTGGGAAATTTAACTTTGCTCATGTCCCATAAATTCTTCACCCTGCATAGGCCATATAAAAAATTACCATAATGAAGCCTTGTGACATTGACTATCATAGGGGAGGGACTAAGTTTCATAAAAGTAATATCGTCATAAAGACCGCAACTCAAAGAAGATGGCAAAAATAAATAAATTTAGTCCTCAAGCTACTATAATTCTGCTATATGGAGTATCTGGAGGAAAATGGCTTTCTTAACATGAGCTATACTAACCTATTCAAAATAAATGTGCCTATCTTCACCTCTCAGAGGGAGCAAAACCAACAAATCCTGTCTTATGTAGAATCTTGTGACTGTCTTTATCTATAGATGGTGCAAGTGCATTGTCAACTGAGGGGAGACCTGAGGCCATGATAACAGTGTTGTATGTGGTTAGGATGGATAATGAGACCATGAGAAATCTTCAAGAAATTATCAGTATAAAATTCTAGCTTAGGGCTGAGAGGCTATAGTGGGAAATCTTATGTGATATAAATGAACTGCTAATAAATGTGATGTTGTTTCCTTAATGTCCTGCGACCAGGGAGGGTGAATTGATAGATAATTTAAAAGAAAATAATAAAAGGGGCAAGGGGTGATCCTTGGGAAAGTCATGGTAGTGGGAAAGTGGCAATCCTTGGGAAGTCATGTTAGGGGGGTGGGCAAGGGACGATCCTTGGGATTTCATGGTAGGGGTGTCAGGAAACAAATTCCCATTTTGGGTTACAAAAGGAAAATTACTAGAAGGTTTTCCTGTTCTAGGATGCTTAATTAATTTTCTTGGGATGTAAATATTTTCAGTATAGTGTATCATCTTTCCCTTTCAAGCAATGTTAATACTGTCAACTCTGTCCATCCCAGCCTGAGGTTTGCTTCCTAGGTTCTCTGCTATCAGGTCATTCTCTCCCCATCAATGAGCTTCTCTACTCTGTGTCAGCACCTCATTCATGATGATGTGGCATTCACGTGGTGGAGCCAAGCTATGCTGAATGGAACTACCATTGCTTACATGAAGCTTCCTATTATCATCAATCAAGAAATGAAGCTCATTCCCTTTCCCTTTCCTACATCTAGATCACCCTAATGGAAGATATGGGTTTATCACCCCATTTAGAGTCTACATTGATGTTTTCCAATATATTTGAAGCCTTATTTTCAGCCCATAGATAATGATTGAAATCCACTTCTTGCAGGTAGTCTTTTAATCTAGTTGTCTTTGCAAGAGGAGTAACCAAAAGCCATTTACGGATCAGGTACCCCCATGGATTTAGTTATGTGGCATATTGATGATTATGTTAGAAACTCCTTTTACGGTCACATGTTTGATCCCTAAATTTATTCTAGTATGGATGTCTTTCATGATAGTCAGAATTGCGGCCATGTTTTTTGTGATTATGCCAATGTTATGGGTATACATATGGACAAAGTTCACCTCATGATTCCTGATGAAACTTCAATTCCAGGTCTGTTGGGATTGCCTTTGGAGATGGTGTCAAAGTTGAATTTGAGGGAGGATAAATGGAGGGGGATTCTATGTTTCCTTCATGTTTATCTTTTCCTTGCTGATCTATACTGAGTCCTTAACCAAGATGTCCCATTCTGCCAGTTTTTGGCCATGCGTAGGTGAGATCTGCAACTCTGCTCTCCCCAAGGTTTTACTTCAATGGTCACCTTTATATTTCTTTCGATTCTATGATAGACTTGTTTTGTTATGCCTCTTGCATGTATTCCATATTATGAAACCAAGTGCTATGTCCCCATGGAATGCTAATAAGTTCAGGTCTAAAAGCTCCATGGGCCAGTGCCTAATGAAACTTTAGATCTCATATATTTTCCTAATTCTTCTCATCTTTGGAACCGTGTCTTGACTGTCAACAACATCCAGAGATGTCACAATGAAGAAACAAGTGGTTGATTCTTGATATTTCCCTAAGCGGTCTGGTAGAGTTTGCATCTCAAAGGCTCAATGTATCCTACTTATGCATAGGTTTTGTCATGTCAGTATACATGAAGGCTGCGACCTTGGGCCAATATGTTGGATTCCAAGATTTGGTCCAAATTATGTCTCGAAAAATGGTTTTTTTGTGTTTGGTGGTGCATAATATGTGGCATCGAGTGCCATTTTTTCATAGGCATGGATCATAACAGTCGGCCATTGAGGAGGGAGGTTGAGAAGAGACCCAAGGCCCAACTAATCTATGGTATGAAGTATTTTGGGCCTTTTCCTTTCACTTTTTGACCTAATCATAGGGGATGACCTGGGACTATGAAATGATACCCTTGAAAGTCTCAGGCCAATAAGATGGGATGAGAAAAGATTGAGATTTGTCTCTGAGTGCTTCTTTCAAAAATAGAGTAAGGCATCTTTGGTCAGCATAGAAAAATAAAGTGGATAGGGAGCCTCGGGCTAATATGGGATGAGAAAAGATTAAGATTTGTCTCTGAGTACCACATTTCATGAATAGAGCAAGGCACATTTGGTCAAGATAGCAAAGAAAGTGGAAAGGGATCCCCTGAATCCTGTAAACGACAATAACAATGACATTTGATCTCAGAGTTAAAAGGGTTTTTGATTATGAGATGCATTTCTATCTCAGTTTCTCGTAAATGACATAACCCACAAATCCTGTCTGAGTCTTCCCTGAGTTGGCTAGGAGGTCACTTTCTTTCAGCTTATCCTTGGCTAATTTTCTAATTCTTTTACTGTGGTCTGCTTTTTGGGCTTTTAGGTGGTTTGATTTTGATAACTAGCTCTTTGAGAAGACATTTTCTTCAAATTGTATTGCAACTACCTATGTTGTTCTTCATTCTGGAAAGATTTGCTCATTTTCCAATGCGAGTAGACCCAGATCATTGTCTGCATCCATTGTATAGCACAATTTCCTTTTGGGGTTCCTCCTATTGCTTGTAATTCTGATGTATTATTTGTCCCATTGTATGTATTAGCTTCCCTCATCTTGGGACTTCTATTTCTCCTCTTAATTTTTCAAATATCTAGTTTAATTAGCATAGGTATTCTCCAATTTTTAACTATATCTTATACTTTTGGTCAATGTTGCAAACATTTAGATAAAATCAGTAATCGTTTTAGAAAACCAAAAAAAAAAACATAAAAATCGAGAAAATATTGGTAAAAAACATAAAAATTGAGAAAATATTGGTAAAAATTGGCAAAATTAAGATACCACCAAATAGGCCAAAAAATAGTGATAAAATTGGGATATTTGCAACAATGTTTTCGATGGGGTGTATCTTAATCATTTCACGTTATTACCTTTTTGGTTGGAATTCGTGATATTAACCATTTCATGTTATTACTTTTTGGTTGGAATTCGTGCTATTTTTTGTTTGGGAGATTGTGAATTTTTATTGTTTAAAATGTGTTTTTGAATGTATAAATAGATTTAGTGCCCTGAAAAGCTCTGGGGAACTTGAATTGTGTATATTATAAAACTCAAACTTACAATTCCACAAATAAGGTAGAAATGTTTATGAATAAGAAATGTTTAAAACTCAAACTGCCATGCCTGGTAGAAATGTTTATGAATAAGATATTAGAACATAACTCTCAATTCCATTTGATGACCAATTAATCATGGTTTTCTCTTGCATTTTTTTCTGAATATGTACATGTGGTTGTAGGAGATTAGACTGGAGGAGTTATTACCCATGAGTTGCCATTTTTAGAGATCAAAAAAGCTTTTGAATTTTTGTTGGCAGGCAATTGCTTGAGATGTGTTCTCCACCTCTAACTCCCACTATAAATTGCTGACTGTTTGTTTTTGACATTTCGATTTGAATGGAATTTTATCCAATAAAATAATTAGAATGAATAAGATGATCTGTTGAGCATAGTATTAGTGTTTGTGACAACGATTGATAAATAAATTATAAATTTGTTTAAAATGGCGGTTGACAAATAAATTATAAACTTCCTAATCGGAGGAATGTACAAATAGTATTTATAATTGTGCGATAGACCACGACATTGTAACAAAGATTTTCTTGCTAGTAAAGGATACATGGGAGGTTGTTTCCCTTTCAAAATGATATTTAATCACTAAATAACAATTATAAAATTGAGAAAATTTGTCGTAAGGGGGTCCAGTTATGCGACCATTAGGCTTTTATAAAGAATGTTAGACCAGTTATGATAATGACAAACAACTTAGACTATCTTTTATGTAATATTTTATTTTAGTAAATTATATTATGTTATGGTGGTATGTGGGGATTATGGTTTAAATATTTTAGGATGATGATGACCATTTTATTTAAACATCCATTGAAATTAATTATGTTGTTTTTGTGGACTTCTTTTTACTAATATTGTCATATAATTCTATTTTAGTAATTTTACTATTTTAGAAATTTTATTATAATATGGTTATGGTTTGATGATGGTAGTTAATATTTATTGGAACTATATTTTATTCATTAGATATTAAGAAAGATAAGGAATTATTCAGTTTTTTTGTTAAATAGTAAAAAAAAAAACATTTTAAGATTCATATAATTTTGATAAATTAGAAAGTTAAGAATGTTGGTATTGTGACAAATATTTTGAAATTGTGATGTAATATGGGTGTACACAAAATATTTTAATATAAAGTGTTTTTCATCTTCAACTCTCTTTTTTTTCTTTTATTTTTTTTCTTTTTTATTTTTTCCCTTGAAAAAAAACCTTAAATTTTGTTAATGGTATAAAAATTATATTTTGTAGACACACATAATGTGCATGCATATAGGATCAGAAAGTACATGATGAAGCTAAAAAGAATAGAAGGAAAAAGAAAGATTTTTTTTATGACTAAGAACTGCAGGGAAAATAACATCAAAAGAAACAAAGAAAATAAAGTATGACAACTAGAGCTAATATTTTCATTTTTTTTCCTTTTTTGCAATTTTTTCCAACCCTTGGGATTTGGTTCAACAAGAACCAAAGTCAATTCACGTCCCACTTGTGGGACTCCTTTGTTAGAATCCAAGCTCTCAGAGACATGAGCTCTCTTTGAGCCCCTGATTCCATCCAATGTTAAAGAGTCCTTATGATCCTTTCCTTTCTGATGAATGGTGGCAATTTCTTGTTGAACCATAGCATCCACATTCAGCGATGGAAAATTTTAGGGGCTAATATTCGCAAGTGGGCTAATTTTCCATGGTTTTTCCAAAAAAAAAATTCTCCAATTTCCATTTTTTTATAAAAATGATTCGCCCAAGTTCTACAATATAAAATTATTTTACATTAAAAATCGCCCACATTATATAGACAATATATATAATATCATTATAAATTTGAATAATTTTACAAATACATCAATAAATTTTTTATAGTTTGCATATTAGGGACTAGTGAGATTCGCCAATTTTTTAAACTTCAAGATAATTTTCCATCCTTAAAATTATCCTTGCATTCAGCATGTCTCCCTATTTGGCCATATCAATCATTTCTTCTTTTTTGAGTTAGATTTCCTTGTTATCTTCTTCAATCAATCAATATATCTTCTTCCTTTTTGAGTGCTTGAAGAAAAAAGCACTCAACCTTCCATGTTTCCTCAAACTCCTCTCCAACCTCAATATCAGTGCTAGTAGTAGCATGAGCAACAAAACTACACTTAGCAGAACTAGAACGCATTTTCCAAACTGCACGAGAACTACGTCCCTCACGAGTCACCATGTGCCATGCTTGGTCTCGGTGGTTCGCTTCCTTCAACTCCTGGTTCAACTACCATATCTTCATTGGAACCAACACACCGAACTCCACTAGACAACGATTCACCAATTTGTACTAGTGATTCGCCATTTGTACTGGTGATTCGCCATGATTTTACAAGATAATATAATCTCATGAGAGATTCACCAAAAAATTATATATACATATTATATTATTAATAAAATCACCTTCCATTTTTCCTATGTATCATGGGGATTTTCCCATTTATTATACATATAAATTTAGGGGGGTTCTTAAAATTTTCCCTGATATATGGCGACGATCATTGAACCTCACCATTTCATATTGGGTGAGGGTCATAAAATGTCACCATAATCTCATTGGTGAGGGTCGAAAAATGTCACCATAAGTTCATTGGTGAGGGTCGAAAAATGTCGACATAAGCTCATTGGTGATAGTGAAAAGAGTCTTCGTCTCCATTCCATATGAATATCAGGGCATGATGGAATTGAACCACCAACCTCCTGCTTGTAAATCATATGATATTCCATTGAGCTTTCACCCTTTAAAGAACTATACTTTAAAAAATTAAACCTTGAAACTTTATAAATTCTAAATTATACAACTTTCGAGAAATTATAAAACCTTTTAAAGTCGGAAAATCTTTTACTAGACAAACAAAATAACATCGAAGTTGCAAGTTCCTACCTAATGGTTATGGAAGTTATGAAAATTGGGTGGAGGTGTAAATGAAGTGTTGGGAAGTACCAAACATACAAGTAGAATACATTTATTCCATTCTATAGAAGTCTTAGAACAAGTTTGAGATTGTAATATATATAAACTAAGTTAACTATTTTGTGTAAAATATGAATACGGTCCAATGAATAAATAAATATTGCTAAATGTATATTTGTGCTATGAATATTTGTATCTTTCACTAATATGGAATAGGTAGTGTTAGCCAACTGCAAAGTAATGTACATGTCAAAGACAAAATCAACAAGAGGAAGTTATTTCTATGACTTTTGGGGCACAATTTCTACACTACCTATCTTTGAATGTCCCTTGTGTAAATATATTACTAATATTTAAAGTTCTAGCATATTATAGGACCAAAAGAATGCTTCCCTATTTAATGAAGATCTTATCTTCCATAGGTAGATAAGATGCCCTATCATCTGTATAGATTTTGAGTGATAGATCTACAGTTTACAGTTATGCTAACCACTAAAATAATCCATTTATCCTAAGATAATTTATAATTTTATGAAGATTCTTAGGCTTGAATAAAACAATGACCAACGAGGAAAAATGGGAGTAGACTTAAAAATAGTTTAAGGGGCTTGCAAAATGATTATTTATTTCCCATTGATAAGCTTGTCTCTATTTTTCAGTAGTTTATAAAAACTTTGGGAACATATTCTATTGCTTGCATTTAGAAAATTGATATTACAAAGTGGCACAACTTTGAACCCTTTCATAAATTTAATGACCATTGTCATGGTGATTTAAAACAAAAAAGAATCATAGCATACTATTTCCCTAATGCAAAAAACCATCATGCATTTTGTAGGAGATTAAAAAAGCTTAGCATCTTAGTGAATTAAGTTGTCTAGGTGATTAACTATTTTATTCCCATACTTAGCCCTATCTTCAGGGGGTTTTGTATAGCCTTTAAATGCAATGATACCACTCATTTTTGTCTTGATCCTTGTAGGCATTGAAAATAGTGTAGGAAACTAAAAAAAACAATAAGTTGAGTTGCTTAGGTGATAAATGATCTAGTTTCCATAGCCAGAATCTTTCATCATTTGACTTTATACTGTAGTAATGAATACGATAACCAAAAACAAATTGAATTGATTACCATTGCTCATGCAGATTGAAATTCTCATATCATTAATTTGCCTCTTTTTCAGTGATCCTGTTGCACTTTTTACATGTATTATTATTGTTGAAGTATGAAGGGAACACACTAGGTGTTTGAAAAAATTCCCAAGCGCAATGTGTTCACATGGAATGTTATTATCAGAGGTTGTGTTAGGGATGGAAATTGCTAGGAAACCCTCAAGTTGTATTACCAAATGCAACAGGGAGGACTAAGTGGAGACACACCTTTCTAATTGTCCTCAAGGCGTGCACTGAGATTGCAGCCTTGGTGTAGGGCGAGGAAATCCACAGTTACATGGAACACTATCACTACAGGATATTTCGAAATTAGAAACTGTGTAAGAGGCAGGAAAGCTACTTGTTGAAATGCAGATGGGAAGTTCAAAACCCTATGTAATGCGTGATGATATCCAAGTATGAGTAGAATGGCCACAGAAATGGTGCAGTGAGATATTTTCTAAAATGCAGTTGGATGGAGTGAAAGCCAATTCAGTCACTATTGTCAGTGCTTTTGCTTCTTGTGAAAAATTAGAAACATTGCAACAAAAAAAAAATGGATGATGCATATGAAGTGTTTTTCAATATGCCAAAGAGGGATATGATCTCATGAAATCTAATAATTTTTTGTTATGCATTGAATGGATATTGTGATGAGGTGCTAGGACTCTTTTATCAAGTTCAAAATGATAGGAATGAACCTAGATGTAATTACATGGAGTGCGGTCATTATGAGATATACTCAATTTGGTCATAATGTTTAATCCTTGAAACCCTTTAGTTGAATGCAAGTTTCAAAGGTGAAGCCTAACTTTGTTACCATAATAATGATTTTCATTCATGTGCTGACTTAGTGGCTCTGCAGCGTGGGTATCAAATGCATGGACATGATGCCTTGACACTCTTTTATGAAATACAAAAAGTAGGCATTAAGGTAGGCCATATCATATTCATTGCTATTTTATCTTCCCACGACCATGCAAGACTATAGTAGATGAATGCTAACATCATTTTGATTGAATTAGTAGAAATTTTGGCGTGAAGCCTAGAGTGGAGAATTATGCATGCATGGTTGACCTCCTTGGCCACTTGAGACACTTGAATGGAGCATATGTGATGTTGTTGAACATCTATGCTAATTATATGGGATGATTTAGTCAACGTGATAAAAATAATGTCATATAAGGGAATTTAAAAAAAGGAACCAACATCTCATTTTTCACAGACAGTTCCAGTTGTTTCTAACTTAGGATGTTTTGAAATATATCACATAAACTCTTTGACAATGTTCTCGAGTTTCAATGATAATACACCCTCTTCATTTGAATTTTTCCTCTCCAAAACCATGGAAAGGAGATACATGGATGAGTTACAACCATGCATCCTTCCTCAACAACCCTCAAGGTGGCTAGAAATAGATAATCATGAAAACCTCCAATCATTGGAAAAGTCTCAGTTGAAGCCTTATGTTGTAAAAAATGAATCGATCAAGCAAGTCCTCGACCAAGTTTGGGACTTCATTGAGGAGTTTTCGTAAATTTTGAAATTAGCTCAAGTTTTCTACAATGTTTGGTTATGGAAAATCAGTGGAGAAAAAAAAAGACATTTTCCCAGAAACAGGCTTGCCTAACAAAGGCAAAAAGTTGGGTTAGTGGTTTGAAAACAAGAATTTAAATGTCAAGAAAATTGGATGAAGGAGGGACTAGCAAGGGAACATGAGAAGTTGCCTCAAGCTTACATATTTTTGTGGGCTTATTTGTCTGTATTCAAGACTCCACTGAGAAGACAATGAATTGCATGGATGAGTATTTGATTAGTGGATGGTAAGGTTTGGGAGACTATGGAAGTGAAAATACGTTTTTTATTGATACTTCAAATGTGACCAAGCTTAAAAATCAAGATGGTTTCTAGTGCAGAAGGGAAAAAAAAACAACAAAAAAAATGGAGACCTCATGCACCTCTAGAAAGTAGTTCTAGACTGCCTCACATCTATTGTAGCTATTGCAAAACTCTCATATATTCTTAAAAAATGGAGGAACATAATCATAACATTATTTTCTTTCGCTTTATTCTCTTCCTCTATGAATTTCATGTCAAGTAAAATCATCACTTTCTTCTGTTATTTGAGCATTATATGGAAGGCTTCATGTATCTATTTGACAAGGTGCCAGAATTTCTTTTCAAGAGACAATTTTTCAATAAACCATGATTAATGAGTCCTACTGGATCCTATTACAACTAATACTTGAATATGTCATTAAAAAAATTCTCCTCCTTCCAGGTTGTAAATCATCATATCATTTCCCAAGATAAGGAGTGATTTTGTAAGAAAGGTATTTGAGATGCTTATTGAATTGTCTAGAAAGCTTCAGGTATTGGAAAGGTGCTTCCACAATTGAAACAAGGTGGACATGGATGCTCGATATACTTGAATACTTCTTTAATTTATTAGAATTTGTATATTGTCTAATGGATGGGAGCACTCCAAAATTATAAAAGCATCAGTGAATAAATAAATTTAGTAGCCCATATAATGAAAATTTTTCCTTATTTCAACTCAGTCAGGAGGGGGGGTGGGAGGCAGGGTGGGGGTTGGAATAAATTTTCCAAGTGCATATACAATTATTATTTATGATCTATATTCCATTCCCTTTTTATTTATTTATGAGATCAATCATGATCTCACAGGATAGGCCAAGAAAAACTAGTGATTGTATATTAGTGATAATAAAGTGCTCCGTTGAGGAGATAATATTGCAGAAGTTAGGAAAAAATATGGATTTGGAGAATCTAGTGATGAATATTTGTAAAAATGAAAGTTTAAAGAATTATCTAGATCATAAAGAACCTTTACGTTTGTGGAGACTGCCATAATACCACCAAGTTCATCTCCAAAATTTTCAAGTGAAAAATTACTGAGTGATGATGTTCTCGTGCAATTGCCAATTACTAATAACGAAAAACCATGCAAAAATGTTGTTTATGTTGTGAGTAGAGTTCATTGTAAAAATATCAATGTTTCATTATTTTTGTTAATACAAGACCCCAACTACGTTTCATTAGTTTACTATGTTAACCAAACCAGGATTCATCAGGAAGTACATATGACATTCTAATAGCTCACTGTGTGTGTTTGTACTACCTATTTATTCTACTCAAGGAAAAAGGTCTAGAAAATATAAATATGATAAGATATCAACGAAGTAGGTGGTGGGCCCTCTTAGAAGTGAGTAGTCTTTGGGAATCGACAATCATTTAAAATAGATAGGGTCCAAGAGTCCATTTCCAAAAATGGGAAATAATGCTTCGGCAGGTGCATTGGTTAGAATGTTTGTAAGTATTGCTACATCATTTATTTGGTTGATTGAAGCATGGGGATCATACCTAAACTTGGTGGGAAATCTATACAAAGAAACTTAGACTAGATGGTTATCAACCAATAACTAAGTGGGAGATGTTATTGAATCTAGATGGCTATATTTGGGGACTAGCTAACATTTAAGCTTCAAAAAATGTAAAAGAAAGAGTGCCCTTTTTTAATTTGATGGATGATAGACAACTTAAGGCTCATGTTTGAGGAGACTTTAAGAAAGTTGAAGCTCCAATTGATGAGGAAGATATCCTCCTAGCAATATTTATTCATGGGGATAAAATGACTTAGAATTGCCTCAATGCCAATATAGGCCTATATGACCCCAACATATTCAAAAATAGTAATTCATCTACACTCTAGCACACCTAGTCAAATTTCTTCAAGGCTATAATGAAGGTTCTAAAGAAGCTTCATAGAGACATACACTCAAAAAATAAATTTTTTTACTTTGATTTCCAAGAGGGCCTGTGTTAAAATTGGCAACTAGGGCCAAATTCCACTTTAGATTGCTCCTATGAGGAAGATGATTGAAACATTGGATTTCTCTTTTTGAGAGGATCAAAATCGACCTAAAGATCACTAAATTTGGATAAGGAAAAGAATTCATTCACTCAAATGAAATTTCATAAGGCATGACCTTATTTAGGTAAGAAAAATTGAAAATTGAAAATTTGAATTTCCCTCAAGTAATCAAGTCGGCCTACCCAAGAAGAATATAAATAACCTATCCTAGGCACTTTGATATTCATTCTTCTCTCTAAAGTAGCTGCAGAAGAAGGTGATTTCCTGTGAAGGAGATGAAGGCAAGGTTGGGTTAAATTTAGTCATCTTCAAGGGAAGAGTTCCACAAGATGGAGGATGATATTGGTTTGGGCACATTTATGATTTGTCCTGGGAATTTTATCTTCATCATAGGTCCGAGTTCAAGTAGATAGAAGTCACACCTGTTAAGGGTGATTTTGATGAAATTTTGGGATTGTTGTAAAGGTGTCATTATCCTTGAAGCCATCCACACTAGTTTGGGTCACCTACAACTAGGCCATAGGGCTTAAGAACCCTGTCCTAGAGGTCGAGAATCTACAACAAGAAATCCACAATCAAGGCTGCTTTATCATGAGGCTGTGTAGTGGGTTTTGAAGCCTAGAAGAAGGCTTATGGGCTACCAGCATTTGAAGGGACTGGTTGAAGGTAATCTGCAGTCTAGTAAAGGTCTTTAAGGCAGTGAATGGGGTAGTTTTTTACTGTGTTTATGCCCTATTCATTCCTACTATAATTGCAGATAAGACACAAGTCCTTGGAACATACACCAAACATTAGATTTGCAGCCTTGTTGGAACCATCCACTTGTCTAAGGGTAGTGGTATGAAACCTTCTCATTTTCAAGTCAGTTTAACTTTGAAGTATTGTATTCTCTCTCTCTGTTGAAAATTTGACATTAATGATAAGAATAATTGATAAGGGTTTTCCCCATCTTGGGGTTTTTCCCTGGCTTGAGCCATATTCGTGTGTTCTTCTGTCTTGTCTTGTCTTGTCTTCAACTTTTATTACTTATGTTATTTCATTAGTTACACTTATGATTAATGATATTTCCAATGGATTAATGGGAAAAGCATGTAACTAACCTAAGCTAAGAACATGTTAACTCAAAATTAACATGGTTTCAGATCCAAGTGAGGATAAGCCTGAGCTTAAGATATTGTGATCTCTAATAAGCACCTAAGGAATTTCAACAGCAGTCAACTTCAGAGCTTTGTGGTAGGACCAGTCTAATTTCAAAAAGGACAATATGTGACATTGTCTTAAGGCCTTCTAGAAGCCCTAATCATTGAACTTGGGCACAAATTCAAAGAGCATCTCAGTCATCACAAACAAAAGCTGGAAGTCATCAAGGTATGTTTCAGAATTTATGAGGTGCGCTTTTAAGTGGTTTTAAGATATTTTTAGAGGTATATTTAGTAGTAAAACTTCAGAAGGAGATGTTTCCCTTCAACATCCTTGCCTGGACTATGAGGTATCATAGTAATATAAAATATTTTATATGTCAAGAACTCCTAATCCCTTGGCCTGTTGGAGTTAAGACCACTCATATTTTACTATGATCTGAATTCATTAGTATCATGGAAGATTGAGTAACTTGATTCCTATTCTATAAAAAATCAGTAAGAAGTATTTTTGGAATTATTGTAGTATCACTATAAGAATAAAATGTTAATCCCAACCTCTGTTCTACATCAAAACTATGAGCATTCTTATGATGTGTGGAGCTCTAGATATAGTGACCTTAGCCTACAATTAGGACATCAAAGCACAAGCCTAATATCTTGTGATTCTGGCTCCATTTGGATGTCATAAGGCAGTTGATCTCTACAAGACCAAGCTCCAAGTTTCACCATCTTCTGTGATCTTCATCACAAAACAACAAAATATTTTGGTAAAATTACCCTTGTTTCAAGATACTACATGTCAATGAAAGGTCTAGCTCAGATCTTGTTTTTAAGACCTTCATTCTTGTGGCCCTCTTAGGGCACCACTCCAAACAAATATTTGTACTATTCTATGATTAAAGTGGCACAAAAAGATTGAAAGGTTTTGAGATTAAGAGGAAAAAAAAGTTGAATATAACCTCGGTTCCTTCTTTACAATGAAGACCTACTCTTCCTATGCAGACTTGTGCAAATCCATTTGAAGGGTAGCATGATCTATGTTATAGGTCAATTTGGGCACCATTCCCAATGACCTGGTTAACTGGACATCATCTCCAGGATCAAGGAATAGGGTCTATCATCCCCTATCATTTCAGTTGTTATATGCCCTAAGACAAAGAATAAGACAAATCATCCATGACTTTCATCTGCAAAGGTTTCCAAGTTTTGAAGTTTATAATAAATCATATGAGAGCCCACAAACACTGCCTATAAAGGGACTAAGTGCATTGCATATGAAAGTAACCCCACTCAAGGGTGCTCTATAAAGCACTTCCCGACATTCAAGGGTGCGTTGGTCAGATTGGGAGCGATATTTTCATTTTTCCGGAATCTCCACTTGGCTAGTGCCTTCTAGAAGAGTTCACATGTGTCAAACTTCAAATCCACGTGTCCATTTGATACCTCTAAGACTAGGAACATGTCCTTCCTATTATTAGAAATTCATTGATTGTAAAACTACCTTCAACTCCTCTATAAATTGAGCACATATCTTAGTGTTTGATAAGGATGAATTTGAGTAGAGAAATGCTGGTGGAATTTCAATTGAGGAATTGATTTGAGTGACATGATTTTGGAGAGATGTGCATTGTGATGAGGCTAGGATGCTGCTAGAGATGGTGACACTAAATCAATCACTAGGTTGTAACCTCCCATTCTATCCATTAATAAAGATTGCTTCTTAATTTCCCACATATGTATCTTTATAAGCTCATGTATTTCATGTTATGAATTCTTATTTGATGCATATGGTTTATGTTTTATTGATTTAACTGAATAACTTGAATAGACATCTATATTATTGCTATATTTTTCTATTTAGTGTTCATTCTTGCAGGAAATATTTTCGGACATCTAGCTTGGATATGAAGGTACAACAAGAGCGACAGAAGGAGAATAGGAAGCGCTTGGACTCCTAGTAAGTTCTTTGATCTGTTCTATGTGTTTATTTACAGTTAGGAAAATTAGTTGCAAAGTATTTAACCTATTTTTCTAGATGAGCACTACATCTAGGGAAGAATGTTTTATCTGTAATCCATAATTCAGCATAACAAATTGGCGACTCCGTTGGTGAGTTTACCCTTCATCCTTTGTGTATTTGCCTCTGATTTTCTCTTTTTATTCACCCAGTAGAATTTACTCATAAATATTAGGCTTTTTGAAATCAAAATTTGCATTAGAAGTGTGTTAAAAAATTGTATTTTTCCTTATACACTGCGCCCAACGCACTGCTGGACAGGACACAATAATTTGCATAACACTGTCTCCCTTTCAGACTTGTGTTGCAACGCACTGTCTCTCCTTAGAGATTGTGTTGCCTCCTGAAACCATCCAAATTCCATTGAATTTGTCATTGAATTTTTTTTTCATTTTGTTGTTTGCTGTGTTTTAAAAAGCCTGATACCTCATATTGACCAGTGACCTTACTTACTCCTTCCTCTGAAAGAAAAAATTGTTTAATGTTTATTTAAAGTGTTTTTATTTATCATTGATTAATTAATTTCAAAGTATTTTCATTGCTGAATTAGATCCATTTGCTTTTGAAAAAGGAAATTGTCGTTTAATTCTTCGTTTCTTGATAGGAGAAATTGTTGCTAAATTCCTCATTTTTCCTTCAAAAAGAGAAATTGTTGTTTAAATTCTTCATTTCTCAAAAGTAAAAGGCATTTGCTTTTATTTATTTGATACACTTAGTTTATTTTTTGCGTTTATAACATTAAAGGAACTGAAAAGAAAAACCTACAATTGCATGTAGTGGATTGTATGTTTTGCAGAAGGAACGATTATGAAAGTTGCATTTAGTTTGTGCCTTTTTATTTGTTTACTCTCAAATTGATTACTCTTTCTCTCTTGTAGCTAGGATTTTCATTGAAAAAATAAAAGTGAAAGATTGCTTATCATTTTAGTTTCATTGTAGGAATTTCCAATACATCATCACGGTGAACCTTGAAAGGAAAATTGATAAACAAGATCAACTTAAAATTTATCTCAATTTACCTAACAAAGCATTGGAACCATAACGATAACATTTAGAATTTTTAGGCTAGAGACGTGTTCCAACTTCATAAAACATAGTAGATGTCGTTAATTTTATGCGATACATTCCAAGTGTGATACATCACTCCACGTACGTAAGTATATCGTAGCTCGTCCACATAATTTCGGGTATTTCGGGCGGCGTTACAGTATGAAATGTATAAAGGGGTGCTCTCACTGTGCAGTTTTGCATTAGAAATTGATAATATGGACTTGGCCCTCCATGTATCTTCGGGTATATTTGGGAGGAAAAATTTAGGTTGCTATCCATCCATAGTGAACCAAGTTGGTTGCCTTGTAAATTGTGATACATCGAACACAACATTCGGTGAGATTGCCTGCTTGTACTTCTTGGCTCGCCAAGAGGTATTCTACAGTTCACAATTTCTTGGTAAACCTTTTTTCCTATCAATACCCTTTTATTTTTTTTATTTTTTTTTGGTTAAAATAAATTAATAATCGTGGAAGAAAAAAATCCTTTCCCTCGTCGTTCGCGTAGATTAGCATTAAAATCACCTTTACCACCAGAAGTTACTTCTGGTCGGTGAAGGCGACAACACTCTACCGAATCAAGTACTATTCATACCTCTGGTGAAACATCATCTTCCCATATACCAAAGTTAGCTCAAGTTGTTTCTACACATCTCAGTTCGTTTACTGTTGTCGAAACAAAGTCCTCACAACTACCCGTGGTCATGATCCATCCAATTAGTGAGATCATACCTCCTGGACTCGACGTTGTTCAGCCATAAGTTGATCCAGATCCTGTCTCTTTTTTGTCAGAACGTTTGAATCCTGAAGTCGAACAACCGGAAGTTGTTCCTGCATTGGTCATCCCACAAATTTCTGTAGCCATTGAGTCTCCCATATCACACAGTCAACCAGCTGAAATATACTTTGGGCTTGACGGTGAAATACTTCCACCTGGTTTAATTTTGATTGAATAAATCCCACAGGACGAGACACCTTTAACTCCAACCCATTTTGGGGAGGACCTTTACCTATAGAGTATTTTCCTCAATTATCACCATCTACTTTTGTTGATCCTATTCCTATTCAAACTCCCGTAGATCCAAAAGGGTATACATTTGGTCAAGTAACCATGCTTGATCCAACATCTTCGATTGGGCCATCTGTTCCAATTACGTCAGCACCTGCCCTCGTTACCCCATCAATGTTTACAACTTCACTAGAGTCATATTTTCATGGTGGTCCTATGGTCCCATAAAGTTATAAATATTTATTTGGAATTTTCTCTGGTGCATCTTCAAATCCATGGAATTTACCAATGTCATCATCTGGTATTATAACTGGTAAACCTATAGTGAAAACTGAACGACTTGATTCTTTATACACATCATCAGGGAAATATAAAGCCAGTCCTTCTAGGTCTATTCCATCAAGTACTATATCAAATGGACTCCCAACATTTGGAGAGAAATATTTTTTGTCTTATTATCCTCCTCATGATGGGGGGAAACCTTTGGTCACCCATTATGAGAGTACTCCATCACTTTTTGGTGAACCTAATGTCGAAATGAATGTTTGTCAATGGCAACCCACTCTTCCTATCTAACCACAAACAGTGTACATTCGTATCAATCAGTTCAACCTGTTACACCCACATCAGTTCCACTTGTTAATACATCTTTACCCCTATTACACAATCAAAATGTTGTACAACAACATTTTCAAGCAGGTCCTTCAACTCAATACCCTCAAATATTGGGTCCACAGACTCCAAATCCTTTGGTTAGTTTACAACAACCTATATCCAGAATCATTTATTCACAAGCTGGTTTATGATTTTATGGGATGTCAGAGCCACAACCTAGCTATACCAATCAAGAAAATCCAAATTATTATAATTTGGGTTATAACATTGGTGGACAAACCCCTTGTCAGCCTCAGGCAAAAATACCTCAAACTTCATTTCAACAAGTATCATATCTAGGTTTCGGTCAATAGAATCCTTAAGCGTATTATTTTCAAAACAAACCCTATCTGGGTTACCAACAACATATTCCTTATGCTGGTGCTCAAAGGCATGTTGCTCAAGCAATTACATCTTACCCTAGATATGCTCAACCTGACATTAATAGACAATTTCCCTTTGTTACAACTTTAGAGTTACCAGATTTAAACCGTATAACCAATGATCCAATAAATTATGCTCCTTGGTGGGCGATGATATCTCACAAATTACCCTCGGATATTCCTAACTTTAATGGAAACCCTGGGGAAGAACCATCGACTCATGTCATGACTTATCATTTACGGTGTTCATCAAATTACCTAAATAATGATTTTGTTCAAGTACATCTTTTCCAGTGTATGCTCACAGGTCTGACTGCAAAATGGTATATTGAGTTACCTAGAGCTTCTTTTGATAATTTCTCTGCCCTAGCTACTGTATTTTTGACTCAATTCCAGTTACCCATCCGATATGAAACTGGAATGAAACTTTTGACCAATTTCAAATAGACTAATGCTACTCACATTTCTAATCATATTCATGAGTGGTGTCATCCTCGTAGAATGGTTAAGACATTTGTTCTGGATCAACTCCTTGCTGAGTGGTTCATTAAGTCCCTGTTACCATCTATAACTGAGGATGTGGCTAAGGGTGGCGTCATCACATAAGAGCAAGTTATTGCTTGTGCCCAATATTTAGACATGATTTATACTCAGTCTGGCATGCTCTATGAAAAAATTCCAAACACGTCGAGATCTAATTTTACCGTTCCTCCTCAATTAAAGGACTCTCATGTCGGAGACGACTTGATTGGCATTGCAAGCACAATTCATACTACTGCATCTGATCCTGCACCTTCTTCCAAAATTAATGTCATGTCATTTTACAACGGAAAAAGTGACAAGCAACTCGGAATTAAGAAAAAGGGGAAATCTAAGAAAAAGAAAGCTTCTAACCCGCAGGAAATATCATTTGATCAATCATCTAGACCTAGGAAACCTCATTATCCATGCATAATCTGTAATGAGGAACAATTTTTTTGGGATTTTCCTCATCGTGCTGAAGTATCAAAGATCATTAAGACTTCTAATGCGTCAGCTGTGTTGATAGATCCGTTTCTGAATCCAGACAAAATTTTTGTTGATACGAATCCAGATTCTACTTCCCAAGTACTTATGTTATATGTCACAAAACCTTCAAGCAATATTTTGGTGTCAACATGTAATAAAGATTATGGTAGTTAGGCCACTGATCAATCTACTACCTCAAATACAAATCCGTCTACGGAATCAGTACTGCCTACTGCTATTCATGAATTGACAATCAAGCCACCAAAGGGAGTAATTCACAAATCGACATATAATTATCGAGCAAAAGCTACTCAAAGTTATAATATAGTTGAAGATTTGGCTCAATCCCCTTCAGCTATGTCTTCTCTTGAGGTATTACAAAATTGTCCCTCCCAAAAACATGCTTTATTGTTGGCTATTGGTGGAATTGATGTGACTGATTCTAATCTTGTCATATTTAATCATACAGGTTATGTGCCGCAACTACCAATAGAGTTGGCTTTCTCCATACAAGTAAATGTTCTCAATCACCTTTTTAATCGTACTATTATTGATGAGGGAGCATATATGTGTATTATGTCTCTAAATTGTTGGAAGTCACTTGGCTCGCCACGCTTATCACAATCATCAACAATGTTGAAGGCTTTTGATGGACGTACATATAAGCCTTGTGTTATTATTAATAACCTGCATATTGAACTAGGGGGAAAAACAATGAATTTTGATGTTGAGGTTGTTGATGGACCCCTTGGATATAATATTCTACTTGGAAGGCCATGGGTATATGCAATGACTGCAATTGTTTCTACATATTTTAGAATGATTTCCTTTCCATATAAAGGT
This sequence comes from Pinus albicaulis, assembly GCA_034641835.2. NCBI lineage: Eukaryota > Viridiplantae > Streptophyta > Pinopsida > Pinales > Pinaceae > Pinus > Pinus albicaulis. The sequence continues at coordinate 1,055,427,554 of CM076575.1, read as the reverse complement.
ACTATCATAGTCATTAATAAACTATCATTCTTTGCCTCCACTTCACAGGTAACTAGAAGTGTTTCGTTCGTTCACGCACCCCAACTAGCACTTCAGAACATTGGTGTAGGAATTTTAAAGGATTCCACTCTCATGGGAACCTTTGCATTACCGTCACCAACGACGTTGGCAGAAATTGCAAGTATAGAGACCTGCTACATGATCTGTTCCACTCCATCTGGCTTAAGGGAGAGTACAGATGATTCTGAAATTGTTACGTTGGATAATTTTCTTCCGCCCAACCCTATTAAGCTGGCACAACAATAAATCTATTTGGCTTTGGTGACAAATCTAAAATCAACATCGCTGATTGTACGATTTGATCATTCCTTATAAGTACTCCATATGATCCATTTTCCTCAATTTTATTGACAGATGAGAATATTTTGGAAGCCATGATGTCAGAAGGAGAACCTTGGAAGATTATCATCATTGTTCCCATCTTCCTGATTATGAAGAAAATTATCTTAGTGAACTGTATCACCCATCAATCAAAAATTTCTTTTCGAATTCTTTACCTATTAATGCGATCGATTCCAAGAGAAATCTGTCAAATATTGAAAAAACCATTTCTATCAATATTTCAACCAAACCTGGCGTTGTAGAAAATATTCACGTCAGTGTATCGTTTTCTCCATCAGAACTTGAATCATATCGCTCTTTATTTCATGAATTTCGTGATGTAATTTCTTGGTCTTACGAGGAAATTCTAGGCATAGATACTAGTATTGTTGAACACATTATTAATATGTATCCTAATGTCAAACCGATGTGTCAATGACTTCGTCCTGTTCATCCAAAGAAAGCCGCTGCCATCAAAGCAAACTTTAAAAACATTTTGCATGCTGGCTTCATTTACCCTGTTCCACTAACTGAGTGGGTTTCCAATATCGTTCCTATCATGAAGAAACAAGGAACCATTAGTGTTATAGGTCAACTCGGGCACCATTCCCAATGACCTAGTTAACTGGGAAGAATCTACAGGATCAATGATCAAAGGGTCTATCATTCTCTATCATCTCAGTTGCTATATGCTCTAAGACATAAAACATTCATGAATCAAACAAGATTTTCATCAAATCAAGGCTTTTCCATGGTTTGAAGCTTATTATTAAACATCTGGGAGCTCATCAACGTAGGCTCTAAGGAGCCTAAGTGCATTGCATATGTAGGTAGCCCAATTCAAGGCTGCTCTGCAAAGCAATTCCCGACATTCAAAGGTGCATTGGTCACATTGGGAGCGAAGTTCTCATTGTTCCAGAATCTCCACTTGGCCAGTGTCTTCTAGAAGGGTTCACATGTGTCATGCTTCGGATCCAAGTGTCCATTTGACATCTACATGAATGGAAACATGTATTACCTATTTTTGGAATGATATTGATTACAAAACTACCTATAGTTCATCTATAAATTGAACACAAAGCTAATTGTTCAGGGAGGAAGATTTTGAGTAGAGAAATGCTGGAGAATTTTCAATAGAGAGTTTGATTTGTGGAGCTGCTGGTGGAGAGACTTTTGCTGTGATGAGACTAAGGAACTCTGCTGGAAGGTCATGATGAATTAGTCACTAGGTTGTAACCTCTCCTTCTATCATCAATAAAGAGTACTTCTTGTTTTTCCCTACATGCATCCATGTTTACTTTGATTTTCCATGTTGAAAAATATTTGTTAATGAATGTAGCTTACGCTTAATTTATTTGGCTAATTAACTTGAATAGATATCTATATCATTGTATCTTCTGTTGTTTCAGTGCTCTTTCTTGTAGGAAGCATTCAGCTATTTGAAACTGCTTGAATTTGAGGTTGTAGTGGAAGCAACAGAAAGGAGCCATTTGGAAGCAACTGAAACAAGTAAGCATCCAATCCTCTCTGTATATCTGTTCTGAGTTAGGAAAAAGGGTAGTGCAGTCTTTCATCTGTTGTTCTAGACTAGATTCTCTTGTAGGGGGCATTTGACAATTTCTCTAGCAGGGGGCATTCAAAACATTGTTACTAATTGCACCAATCGATCGTTGAAGTTCGGAGGCAAAATTAGGTTCAGAGCTCCAAAATGAAAATGGTAACTATGGAATGGTAAAAATGAATAGTGAAACTACTTTTAATAGTCATTTAATTATTTTCAAGTTAAATTTATTTCTATGACTATGGTTTTATTATGTTTTTATCATGAAACAGGTATTTTTAATCCATTTGATGTTGCTCTGAAACAGGTCTTACAACTGATGAACAGATTAGTCATGCAGGTTTATTTTAAGAATGACTTGACCACAAAGCATGCTTTTGCTCTTTATTTTTCGAGCTTTGATAAAAAATAAAAAGGATTAGAATTTTTCGAGCTTCGATAATAGTGAAAAAGAAACCCCTGGAGTCTTCTTTTAGCTCTTTTCAGACTCCGATAATGTGAAAATATTGCCAAGCACTTGTCATTTCGAGCTCGTTAAAGTAAATGAATTGATATCTACTCAGTATAAGTTTAACCCTTTTCCGGACTGAGATGGATTATTTATGAAAAAGGAATACCTTGGTTAAACATGACCAAAGAGGTTCTTTCAGATATCATTTTACACTTTTTCGGATCTGATAGACAAATTTACAAAAAATTACTTTTGGAGTCCTCTTCGTCCTCTTTTTTCAGACTCTCTAAACATGAAAAAGGACCAGGCTATCACTGTCATTAAGCTTGTTAAAACATAAAATAGCGATAGGCTTGTTAATCATGGCAAGAATCGAGTTTCATTCATCACTAGACTTGTTAAATTATTATTTTTTTTTCTCCGTAAAACTAATTCTATTAAGAGAGCATATGGTATAATATGAAGTTACAAACAAGAGAAGCAAGAAAACAGGTGGCCGGAAAAGATAAAATATCCACCTCGGCCCCTGAGAGAAACCAAGAAGAGAGCAATGAAATAAGCAAAAGAAACAAGAAAAGACAAGGTAACAAGGGCAAAACGGGGATTCTACCCAGTATGGGTAGAATCATCCATTCATCATTTTTTCCCTTTCTTTTTACTAACTTTGACCCAGCCAAGATGATGTGGTTGAGCTGGAATTATTTGCAAACTGTTCTGGCCTGTTGGAGAGGTCTCTTTGTCTGAGTCTGAGGGAGAAGAGTCATGAGTTCTTTTCTGTGAGTTCGGTGGAGCATTAGATTCCTCGAGGCATGCCGTAGGCGGATCCTGTGACTGCTTTGATTCCTGCTCTTCTGCTTCCCCCTCCTCTTCATCCGAGCTGAAGGAATCGACATCATCCATGGGGGGGGGGGATCACAAGGTTTCCAACTTTTGGATTTCTTATTATGATTGACTTTCTTCTTTTGGGTAGGAATCGAGGGGCAAGAGCTCTGAAGGTGCCCTGTTTGATGGCAGTGCCGGCAACAGAAGGCTGTGTTCTCGTAGTCCAGGGTCTAAGTCCAAATGAAGTCCCCAATATTGAGGTTAATCTGATCGAGTAGACCTTTGCTCATATCTATTTCTGCACAGATTCTTCCAAAGGTGTATATTCCTTTTTCCCCCCTCGAAGTGTCTATGGCAAGAAAACGGCCTAGAGTATTTCCAATCCCTTGGAAGACAGAGAAGTGCCATAGATGTGCTAGGATGTTAGGAAGTCTGACCCAAATGGGAAGCTTGGTGATGACTGCAATGGAAGGATCGAAATCTGGGAACCATGGGGTAATGAATAAACCTGTTGTGCCCCAGAACCAAGGGCCTTCTGTAAAGGCTTTTTGGTAGTCTTCGCTGAATGCAAACACTACAATGAAGAAGCCCTTTGAGCAGAATAAAACCTTGCAGTTGTTGGTCCAGTTGGAGTGGATCCACTGGTAGAGATCTGCAGTGCGTGGCCATAGTCCATTAAACTTGCAAATGATGGCAAACTCTGCATACTTTTGGATTTGCTCATCTAGCGTTGGATGCGCAATTTCAATGGAGGGGATTTCTTCCAGTTTGTCCACCAAAAAAGGCATGGGAGCCTTGGCTGGTGGAGTTGGTGTCTTGTGTGTCTGAGCATGGACATCGTCTTTATAGGAAAAACAAGGAGCTGTAGATGACTGTCCAGCTGCTCGCCCTCTCAGGCGAAGGGTGAAAACAATAGATGCATTTTTGTTAATACTGTAAAAAGAGAGGGGGTAGGGTTCCTCAAGTTGTTTACCTTCATAGATAAGTCTTTGTAATGCACATGGAATCCCCAGCCTATGTTCAAGTGCTTGCTTGAGATCCTGCACTAGATCCGAGGAGCTCACCCATTGCAACAGGGTTTTGCCATAAAGGAGCAGAAGCTGGATTTGAAAAAAAACAGAGTGATCAACAGACTTCAGCTTGCCTCTGCAAATTTGAGAGGAGGGCGAACAGGTACTCTGTAGATTCAACATTTCCAGGTCTTGCTGCAGATGGTAGGAAGAAGTTGAAGAAAGAGGCGAGCAGCCAAGGAAATGGGTGTTGTTTCCCGCCCAATAGAGCTTCCTTGCATTCCTTTCAGGCAGATTTGGGCAACCCAGAAGCCGCTGGAAAGAATCTGAAACAGAGTCTTTCTTCAGCGCTACATTCAGTATCGGCAGGAAGAGTTTGGCTCAGCGGTGTGTGTATTTCACAGAGGAGCTCATTTTCTATAGCTACTATGAAATTAGTAGTTCGTTTAGCATCTACAAAGTTGTCCATGGCAATGTAATGTGCAGTGAGATCCTCCTCTGTGTCTGCGGGTGCTGCAGAGATTTTAGAGGTGGTTTTCAAATTCGGTATCAAGATCCTTCGGCTGAGGGCCGAAACTGGTGCTGCAACAGATGTCTTATCAACTTCCAAAGCAAGCCCGAGAGGTGAAAACGCTGGAGGGGTAGCTTCAGCGATGGTGGCGGCGGCAACCATTCGACTCCAAGCCCTAACGCCAGTAATTTCTTCCAGAAAGGGATTTGAGTGATGAGACTTGTTAAATTATTAAATAGCGATACTTTATTATTTGTTCACTTGAAGGTTTGAATTATAGTTCAAGCAAATGTTATCCTCCTCAAGCTTGTTAAAAAATAAAGAGGTACTGGTCGACAAATGATCGGGAAAAATTTGGGAAAAGCAAGTAAAGTTTCTTTTTGATAGCAAGTCGCTCTTGAACATGACACTTTTTTCACTCCATGTCCGTGACTGTTTGGGTTGGGTAATCATCTTGACGGTTCATTCACACCTATGGTTCATCATACCTCACTTCGGTTTTGGGTCAATGCTACCAACTCATCACAATGTTGCCGATATGTTCAAGAGAAGTCATCCAGTGATTTAGAACTCATCCATCTACAATACTCATAAAACTTCATTTTCATGACCGTCATCCCTGACAATTACTATATCAAGTCATACCATTTTCTATGAAATCAGTAACTCTAGTTTTTCAATAAGGTAACTTCCTGTTGAAAACAAATCAATATCCAGGAAGTTCACTTAGAAACATCAAATTCCAGTACCATGAGGTTTGTTACAACATCGACAAGATCCTCGCTTCTGAACTTTTGACCAAAAGATTTTATTTGGCGTTCGACATCAAATCATCTATTCGCACCTTACGAAATGTATTGCAGTACCTTTAGGGCCATTGACATTAATGGTGGTTCTCTCACGTTTATTAACAACTTTCATTATTGGCTGGTAACCAAGCGATGTCTTTCCATGTTCGACGACAAATCATATATTCGCATAGCTATACTTGTACCCGAATGATCGAGTGAATGAGATAAGAAGACCCATGATCTAGTTTCAGCCATCCGGGCTACGATTTTAGGATTGTTGTACACATCATTTGTACAGTGGCCTTACATAAATATTGTCATCGAAACATGGGCCTATATTTGTGGGCAATGTCTGCATCTGGGAAACATTCCAATGTAGATGAATTTCTGAATTATGTACATGTTATTAGATTGTTTTATGTGCCGACTATGGGAATGCCTATGCTCATAGGATTTATCATGATGTAATGTATTGCAAGATTGATGCAGGTGACCATTCCACTTTGTTTCCAGTCTCATCACAATGTAAAGCATCTCAATAAAATGTTCTTATTATTTGGATCTCATGCTTTAGGGGGAAATTGTTATAGGTCAATTTGGGCACCATTCCCAATGACCTGGTTAATTGGGCAGCATCTCCAGGACCGATGATCAAAGGGTCTATCATTCCCTATCATATTAGTTGCTATATGCTCTAAGACAGAAAAAATTCATGAATCAAACAAGATTTTCATAAAAGAAAGGATTTTCCATGGTTTGAAGCTTTTTATTAAACATCTGGGAGCTCACCAACATAGGCTCTAAGGGGCCTAAGTGCGTTGCATATGCAGGTAGTCCCATTCAAGGCTGCTCTGCAAAGCAATTCCTGACATTCAAAGGTGCATTGGTCACATTGGGAGCGAAATTCTCATTGTTCCAGAATCTCCACTTGGCCAATGTCTTCTAGAAGGGTTCACATGTGTCATGCTTCGGATCCAAGTGTCCATTTGACATCTACATGAATGGAAACATGTCCTACCTATTTTTTGAATGATATTGATTACAAAAATACCTACAGTTCATCTATAAATTGAACACAAAGCTAAGTGTTCAGGGAGGAAGATTTTGAGTAGAGAAATGCTGGAGAATTTTCAATAGAGAATTTGATTTGTGGAGCTGTTGGTGGAGAGACTTTTGCTGTGATGAGACTAAGGAAATTTGATGGAAGGTCATGATGAATTAGTCACTAGGTTGTAACCTCTCCTTCTATCATCAATAAAGAGTACTTCTTGTTTTTCCCTACATGCATCCATGCTTACTTTGATTTTCCATGTTGCAAAATCTTTGTTAATGAATGTAGCTTATGCTTAATTTATTTGGATAATTAACTTGAATATATATCTAGATTATTGTGTCTTCTACTGTTTCAGTGCTCTTTCTTGCAGGAAGCATTCAGCTATTTGAAACTGCTTGAAGTTGAGGCTGTAGTGGAAGTGACAGAAAGGAGCCATTTGGAAGCGACTGAAACAAGTAAGCATCCAATCCTCTCTGTATATTTGTTCCGAGTTAGGAAAAAGGGTAGTGCAGTATTTCACATGTTTTTCTAGACTAGACACCGGTCTAGGGAAGCGTACTTTATCTGTAGATTACAATTCTGGCCCAACAATTAGAGTGTTCGTCGATTATCGGGATCTCAACATTGCTTGTCCAAAATACAACTATCCTACTCCCTTTATCGACTAGATTATTTACGATTGAGTTGGATGGATTTTCCAGCTACAATCAAATCAATATCCGCCCAGAGGATCAACATAAGACAACGTTCATCTGTCATAGGGCACATTCGCTTATAGGAAACTACCGTTTGGTTTAAAGAACACTGGGGAAACTTTTTAGAGAGAAATGGACTATTCTTTCAATGACATAAAGCACATTGTTCAACCTTATCTAGATGATTTACCCGCGCATTCACGAAATTAGATTGATCACCCGATGCATTTTAGAGCCATACTCTCACACTGCTGACACTACAAAATATGCCTCAATCCACATAAATGTGTGTTTTGTGTTGGTTCTGGTCGTTTACATGGATTCATAGTCTCAAAAAAAGGAATTTGCATCGAACCATTGAAGGTTTAGGCCATTCTTGATTTTCCCGCACCATCAAATTTAATTAAGATACAAAAACTTCAAGGAAAGGCTAACTTCCTAAGAAGGTTCATTCTAAACTACGCTGAAATGGCTAAAGGATTTACTCGACTCTTGAAAAAGGGGGTTCACTTCCATTAGGACCAAGTTGCGCAAGCTTATTTTGATGTTGTCAAGGATACTCTTGTCCGAGCATCATTAATGTATCCCCCTAATTATCAAAATGATTATTTCCTATATATTGCCACGACTAAAACGACCACTGCTATGGTTTTGGTCCAAGTAGAAGATGGAATTGAACATCCAATCTATTATTTGAGTCGTAATATCAATGATATGGAACCTAAATATTCATACGTAGAAAATATTTCCTTGGCATCTGTTCAAGCTATCCAAAGATTTCGCCACTATATCCTGCTCCGAAAGACCACTGTCATTTCAGATTGCAACCCCGTGACTTATATCTTATCACGTCAATTTCTGGGGGGAAAATATTCAAAATGGATTGTCATTTTGAAGGAGTTTGATTTGGAATTCATCAAATCCAAGTCAAAGAAGTCTTTAGTTTTGGCTGAGCTTCTCTGTGACCTTCCCTCTGATAGTACTGCAACTACGTCGGAACCATCAATTCCCGATGAGTCTCTATTTCTGATTGGATCATTTGATCCTTGGTACATAGATTTCATCATTTATCTCCAAACTCAAACTTTTCAACTAATACCTATTTCTCTGAATAGTGACGTATTTGATACAAAGCCAAAGATTAACTAATCGTCGGAAATACACTTTATCGTCGTGGTGTCGATACTGTTTTAAGGAGGTGAATCACTCATGAGGAGGCCAAAAAGGTTTTAAATGATTGTCATGCTGGGGCTTGTGGTGGAAATTTATTTGGATATGCTACTGCACAGAAGATACTCCGCGCCGGTTAGTTTTGGCCTACAATATTTCATGACTACATCTTCACGGTCAGAAGTTAGTTTTGGCCTACAATATTTCATGACTACATCGTAAAATCTGCAAACCACCAGTGCCAATGCATCTTGTTGTCTCTGTGGGACCATTTTCAAAATGGGGTATTGACTTCATGACCTGTATCCCTCGTTCATCCGGGGTGAATGGTTATATTATTGTCGTAGTCGATTACTTTAACAAATGGGCCGAAGCGAGGCCTACATTCAACAACATAGGATATAAAACTGCATTGTTTTTCTTTAATCATGTTATTGCACGATTTTGGGTCATGCAGGCTATAGTTACAGATCATGGGAAGCATTTTTGCAACCACATGATGAATGAATTAACTGCCAAGTTAGGATTTTCACATGATAATTCTACTCCTTATTATCCATAATAAAATGGACAAGTTGAGGCTATCAACAAGATTCTTAAATGTATGCTTAAATGAATGATAGGAGTTCATAAAAGAAACTGGCATTTGATCCTGTACTCAGCCTTGTGGGCGTACCAAACCTCGGTAAGAAATGCAACCATATTTACTTCCTTTCAATTAGTGTATGGTCTAGAAGCTATCTTTCCAATCCAATGTGAAATACCATCGTTAAAACTCACAATCAACTTGTTTCCTGACACCTCATAAGAAGAAGCGCGTCTTTATAACCTCATCCATCTTGATTAAATGCGTCGTGAAGCCCAATTGGCCAATGAAGCGCATAAGAGACGTATAAAGGTGCAATACGACAAAAATTTCTAGGATTGCATTTTCTCAAAGGGCGACTTGGTCTTACTTTATGATTAGGAAGCTGATGTAATAGGTATAGGAAAATTTGAGCCATTATGGCATGGCCCCTATATTTTTAAAAGATTTCTTGCTAAGGGTGCCTATGAGTTAGTTGATTACGATGGAATTCCATTGGCACAACCCAGAAATGGGTTGTATCTGAAACGTTACTATGCTTAATCAAGAGCATAGTAATTTTTTGTATTATATTGTATATATATGTTGTTGACTTGAATTCACTGTCTTAGTTTGTTTTTATAGTTTTAATGACATTAGTAATCCACTTTACATTTCATCATAGATGTATGACTCTTCGGAACCATTTTTTGGAAATGTTGATGGTGCTAGTCATAGTACGTAGAAACTATCCTCTGCAGCATGGGTCATTTTTGCTCTGAATGATGAGTTAGTGAGTTTTCAAGAGATTTGTATTGGTTTATCGACAAACAATATTATTGAGTATATTGCGTTGATCAAACTTCTCTCTGATTCCATTTCATTTGGTATTAACCGCATGATCATAAGGTTAGACTCACAACGTGTGGTATCATAACTTACTAGTGTTTATACTGTTAGAAATCCAACAATGCATAGATTGTTCCTAAGACTTCGACTTTTGGAAAGACACTTTGATTTTATTCAATATCAACACATTTCCAGAAATTTGAGCACATTGATTGATTCTTTAGCTAATCAAGTTTTAGACAGACATTTGCAACACATGTACAGAAAATATTCACATCATTGAATAGGATTGCACAATAAACGTAAGAAAAACATTGAAATAAAATAGATAGATAGTTATAGGTTTTTACAAAAATTTGTGCCCAAGACACATTGGTCATCTAACCTCAAAATTTATGCAAAATTTCAAAAGTAAACTAGTGGTGCTCATGGTAACATGTTATATATCTAGCTATCCTATGTAGTAACCACATCCAATGGTTAGGAACACCTATAGTGTGACACTGCAGTCGCATGGGTAAATATTCAATCTGGCAATCCAGAATCTTGAAGGTCAACCCCTCTGTGTGTTGCCGAAGCTCAGCCAGAGTCTCAGCCATATCAATATCCTGAAGGAATACTCTCCCGACATCCCTCTCTGCCAGCTCATCTGCTACATGCTCTGGTTCCTCCATCGGTTGAACTTGACCAACATCTTCATTACATCAAAAATTTAGTTTGGTCTTTGGAAAACCTAAAAAATACAAAAAAAAAATTATAAACCCTAGGAAAATAAAAAACATGGCAAAAACATTCTTACCCATTGCACCCCACTGAGCACCTTCTAGTAAAGCTAAATCTAGATCTCCTCATAAATCAACGCCTGCGTATGCATACTCATCCATGGCGACAATCTGTCACCAGAACTAGGCGAAGAACACAGTCAAGAACACAATGGTCGATTGGCCTGCATTCCTACCCATTACTTCTACCCATCTCTGCATCCTTGGATCATTAGGATTAGACACATCCAGTGTCACATGCTATGGTTACATCAGTGGAATCCATTCTAAAGCGAATGATATGAGGATCAAACCATAACTGAAGTTCTTCTTCCTTCCTCCCTTTGCTTTGTTCAGTTGTTCCTTTATATGAGAAGGTACAACTTTAGACCAATTGAAGACTATTGGATCCATACACTTTAGCGCGTGTTGCATATACGATCTATTCGTTACATGTAGTGTAACAGTGCCAAAAAGTCTTGTGATCGTGAAAAGGATAGTTCTCAAATGAAAATCTCTAACATCCTGGATGTTTATCTTTCCATCTTTGCTTGGCTCTGCCCTTGGATAACAACGTTGCAAAACATAATATCTCACAGTCTCTCCTCCAACAATATACCCTGAGAGAAAAATAGGCAAGCCTCTCCTCGACAAACCTGTAAGAAAGTATACATCCTCAACTATTATAGGAACCACTTGGTTATTAATATGAAATGCCTCAATAGCTGGATTCCATGCTCAAACTAAGAACTCCAAGAGTTCTATTTGTTGCCTCATCCCTGACAATCCACAATCTCTTAGGGCTGTTACTGTGCCCGGATCATTTAGGGAAATCATATCCTGTTCCTAATGCTCTCTTTCCTTCCATGTAATCGGCATTGTAATCTGACGAAAACCTGAAATACAACCATAAGAACCATTAGATTCCATTCAATGCAAAAAATTGGGAAAATTTTGGGCATAATGCAAAAAACAAAAATGAAGATTGCGCCCAACGCAACCTAGGACACGAGACAATGTGTAGTACATGTAGGTAGCCTTCATTTTAGCTGCTATGCAATGCACTTTTCGATGTCCAGGGGTGCGTTGCCCTCTTTGGGAGTAGAATTTACCCTAAGGCCCCCAAAACCCTAAAAAATTGCAATGAATGGAAATTAAATGATTATTGTGTTATCACTCAAATTTTCCTTGAAGTTGTTGGAAGAGGAAAGGGGTCCGAGGTAACCACAAACCAACCTTCAGGTACAGAATCTAGCCAATTTGTACCCAGAGAGGGTTCTCTCTATAAAATTTAGCTTTGTTTTTGAAAATATTAGGCCAGTTATAAAGTCCAAGGGTTTTGATTTTGTTTGGGTTGATGGAATTCTTTAGTTGAGATTAAAATCAAGTAGTTTCAGTCCATTGGGCTAATGGAGTCAAAGGATTGGCTGCACTGGCTTAAGTTTTTTAACAAAAGATGGTTTATCAGGGCAAGATAATCAAACTAGAAACAATTATAGATCTAAAGTGAATGGAATGGAATTCAAAAGGATGAAAGGCAACGAAGAATATTTCAACACATTCAAGAGAAGAGAAATAGATTGGTTATAAATAAAGAGAATTTAATTATTCTTTACTAAATAACCAAAGATGGATGAACTAGACAAACAGTAGCAATTGAGAATTCCCTATTTAAACCAGTTTAGAGGAAAACATTTAAAATAATAACGAATGAAATTAGATTACACCTAAGTAATTTCTAATTTAATCCTTTTCATTAAATATCAAGATAATGAAACACAGATGATATTGTAAACAAATATTAAACTTCAAAACATGAGATAGAGATGACTTATTGATCCTTCATTTGACACATGAATCCTGAGAAAAGTCTTCTGCCTCAATTCCTTGTCCAGTTTTGCCACGAAAAATTTCTCCAAAGCTCTTTATTCCAAAATATTCAATGTTACATCAAAGTCTAAGAATAAACCCTAAAATACTTCCAAGAGTGAAGTATTTATACAAATTCTAAACTAAAATATCTTGAAAAAATATCAAGATTGGTTCACAAATCTCTCCAACTATTTTACATAAATAGAACTTAAGTAAAGGACACTCAAACTAATGCATCTATTTGAAACTATTTTGTATGGATAGGTGATGACAAAGAGGATAAATTGAATTTGATTCAACTCTTAGTTGAAGATGAGGCATCCAAGTCACTAACTGCTTCCTTTCTTTGTGCATTCTGCTCCAACAATTCGGCAAACTTTGGGTCCAATGATATCTTTGTATTTCTCAATCCGTAATAGATATGTAAAAATTGAAAGAGGTTATTTTGGATTAATATGTTGGTGAGATAAAAATCTTTCAGTTTCCCACAATTCCTCTCCAGCTGTGCACAATAGTCTCTATAACAATATGTGTAAAATAGAGTTTTACAGAGTCTGAAAAATAACCTGTAACGATGTGCATGTATCTCTCAGTATGAAATCAATGTGAAAAAAATGAGATAGGTTTTTGTAGATGGGTATTTTAGGAACACAAACCTCCTTCATTTTTGTAAGATATATTTCTGATTGGCCACAATATTCTCTGCAAAATGATGACTTAACTGGAATTTTTTGCAAAAAGTGTTTTCCAACATTGTTTAATATTTCCAAAACCTTAATAGCTGTTATAAAAGTGAGAGAGGTTTTTGTAGACGGTCCTCTTAAGAACATAAAAATCCTTCCATTTTTCAAAATTCATCTTGGATTGATCAAAATAGTTTCTGCAAAACAATGACTAAAACATTAAATTTCTGCAAAAATGTTCCATTTTTGCTCTAATTTCATCTTTTAACCTTAAACTTCTTTTGATTGTTTTTCACTTTTACTTTGGATAAACTTCATTGTGGTTGGTGAAAGTGTTTTCATATTTTTTTAACCCTTAATATCGTCATGTTTACTTTCACTGTTTACTGTTTACTTTTTACTTTTTACCGCTCTATTTTTTATCTATCTTCACTTTGTCATGAACTTGTATGTTTTGTTTTGTAACTGTCTTCCCTGCTGTTTATCTTCATGCTAGATGATTTACTTGACTTGGTTTTAAATCTGATACTCTTTAATCCTGATACTCTTTAACTGTTCTTTACTGTGTCCTTTTACCTTCAATGTGTAGTTTAGGTTTTTACTGTCTGTTTCAATAGTAAATCGTTTAATATCTTGTTTCCTTTGCTTGTATTTCAACTGTATGTTTTATCTTCCATCTTTGTTTGAATAGATTTGATAAAACTCTTGGAGTAAACAAGTCTTATGACTAGTATTAAGACTGTTTATCCAAGGATGTGGTCTTCTGATCACCTGTAAAACAAAACAAATTGTTAAGAAAGCATTGGTTTGCAGGGGAGGTCAAAAAGGTTTCATTTGATTTTGAGAGGTGTGTGGAGTGAATCTAGAATGATTTTTGGGAGGTAAACCATGCTCGAATTGGTTAACAGAGGCTTCAGGTGGTGCAGCTGGGTTACAAAGGGTTTTACTGCACAATCAAGTGAAAAATGAGCAACACTAGGGTGTTTGTGTTTACGGGTAAACGGTTGATATTGGCGGGTAAGCTTTGAATGAATAGTGGACAGATGGTGCTGAATTAATGATGTGAAATTTTGTCGTTAGTGGGAGGCGGTAAGCGGTACGTGATCGCACCGCTTTTGGGCAAGAGTGGTTTTGAGCGGAGGGCGAGCGATTCCATACAATGAACGACGCGTGGCACTGTATGATCCAGAAAACCACTTGGCCATCGCGCGTTATCTTTCAGACGTGGATGGCTAGCGATATGGATATCAACCATTGATTTGAAATGAGTTGATCGGACGGTTCTCAGGAAAGGGAAATGAAAGAGAGTTAATAGGGCGGGCCTGACGTAATTTATTATGAATTAATCGCATTGGGGGGAATGTGATTGGCAGATTAAGTTATTAATTAACCTGGAGGGTCAATTAATCCTTTTATACAGTGGAGTTTATTTAATTGGAAATTCAACCAATTAATTAAAGTTTATATGGTTATTTTTCAACCATTGAGCAGGATATTATATTAATTGGGAATTATTAAAATAATACGGGAAAAAGGTGAAAATTTATTTGGGAGTTATATACTATGTGTTAAAGTTAATATGATTATGAAATGAAAAGCGCCAAGTTAAAACATTTCACGTATATATTCAAACTTAGGCTAAAGATGAAAAATGGGTTTTTTAGGTGATGTTATGTATTTTCCCAAGTAAAGTAGGAATTTACATTTAGGAAATGAGTTTATGAAATAAAATGAATGGTTTATGGATGATTCTAAGTACTTAAGCTCTTAAATCATTGGGCCGAGGGTCCGGTCCCTCCAAAAGTCAGAGAAATGCTCTGAGCCCATATAATTTTCAAAGACCTTAATACTTCAGGGGGAATTAGTGAAATCTTTAGGGAAAAATGTGAATGGAAGTTAGTTATTTAACCTTGTCTTGCTTGAAATTATTCCAGTGTATTGTCTGCCTTTGCACTTGTGATGAAAGTAAAATATTTAACACATCTAAAGCCATCATTCATCTCATGTAATTCTGCAACAACATCTACCTACCCTACCTACTTTACTCTACCATTTTTTCTTCTTTATTAGGGTGCACTTAGATTGGAAAACCCTTATCACACTTTTCTTTTTACATATGAAAATCTATCTAAATCTAACCTTATTACATCCAGGGGCTCAGATTAAGCTATTGAGCTCCTTTTATTTATTCTAACTATCTACTTATCTGCCAAGATTAAACAGTTTGGTTAGATTTTATTCTCTATCTCTAAAACATGAAATTGAAAAATGAACTAGCCAAGCTTAAACTGTTTGACTGTCCATAAATTGTGGCATAAGATACAAGTTGCACACAATTTGTTTATTACATAAGAGCAAAAAGTAGTGGCATTTAGACTTGCACACTTTCTTTGGCCTTTCTTTTGGTGGGGTTCATTTTCTTTTACCTTTTTTGGCCATTTTTATTATTTTCACCCTTTGATTTTTCTTTTAGGGTATACCCTCTTTACATTTTTTAAATTTTTTGATTTTTTGATAATATGGAAAATATTTGCAACAAGAAAAAGGTATGAACATATTACATAGCCCATCAAGTCAATCATGAAATATGACACTTATTGGTATAGGAGTCTAACATTGGCTCCACTTGGGGATGGCTTTTCCTGGTGAAAATTCAAGAACAGCAGGTCAGTTGCCCTTAGAATGATTTTGAATGAACCATGGAATCTTCTTCTACTTGTTGCTTTATTGTACGTATGACAGTAGTACTTTTGAAGCTTAGGGCTTTCTCCTCGGGCTTCAACTCCAGTAAGTTACTATCCACTCAAAACTTAAAACTTTGTTTCCTAGTTGGAAATCTTCTGCCTTGGTCTAATCCAAAACATGCATTTGCTGTGGCTGAAAATCTTGAATTGGATATAATCCTTTTTTTGCAACCTAAAATCTGATCTGAAACTAAAACAACACAAACAAAAAATTCAAACCAACTTAATGAAAAACTAGCTGAAAATTGAAAACTAAAAAAGAAAAATGCTCAAAATCCTGAGCTTATTAGCACTCATCTACCTACTCAATCTACTATTCAACTGCTAGTTAGGTAAAATGAAATAGCCAATGCAACCATTCAAGAATTATGTACTTTGATAGATTTTGTTGCATTTTCTTGTTTATTATCAAAAATGTACTTCTGCAACCTATTAGAAACTTGTCAACAAATGAGAGGATAAGGAAACACTTGATTTCCTTTGTTGACTCTAGAAACTGTACAAAAGGATCTTCCAAAATATATACACTGATGTTTAACTGATATAAACAACTGTACATCTGTTCTAGATGGCCTCCATGCCATGAATCTGAAATGTTATTTTTATCTTTATCTCCTTGTAAACTTTCAGATACGATTTGTGATGATATTCCTACTGATTGTAATGTTTGATTGTTGAATCCTTTATCATCTTGATTCTGAAAATCATAGTTAGTTAATAGAGGAATGATTTGAATGCATTCAATATTCAACATATCTACTATTGGATCCTGAAAAACTTGGGAAAATGGCTACAACCTATAGCATACAGGTTTCCATGAGACTTCATAAACTTCAACAAGTTTCTCATCCTTTTCATTAAATATGTTATACCACATTTCCTTTAAAAGCTGAAATGATTCAAAAAATAGTGGTATGGAACTTTCTTGTGTCATTTGATCATTTATTTCAATGGGAACTGATAATTGAAATTGAGAAACTAAAAAATCTTGATCAATAGTTTCATTATCTTCTTTGTTGTCAATCACAATTCCTAAAGATTGCTGATTATTGATGGCATGATAGTTGTCTCTAATGAAATGAAATGAAGCAAAAAAAAGAGGTAAAGAACCTTCACCTATTTCCACATTTTCTGCTTTTTCTTCCTCACTCTCATGGCTGATTTGTATTGGCTGATTACTGTCTTCAATCTACTGAAACTGAGTTTCTTCATCCCACAAACTAGCTTCTGATTGCTTTGTAAAGTTAGCTTGAGTTTGGAGAACATAACTATCATCATAATGATCATACTTAGGCAAATTATCAAAAGAAGGAATGTCATCAAACATACACATTAGATCAGTAGATTCCTCTTCTTCATATTGATCTGTAAATTCATTTTCTGATCTATGATAATTTGAATTAAGAGGAATTTGTTCATGGCTATCAACCTCTTCTATTTCTTCATGGTGATTTTGAATAAAAAATTCATCTTTCATAGTGATCTCTTGTGTTCTTTCATCTAGTTTTCTTACCAAAAGGTTGAGTTTTACCTCTACAATATTTTTCTCTTCCTCTTCTTCCGCTTTCAACTTTTCTTGTTTGATTTTCAGATTAACTTCTACATCGACTGCAATGTTCTGCATCTGTACAAGTGTTTTTGGATCTCTCTCTCTTAATCGAAATTATATTTCTGGATCAAAGGCACTTGGATAATGCAAGAGAGATGAATCATGAGGAGGTCTAATATTTTTTGGCATTGAATAATAAACTTGATTAAATCTGTCAGAAAAATTTTGTATTGTTTCATTTGGATGTCTTTTTAATTGATTATATTCTTCCATGATCACAAAATGATTAACTTTTATTATCCATCTATCAAGGAAAAGTTTAATAAACTGCTGGAAATTTGAGATGCTAGCATTAGGCAGATTTTTGAACCAAATCTTTATTCTATTTTGCAAAGAAAGAGAAAAAACTCTGATTTTAACATCATCTTCATCAATCTCAAATAAATCCAAATAATTTTCAAAACCTTGAATATGTTTTTGGGCAGTGATACCATTCTCTCCATCAAATCTAGGAAGATACTTGTAGTATTTTTTAGGAAAATCATGGAGTATAGGAGGTAAAATAAGGGGCTTATATCTATCTGGAACTTTATATGGAAAGGGATATGTACAGGGATTGTAAGATCAGTCTTGATTATTTGAGGCTTCTTAATTGGAAAATGATCATCATTAGATTCATACGAAAGCTGCTCAAAGAGATTAGGAGAATTATTACTTACAATCTTCAAAGGAAAATAATTAAAAACTAATCTAAGATCTTCTATAAAATACAATATACATTGAAAATTTTTCTTAATGAGAAAGAACATAATGTCTTGGATTAAGATCCAAGTTGAAAGCCTATTCTTTCCATATTTTTCTTTGAGATTCATTCCTCCAATGGAGTCTTGATTGTGAAATTGATTTGGAGTCGCCAGGTGGATGATTTTAACCTTTGTGTGTCTCATCCCTGTCCACCATCATAGATCAGATCTAAACCTGTAAAACAATTCTGAAGAAAAATTTAGTTCTTCAGGAAACCAAATTTTGAGTATTTTATGATTATTTTGTTTTGTAATTTTTTTTTTTTTTTAATGAATTTTCAAAACAACTTCTATGATTTCTTTAAGAGGCTTTAGATATGAGATTTAAAATTTCTTAAAGACTTATTTGACAAGAGGAACTGATCAAATGTTTGAAACCAAAGTTCAGTTCATAAACTAGACCGGAGATAGACTGAAGCAGCATTTATTTACTATGCAATTGCAGAGCAAAAGCAGTTCAAAGGCTACCTGGCTAACTTCAGGCTCCGTCTGTAGTTTATAAAGCAAACAATAGTAACAATGAAATTATTGAGATCCCTAGTGGAGTCGCCACTATGTTATCACTCAGATTTTCATTGAAGTTGTTGGAAGAGGAAAGGGGTCCGAGGTAACCACAAACCAACCTTCAGGTACAGAATCTAGCCAATCTGTACCCAGAGAGGGCTCTCTCTATAAAATTTAGCTTTGTTTTTTAAAATATTAGGCTAGTTATAAAGTCCAAGGGTTTTGATTTTGTTTGGGTTGATGGAATTCTTTAGTTGAGATTAAAATCAAGTAGTTTCAGTCCATTGGGCTAATGGAGTCAAATGATTGGCTGCACTGGCTTAAGTTTTTTAACAAAAGATGGTTTATCAGGGCAAGATAATCAAACTAGAAATAATTATAGATCTAAAGTGAATGGAATGGAATTCAAAAGGATGAAAGGCAACGAAGAATATTTCAACACATTCAAGAGAAGAGAAATAGATTGGTTATCAATAAAGAGCAGTTAAGTATTCTTTACTAAATAACCAAAGATGGATGAACTAGACAAACAGGAGCAATTGAGAATTCCCTGTTTAAACCAGTTTAGAGGAAAACATTTAAAATAATAACGACTGAAATTAGATTACACCTAAGTACTTTCTAATTTAATCCTTTTCGTTAAATATCAAGATAATGAAACACAGATGATATTGTAAACAAATATTAAACTTCAAAACATGAGATAGAGATGACTTATTGATCCTTCATTTGACACATGAATCCTGAGAAAAGTCTTCTGCCTCAATTCCTTGTCCAGTTTTGCCACGAAAAATTTCTCCAAAGCTATTTATTTCAAAATATTCAATGTTACATCAAAGTCTAAGAATCCACCCTAAAATACTTTCAAGAGTGAAGTATTTATACAAATTCTAAACTAAAATATCTTGAAAAAATATCAAGATTGGTTCACAAATCTCTCCAACTATTTTACATAAATAGAACTTAAGTAAAGGACACTCAAACTAATGCATATATTTGGCACTATTCTGTATTTATAGGTGATGGAAAAGAGGATAATTTTAATTTTATCCAACTCTTAGTTGATGATGAGGCATCCAAGTCACTAATTGCTTCCTCTCTTTGTGCATTCTGCTCCAACAATTCTGCAAAATTGGGGTCCAATGATATCCTTTTATTTCTACATTAGTAATATATCTGTAAAAAGTGAAAGAGGTTATTGTGGAATAATATGTTGGTGAGATAAACCTCTTTCAGTTTCCCACAATTCCTCTCCAGCTGTGCAAAATAGTCTCTGCACAAATATGTGTAAAACAGAGTTTTACAGAGTCTGAAAAATAGCCTGTAAAGATGTGCATGTATCTCTCAGTATGAAATCACTGTGCAAAAACTGAGATAGGTTTTTGTAGATGAGTATTTTAGGAACAAAAATGTCTTTCAGTTTTGTAATATCTATTTCTGATTGGCCACAATATTCTCTGCAAAATGATGACTTAAATGGAATTTTCTGCAAAAAGTGTTTTCCAACATTGTTCAATATTTCCAAAACCATAATAGCTGTTAGAAAAGTGAGAGAGGTTTTTGTAGATGGTCCTCTTAAGAACATAAAAATCCTTCAGTTTTTCAAAATTCATCTTGGATTGATCAAAATAGTCTCTGCAAAACAATGACTAAAACATTAAATTTCTGCAAAAATGT
Organism: Pinus albicaulis; assembly: GCA_034641835.2. Lineage (NCBI taxonomy): Eukaryota > Viridiplantae > Streptophyta > Pinopsida > Pinales > Pinaceae > Pinus > Pinus albicaulis. Next base: position 1,055,407,101 of record CM076575.1, on the reverse strand, counting down.
TCCATTTTTGCTCTAATTTCATCTTTTAACCTTAAACTTATTTTGACTGTTTTTCACTTTTACTTTGGATAAACTTCATTGTGGCTGGTGAAACTATTTTCATATTTTTTTAACCCTTAATATGTTCATGTTTAGTTTCACTGTTTACTGTTTACTTTTTACTTTTTACCACTCTATTTTTTATCTGTCTTCACTTTGTCATGAAATTGTATGTTCTGTTTTGTAACTGTCTTCCCTGCTGTTTATCTTCATGCTAGCTGATTTACTTGACTTGGTTTTCAATCTGATACTCTTTAATCCTGATACTCTTTAACTGTTCTTTACTGTGTCCTTTTACCTTCAATGTGTAGTTTATGTTTTTACTGTCTGTTTCAACAGTAAATCGTTTAATATCTTATTTCCTTTGCTTGTCTTTCAATTGTATGTTTTATCTTCCATCTCTGTTTGAATAGATTTGATAACACTCTTGGAGTAAAAAATTCTTATGACTAGTATTAAGACTGTTTATCCAAGGATGTGGTCTTCTGATCACCTGTAAAACAAAACAAATTGTTAATAAAGCATTGGTTTGCAGGGGAGGTCAAAAAGGTTTCATTTGATTTTGAGAGGTGTGTGTAGTGAATCTAGAATGATTTTTGGGAGGTAAACCATGCTCGAATTGGTTAACAGAGGCTTCAGGTGGCGCAACTGGGTTACAAAGGGCTTCACTGCACAATCAGGTGAAAATGAGCAACACTAGGATGTTTGTGTTTAAACGGGTAAACGGTTGATATTGGCGGGTAAGCTTTGAATGAACAGTGGACAGATGGCACTGACTTAACGATGTGAAGTTTTGTCGTTAGTGGGAGGTGGTAAGCGATACGTGATCACATCGCTTTTGGGCAAGAGTGGTTTTGAGCGGAGGGCGAGCGATTCCATACAATGAATGACGTGTGGCACTGTACGATCCAGAAAACCACTTGGCCATCGCGCGTTATCTTTCGGACGTGGATGGCTAGCGATATGGATATCAACCGTTGATTTGAAATGAGTTGATCAGACGGTTCTCGGGAAAGGGAAATGACGGAGAGTTAATAAGGCGGGCCCGACGTAATTTATTATGAATTAATCGCATCGGGGGGAATGTGATTGGTGGATTAAGTTATTAATTAACCTGGAGGGTCAATTAATCCTTTTATATGGCGGAGTTTATTTAATTGGAAATTCAACCAATTATTTAAAGTTTATATGGTTTTTTTTCAACCAACGAGCGGGATATTATATTAATTGGGAATTATTAAAATAATACGGGAAAAAGGTGAAAATTTATTTGGGAGTTATATACTATGTGTTAAAGTTAATATGATTATGAAATGAAAAGCGCCAAGTTAAAACATTTCACGTATATATTCAAACTTAGGCTAAAGATGAAAAAGGGGTTTTTTAGGTGATGTTATGTATTTTCCCAAGTAAAGTAGGAATTTACATTTAGGAAATGAGTTTATGAAATAAAATGAATGGTTTATGGATGATTTTAAGTACTTAGGCTCTTAAATCATTGGGCCGAGGGTCCGGTCCCTCCAAAAGTCAGAGAAATGCTCTGAGCCCCTATAATTTTCAAAGACCTTAATACTTCAGGGGGAATTAGTGAAATCTTTAGGGAAAAATGTGAATGGAAGTTAGTAATTTAACCTTGTCTTGCTTGAAATTCTTCCAGTGTATTGTCTGCCTTGCACTTGTGATGAAAGTAAAAGATTTAACACATCTAAAGCCATCATTCATCTCATGTAATTCTGCAACAACATCTACCTACCCTACCTACTTTACTCTACCATTTTTTCTTCTTTATTAGGGTGCACTTAGACTGGCAAAACCTTATCACACTTTTCTTTTTACATATGAAAATCTATCTAAATCTAACCTTATTACATCCAGGGGCTCAGATTAAGCTGTTGAGCTCCTTTTATTTACTCTACCTATCTACTTATTTGCCAAGATTAAACAGTTTGGTTAGATTTTATTCTCTATCTCTAAAACATGAAATTGAAAAATGAACTAGCCAAGCTTAAACTGTTTGACTGTCCGTAAATTGTGGCATAAGATACAAGTTGCACACAATTTGTTTATTACATAAGAGAAAAAAGTGGTGGCATTTAGACTTGCACACTTTCTTTGGCCTTTCTTTTGGTGGGGTTCATTTTCTTTTACCTTTTTTGGCCATTTTTATTCTTTTCACTCTTTGATTTTTCTTTTAGGGTATACCCTCTTTACATTTTTAAAATTTTTTGATTTTTTTATAATATGGAAAATATTTGCAACAAGAAAAAGGTATGAACATATTACATAGCCCATCAAGTCAGTCATGAAATATGACACCTATTGGTATAGGAGTCTAACATATTGAATGAAAGAGAGGGTTCATATATCTAAATTGGATCAAACAACAATGAAATTTGTCCACAGAAATGATCGCAATCAACAATTGAAGTTCGGGGGCAAATTCAAGTTTAGAACTCCAAAATGCAAATGGTAACTATGGAATGGTAAAAATTAATAGTAAAAACTCTTTCTAAATAGTCATTTAATTGTTTTCAAATCATATTTATTGCTATGACTATGGTTTTTTTTTTTTTTTTTCATGAAACAGGTATTTTTAATCCATTTGATGTTGTTCTGAACAGGTCTTACAACTGATGAACAAATTAGTCATGCAAATTTATTTCAAGAATGATTTTACCACAAAGCATACTTTTTCTCCTTATTTTTCGAGCTTTGTTAAAATCAAAAAAGGATTTGAAGTGCACTTTTATCTCTTTTTCAAGCTTCGATAACAGCGAAAAAGGAACCCCTGGAGTTTTCTTTCAGCTCTTTTCAGACTCTGATAATGTGAAAAGATTGTCGAGCACTTGTCTTTTCGAGCTCGTAAAAGTAAATGAATTGATATCTACTTAGTACAAGTTTAACCCTTTTCCGAACTGAGACAGATTATTTACAAAAAAGGAATACCTTGGTCAAACATGACTAAAGAGGTTCTCTTAGATATTATTTTACACTTTTTTGGATCCGAGCGACAACTTTACGAAAAAGTACTTTTGGAGTTTTCTTTCGTCCTCTTTTTCAAACTCTCTAAATATTAAAAAGGACCGGGCTATCACTTATGTTAAGCTCGTTAAAACATAAAATAACGACAGGCTTGTCAATTATGGCAAGAATCGAGTTTCATTCATCGCTAGACTCGTTAAATTATTAAATAACGATACATTATTCACCCGAAGGGTTGAATTATAGATCAAGAAAATGTTATCCTCCTCAAGCTTGTTAAAAAATAAAGAGGTACTGGTCAATAAGTGACTGGGAAAAATTTGGGAAAGTGAATAGAAATTTTTACAGTAGTAGGTCGCTCTTGAACATGACACTTCACTCCATCACCATGACTATTTGGGTTGGGTAATCTTCTTGACGGTTCATTCATACCTATGTTTCATCATACCTTCACTTCAGTTTTGGGTTAATGCTGCCAACTCATCTCAGTGTTACCGATATGTTCAAGAGAAGTCATCCAGTGAATACTCATCCTTATGCAATACTCATAAACCTTCATTCTCATGATATTCATCCCTGAATATTGCTATATCAAGTCATACCTTTGTCTCTGAAATCAATAACTCTCGTTTCGAAATAAGGTGGCTTCCTATCGAGGACAAATCATTATCCAGGAAGTTCACTTAGAAATGTTATATTCTAGTACCATGAGGCTTGTTACAACATCGACAAGATCCTCGCTTCCAGACTTTTAACCGAAATATTTTGTTTGGCGTTCGACATCAAATCATCTATTCATGCCTTACGAAATGTAATGCAGTACCTTGAGGGCCATTGACATCAATGGTGGTTCTCTCGCATTTTTTAACAAATCACATCATTGGCTGGTAATCAAATGATGTCTTACCATGTTCGACTATAAATCATATATTCACATGGCTAGACTTGTACCCGAATGATCGAGTGAACGAGATAAGAAGACCTTGGATCTAGTTTCAACCATTTGGGTTGCGATTTCAGGATTGTTGTACACATAATATATATGGTGATCTTACATACAAATCATCATCAAAACATGGGCCTATATCTATAGGCACATCTGTATTGGGAAACATTCCAATGTAGACAACTTTATGAATTATGTACATGTTATTAGAAATTTTATGTGCTGAGCATGGGAATGCCTTCCCTCAGCAATTATGATCAAGAGCATATATCATGATGTAATTTATTGTAATATTGATGCAGGTCGCCACTCTGCTTCATCTCCATGCCATCACAGTGTAAAGCATCTCAATCAAAATATTGTTATTATTATTCTGACTTCATGCTTTAGGGGGAAATTGTTATAGGTCAATTTGGGCACCATTCCTAATGACCTGGTTAACTGGACATCATCTCTAGGACCAAATAGGGTTTAACATCCCCTATCATTTTAGTTGTTATATGCCTTGAGACAAAGAACAAGACAAATCATCCATGACTTTCATCTGCAAAGGTTTCCAAGTTTTGAAGTTTATAATATATCATATGAGAGCTCACCAACACTACCTCTAAAGGGACTAAGTGCATTGCATATGAAAGTAACCCCACTCAAGGGTGCTCTGCAAAGCACTTTCCGACATTCAAGGGTGTGTTGGTCACATTGGGAGCGAAATTATCATTGTTCCAGAATCTCCACTTGGCTAGTGCCTTCTAGAAGAGTTCACGTGTGTCAAAATTTGAATCCATGTGTCCATTTGATACCTCTGAGACTAGGAACATGTCTTGCCTATTATTAGAAAGTCATTGATTGTAAAAATACCTTTATCTCCTTTATAAATTGAGCACAGATATTAGTGTTTGATAAGGAGGAATTTGAGTAGAGAAATGTTAGTGGAATTTCAATTGAGGAATTGATTTGAGTGACATGCTGCTGGAGAGATGTGAATTTTGATGAGGTTGGGATGTTGCTAGAGATGGTGACACTAAATCAATCACTAGGTTGTAACCTCCCCTTCTATCCATTAATAAATATTGTTGCTTACTTTCCCACATATGTATCTTTATAAGCTCATGTATTTCATATTATGAATTCTTATTTGATGCATATGGTTCATGTTTTATTGCTTTAACTGAATAACTTGAATAGAAATTTGTATTATTGCTATATTTTTCTGTTTAGTGTTCATTCTTGCAGGAAATATTTTCAGACATCTAGCTTGGATTTGAAGCTACAACAAGAGCGACAGAAGGAGAATGGGAAGTGCTTGGACTCCAAGTAAGTTCTTTGATTTGTTCTGTGTGTTTATTTACAGTTAGGAAAAATAGTTACAAAGTATTCAACCTATTGTTCTAGATGAGCACTACATTTAGGTGTTACACTAAAATTTGACACCATGACATTTTAGTACTCCCATAGAAGTATAGAACATCAAAGTTCCTAAAGTCAAGCCTTGAAATTAAGAGAAAATCTCATAAAAGTCTTAAAAACACTTGTACTACACTTTCTCTTAGCATTGCCTACGGTGCCGCACTTTCTTGCTCTAAATCATGTAGACCTAAACGCACATTTTGTTTATTAAAGGCGCAGACCCCTATAAAAGGTAAAACAAAGGCAGAAAGTAACATTTAGAAGCACAGCAGTCAAATCTGGAAGCTTCTAGAAGTAGTTATCTAGTCGAAGGTTCGCTTTATCATGTATGTTCATCCCTCCATTATGGGAGCCTACCCCTTGATTTATGGAGCCCAATCCCTTCAAAAGAGAATTCTTAAGGGGAACCATAACCTCCTCTATTTTCCTATAAATTGAAGCCATAGTGCAGCTTCAAAGGTTAGATAGAGTTGGGAGTTAGTGAGTTAGACTTGGAGAATTTTTGAGGTGAAATGTTGTAGAGACTCATACTCTCATAGCCAATCATTATATGGGAATGATTACACACCCATGTGCTTTTAGCTGAGAGAGTGCAAGGCTTGTCAGAGTAAAGGAAACGCCTATTCCAAACCCTAGGAAGGCTTGTATGGCATCAAGGTAGACACGGTTGTAAGGCTCTTCTTTATTTAAGTTAATATGAATGAATATTGTTTTCTCAATGGGTTATTTAATTAATTATCTCATTTCTTGAATTCCTTGATCATCTTGATGGATGTTCGATTCATGAATTGATTTATTATATAGGTGCTTTTGATATTTTATTGTGTTTGTGATTGCAGATCCTTGACGATGAATTTTCTCAAGCCATTGGAAAGAAGATCAACGCTGGACTACAAGTAGGTTTCTAAAACCCTGTTATAATTAATTCCATGTAAAAAAATATCTAGAGAAAATAGTTTTTATTTGTCTGTTTTTTGCTAGTTGTCTGTAGGACACTTGGGAGGTCTGTCTTGTCCGCAAGAATGACTTATCCGTCCAATAGAAATGGAAACTCCATTGGGGAATGGATCTTGAACTTTGATTTATTTTATTTCTGACTTGTGAATTTATTTTTTTCTAATTTTGATTGATTTATACTGGCTTGGGTAGTTTATCCCTGTAGAATCCCTGAGAAATGATTTAGAGTTTTTTATTTTTTCTTTAGTTTTCTTGTGTCCGCTCTTTTATTTTGTAGACAGTGCGGGCAGCTCCACACTTTTCTTGTACTCACAGTGCGGGACCGCACTGGTTTGCACTAAATCCCGCGGACCTTGTGAAATTTTTTGGAAAATATGAAAATCCTCTTCTCTGGATTGGTTTGTTAGATTCTTAGTGAATACCCAGACTTGTATCTTCTGTTAGGAAGCTTTGGTTAAGAATTTATTTCAACATTTTTAGTTTTGAATGATTTTTTGAAAGATCTACATGTTATAATGATTTTTGCTTTGTCTTTATCCCGCTCAAAGATTAGAAACCTTGGTATACCTTTATATCATTGGTATTTACTTGCTTTCTTGCTGAGTCTGACATTATAGCAGAAATTGTTTTATGAGATTTAGATCCCATTTTTCTCATTTGCAAATCTTTAAAAAAACTTTTGTTGATAAGTTTGGAATTTCACTTAAAAAACCAAAATTGGATTTTTTTGAGTTCTTGCTAATCCAAGCAAATAATTTCTTAGTTCGATAACAAGCTAAGCAAGACATCCTAAAAATATTTGAAGTTTTAATTCAGATTTAGTCTTTATAATTTTTAGATCTCAAAATTAGTGTTTTTAGATTTGAGTGTTATTTCTAGAAATTGTAGTGTTCTTTTGAAGAAAAACTTGGTTTGTAGTTTTGATCTTGAATAAAAGGGATTTCTTATTGAGCAATAGAGTTTGAGTTCTCATTGAAATTAGATTTCTTTTCATTTATTCCTGTTTGAAGGAAATATTTGTTTTTATAAAAGATTGCATTTCTCAACTCTTCCTTTAGATAGAATTCATTGGAAGAACAAGAATTGTTTCTCATAATAGATGCATTTTTAGTGTGTTTTGAGTCAGGTCACTACATATCATTAGTTTCACTTTTGCACCTATTTTCCTAAGAAACAACCTTTTAAAATCAACGCTTAAATTAAAATCAATCTAGTATTTTTTATATTTCTAGGGCTCTTTTCACCAATATAGCTTAGGCTAGTGTCTTGGAGTAGGGAGTAATTAACTCTCAAAGACAATTAAAACAAACAATTAGTTGATATTGTGGTAGGAAAAAATCCAATAGTCGCTTGTATGCTCTTGGAAGCTCCTCTTAAAGGAGTCAAGCACAAGTTCATATCTGAACCAGTGGGATAATCAATTCTATCTCATTGGGAACGATAGAAAATGTGCGCGTATTAACAACGGTAAACCTCGGATAGACCATTGTCGAGGAGCCTAGGGTTACTTGTCAATATACCTTGGATTATGTCAAGGATCCTTCAAGGGGATTGAGCTTTGTTACCCTGCCCTTGTGTTGTGGAGGTAAATCCCCTCCGCGGACAGAGGCGATCCCTACTAGCCCAGATCGGGTCTAGCAACAATCGTTCACGCTATAGAGCAGGTTCATAATTGCAAACAGACCAACTAGCAATGAAGGCTTACCTGGAATCCAACACTGTCACTCGTAGAGAAAGTAGCGCTCCCGTTCCTTAGCTCTGGCAGATCACAATCCTCATGATCTCCGTGATCAGACACCTGCACATGCGAGAAAAAAAACAAACGCAAGCGTAAAATCCAGTATATGCAATTATATGTCAATCAGAGAAGACATAACTCATCATCATCATTAATAACAAGAGTGGAACCATAACCAATAGTCTCTTATCATTAATCAATCAAAGAAGAATACAACCATAGCTTTGACGCTGAATTCTCCTTCGGAGGGTCGTCACCAGAATGTGTCTCGATAAAGCCTGTTAGGGATGGGACAAGCCTCTCTCTCCGGATGTCTTGAAAATAATCTCCTTGCTTGGATTTTTCCTTAAGGGAATGAATCAAGGCTCTTGCAGCATTAGGCTCTTGGGAACTTGGAGACTTGAAGACTAGCTTGCAATGGAGATGGGAAAGATTTTATAGATGGAGGAAGGGGAGTTGGGATCCATATAATCATGGGATTGGCCCTATCCTCAAGGAAGCTTCCATGAGAGGTGGAAAACCACTTCCTCTACATGGAAATCCGGAGCCAAACCTCCCAACTCAAGATAGATACCAGTTCATGAATTGGTTAGGATGAAACTTCCGCCATTTATTTTAAAAAAACACTCCTTAAATTGGCTGGCGCGAGTGTGACTCTGGGACAGAGTGCCAATTGGCATGACCTCTTTGAATTATTTTCCCCATTGGCACGGGTACTGAACTGGCTCCCCGCGCCAATGCAAAAAGGGGAATTTTTAGGGTTTTTCACAAGGAAATGTCTTCAGGGCAATGAAAGCTCTTGTTCAGAGGGATGTCATGAAAGTGATTTCAAGCCATGTCACTGCTCATAGGTCACGGAATGAGCCCTCCAATGTGCGGGACGGGGATTGCAGGGACGGTGAAAAATTACTGTGTAACAGATGCCCCCTAAAGCATGAGCCCCAAGAGAGAGAGAGGGGTGAAATTCCTTATGAGAGCGTGTCCAACTGAAAAATCCGGCGTCGGAAAACCTGCGTGGAGAAGTACAACTGATATCTCAGATACATGATATATATGCAGCATGGGCGCAACCATCCATAAGAGGGTATACAATAATTCAGATCCAAGGCATGGACGCAGCCATCCAGTGAGGATCGATAAATAGACTCAGGTATGGTTGCAACCATCCAATCAGTGAGTCATGTAAATAATCATAATAATCCACAAAATCGCAGCCTGGATTATAACAGACAGGAATTCAGGGTCTTGCGCTCCATCTCGACCCGAACAAAGTACAAGTTCAAGCATGCGAATAAGTGAGCTGAAGTCAAACATGCAAGAACATCGTCTGATTACCAGCCAATGATGAAAGTTGTTAACAGATGTGAGAGGAACCACCAATAATGACAATGGCCCTCAAGGTACTACAGGTACAATATACGGCATGTGAATCAATGAGCTGGCGTCGAACACCTGTAGAATCACTTGATCGAAGGCCAATGATGAAAACCACACATCGAATGTGAAGAACCTGCCATTGAGGCATGCAGGCTCCAAGGTACCAGAAGGGAGTCTCTAGAACAACTTCCTGGATAATGAGCTGAAGTCGACAGGAAGCGACCTCGATCAAAGGTGGGCCATAGTGTTTCCCACATCATCAACGTGAGACAGAGGAACATAATGTCTTTGTGAATCATGATCAGATGAGAATCAGAGGAAGGTTGGCACTTGCAGAGGTCAACTTCTCTTGAACACATGGCGGCACGACAGTCAGTTTGGCAGTATTTGACATCAACGGATCAGAGGTCATGGTGACGAGGCAAAGAGCAGATGAGAGGTCAAAAAGGATCACCGAAACCCATGGAGGCAAGTGAAAGAACGAGATGAGATATCCCCAACTTGACACGAATGCAGACAAGTGCCATGTTCAAGAGCGACATACTGCCGACACGACAATGATTTTGGTTCCATTTTTTCCCCGCCATTTCTGGCGAGTACCTATTTATTTTTACACAAGCTTGAAGAGGATACCATATGCTTGCTGTATAAGCCCATCCTAGTACATTTAACGAGCCCTAGGAAGGAGCCACTCGAACATCGTCATTTCGACTGAATCCGATGTCATCAGGGTTTAACGAGCCTGATAAAGGAAGAACTCGGTGTCTTTTCATGTTTAGAGAGTTTGAAAAGACAGCGGAAAAGTAAACTCCAACGATCCCTTTTTGTAAATAGTTCCTCAGATCTGAAAAGGTAGAAAACTATGTCTGAGAAAACCTCCTAGTCGCAATAGGCTAGGGTATTCCTTTTTCGTAAATAATATATCCCAGCCAGAAAAATGGGTAAACATATACTGGGTAGATGTCGTTTCATGGCCACTTTAACGAGATCAAAACGACAAGGGCCTCGGCAATATTTTCATGTTTCGAGAGTCAGAAAAGAGCTGAAAGATGACTCCAACTGGAGGAATGAGTGGTATAAAGGGTAGCAACTGGTTCTGGTAATGGTGGAACTGCTTAGAACAAGTAAAGGTTAAGAGGTTGGCTAACAAGACCATTCATCGCAGCGGTTCCTCAGGAATGGGTGAAACAACCAAGTGAAGGCATATGATCGGCCAAGCAGATAGTGACGATGGAGTGAGAAAACCAAGGCTCATCTGGCAAAAACAAGCTGATAAAATGGCAATCACAAAAGGTAAAATGGGCAAGGTTTCATTTTTACACAAGCTTGAAATGGAAACAAACTATGCTTGAAAAAGTAGGCATGCCCCTAGCATGGTGACTCAATTCGAGGTACATGCCCCCCAAGCTTTAGTCCATATGAAAGGCAGATGGAGTGAAGGTTCAAATTACGAGATCAAGAGAAAGACTCGACTGGGATTTTACGAGATCTAAACAAAGACTTGAATTGAACGGGAATGTGTTTCATTGTTTTAACGAGGTTGACACATTAAAATAACTATCCTCAGGACACCTTGTTTCATGGCTTAAGGAGCTTGGCACAAGACAAGGAACTCTGCTTCGACAACCTTGTTTCATTTTTTAAGGAGCTTGACACAAGACAAGAACCATGCTCCGACCACCTTGTTTCGTTTTTTAAGGAGCTTGACACAAGAAAACGAACTGTGCTCCGACAACCTTGTTTCATTTTTTAAGGAGCTTGACACAAGACAAGAACCATGCTCCGACCACCTTGTTTCATTTTTTAAGGAGCTTGACACAAGAAAAGAACCATGCTCCGACCAACTTCATCATAATGAACAAGAAGTCATTGCTTCCAAGAGTTCCACTCCCGATGGAAGGAAAACATCCTGGAAGTCAGGACCCAATGCCCCCAGCACCTGATGCACGACGGCATCAGCGCTGAACACAGGCACGGGGTAGGTAGCCACATAGTTGACCTACGGTGGGGAAGATACAATGGGTGGATAAAAACCAGGAAGGGATGATGGCGGGCCAGCTGCCATACCAGGACCAAAGAACGAAAGCTGATCAATGGTCATGATTCGTCCTTCATGTGGAAAACAAACCACATGAAAAAGGGAGGAGACAAGCGCTCCCATGGCATAGGTGTAATCGCGCCCCAAGATCAGATTGAAATCAAAGGGTCCTGGAACAACCATCACGTCCATATAGACGGTTTTACCTCCCAATGTAACAGGTAACCTTGGGAGGATCCCTAACGATTGACTCGTTCTTCTGTTAAATGCCAATAGATTCTGCGTAACAGGCGCAAGCGGGGATGAACCGAAAGCTTGCCAAGTAGTTGAGGATAGAACACTAACAGAGGCGCCTTCATCTATAATGGCGCTGGGTATGACCAGACCAAAAGCCTGTACCATGATCTTGAAAGGCACATAAGACGGAAGGCGGTATCCTTTAAATTGATTCCAATCAAAGGAAGCGACCAAACTACTCGGAGGGGTTACCATTGAATCGAGATGGTCTTCCCCTGGTGTTACGGAAGAAGGAGCATCCTCCTTGAACTCCATCTCGAAGGTGGGAGGGGTATCCTCCGGGACCTTCATCACGGGAGGCGGAGGAGCAGCTTCTTGAGGTATAGGGGAAGGAGAATCTTTCTCCAAGTCCGAAGAATCTGAAGAAACAAGAAGAACTTGAGGGGTGTGAGGTCCACTCTCAACGGAAAAGACCTGGTGCACCGAAGATGGAGCCAGCTCAACCGATCCCACGACCAATGGTTGGTCGGGAATGGATTCCTGAATATGAATTTCCAAGGGAGCGAGATCGACCAAGGATGACTCTTGACCAATCATGGAATTGGCTGGTGGAGGACTCAAAGAAAGCTGTTTATAACCATCCGAGAGGCGTGGTGTAGAAACAGTTGAGTTGTCCAAAACTCTCTTGGCTTCATCCATATATGGACAAAGGTGAATGGCATGGTGCCCTTCACACAACTTACAGGGATAGGTAATATTACCCTGCTTCTTAGGAGCCTTTCCAGCACCAGTTGAAGACATGCCCCCAACCTGACTCCCAGAATCCAAAGGCAACGGCGGGCGACCATTGGACCATACTTCAAGCACCTTGGGAATGCCAGGGCAATCTCGAAGAAGATGATCTCCTATGCACAACATGCAAGGGAACTTGAATTTCCGTGGAGGGTTGGAAGGTTTATCAAGAGGAGGTGCATTAGAAGCAGCAGTGGCAGCTTTAGCCTCTCTTTTATCAGACTTCTTCTTCTTTGTCTTCTTCTTCTTCTTCTTAGCCACCTGATTACTCGAATCGAGACTTTCACCAGGTGAAGTAGAAGAAGAGGACGTAGAAATAGGCGAAGAAGGGGAGAGGTCCACCTTGGAATCAACATGATGTTGTTCAAGCAGAGGAACTGATTGACCAGTAGCTGAGACATTTGGAACCACAGAGGTTGAAAACAACCAAACAGGCAACCCAACAGTTAACCCAGGAAGGGACAACGTTGCCATGTAAGGAGCGCCAACATTTCCAAAAGGAGGAAAAGGACTAGGATTCCCATTGGAGGGGATTCCTTGGTTGGTGCACTCCGGAAAAGTTGCCATCAACAACTCAAAACTGCACATGGGCTAAAAACAAAGGCACACAATCAAACGGCCAACAAGAAAACTCTAAAAGGGCATGTGATCGCGGGTGATTTATTTTACGACATTGAAACTTAGAAACTTCACCATTTCATGTTTTAAGAGTCGAGAAATGGATGAAAGGTGACTCTATCTCTTTCAATTTTGAAACAAGCGTGAAAGGACAAGCACTTGATGATCTTTTCAAATTTAAGGAGTCATATAAGATCAAAATGACTTCTCTGGAATTCTAGGCAAAGGGTGTACCAAATAACCGTGAACTGCAATATACACCTTGGTTTCAAAATGAAAGAGAAATCGACCAAGGACTTAACGTACGTGCATGCAATCTCCTCGAATGCTGTGTCTGGTGTATCACGGGTATAGGGTGGCAGACTCGGCTTCCTATGGATAAAGGATAGAAACCTAGTGGGGTCTCCCTTTATATATGCGACGGTATGGGGAGCACAAGTCCGTACTAGTGCTGTCTAAAGCCAAGAGGTGAACAACAGCTACTAGGTTTAAAGACGCTGGAACACATCTCTAGCCTAGACCACTAAATGTTGCGTTAATGTTTCAATGCTGCCTTAGTGTAAATTGAATAAATTTTAATGTTTATCTTCAATTACGTTTCAGTTTTCAGGCCCTAGCAAATGTGATGTCTCAAAATCACCTAAATGCAGCTATATGAAAAAAGAAAAATTTTCAATTCGATGAATGCTATCTAGTTAAGGGAAGAGCTTCAAAAAATGATGCAACAAACAGCAATACTGAAAATGAAACTTTTCCAAACTAGATGACTTTCACTATCCAAAAGTATTCAAACATTCAACGATGTGAATAATGCAATGTAATCTATGCAAAATCCTCTTTTTCGAAAACTATGCAATTGTAATCATACACAATTTCCTTTTTCTTTTCAAATGATAAGAATGCACTCAATGCATTTTTCGATGAAATGAGAATCTACTTAATGCATGCTTTTAATAAAAGAGAATGCAATCAAAGCGATTCCTAGTTTTCAATCATTAAACATTGTAATCCAAGTTCAATGATGGATCTCAAAAAATACTTTTCAATGCAATGTGATCTAATGAATTTTAACTAAAAGCAAAATATGAGACGAAAGCTAAAAGAATGCAAATCTTCTTAATGAAGGATGAACACAAAATAGATGTAAACAAACACTAAGAATGCAATCATTGTTTCAAACACTTTGTAACGAAATCCCTCAAAAGGCGACAAGACATATGAGGTCAAACACAAAGGGGACTTCCAAAGCAAGAGATCAAAACAAGGCATTCATTCCCTTTTACATCAAAAAATCATGGAAATAAGACATTTCAAATGATGAGCAATGTAATCTATGCTCATATAGTGAAACGACCAGAAGGGAAAGACACACTGGTGAAGGATTCAGGGAAAAAAAAAACTCAATTTTCACACACCCTGGAATTGGCCCAACTTGTACATTGACAAATAGTGCCAACTGGCACGACTTGCTCACTGAAAATTAGCACCAATGCCCAATTGGCGCGGGTTGCTAACTGAAAACAAGCACCAACGCCTGAAAATGAAAAAACAAATAATTTCTCCCAACCAAGACTAGACTCACCACTTCAGGCAGGATCTAAAACAAACCCAGAAGCAAAGTACTGACCAAAAGAAACTTCTGAACAAGGGTAAACCCTATCACCTACAAGAGATGGTGCAACTGTCTGGCTGTAATTCGTGCCAGATAGGGGATGGCGCGAGTGATGAACTGGCAACCCGCGCCAATTGGCATGACTGTCAGGGTGGAAACCGCGCCAATCAAGCCAACTATGGAAAGGTGAAAATTCGGAAAATCAGAGGTCAAATTTGATCCTCTGGAGCTGAACCAAAAGCCAAACACTCAGAAAAGAGCTAGCCAAAAGAGATGATCAAGCAAGCAAAGTCAAGAATCGACCGAAAAGACAAGACAATGCTCGAAATGTTCAATTCATAAACTAGACCGGAGATTGACTGAAGCAGCGTTGATCTACTTTCGCTAATGTAGAGCAAGAGTGTTTTCGAAGGCTATCTGTCTAACTTCAGGCTCCATTTGTAGTTTATAAAGCAAACAACAAGCTAACTCCCCAGTGGAGTCGCCAAATTGTTAAATAGGTTAATCCCCTTTACGGACAGAGGCGATCCCTACTAGCCCAAATCGGGTCTAGCAACAATCGTTCACGCTATAGTGCAGGTTCCTAATTGCAAATAGACCAACTAGCGATGAAGGCTTACCTGGAATCCAACGCTGTTGCTCGTAGAGAAAGTAGCGCTCTCGTTCCTTAGCTCTGGCAGATCACAATCCTCACGATCTCCGTGATCGGACACCTACACATGTGAGAAACAAAACAAACGCAAGTGTAAAATCCAGTATATGCAATTATATGTCAGTCAAAGAAGACATAACTCTTCATCATCATTAATAACAAGAGTGGAACCATAACCAATATTCGCTTATCATTAATCAATCAAAGAAGAATAAAACGATAGCTCTGACACTGAATTCTCCTTCGAAGGGTCGTCAGCAGAACGTGTCTTGATAAAGCCTGTTAGGGATGGGACAAGCCTCTTTCTCCGGATGTCTCGACAATAATCTCCTTGCTTGAATTTGGCCTTAAGGGAATGAATCAAGGCTCTCGCAGCATTAGGCTCTTGGGAACTTGGAGACTTGAAAACTAGCTTGCAATGGAGATGGGCAAGCTTTTATAGATGGAGGAAGGGGAGTTGGGATCCCTATAATCATGGTATTGGCCCTATCCTCAAGGAAGCTTCCATGAGAGGTGGCAAACCACTTCCTCTACATGGAAATCCAGAGCCAAACCTCCCAACTCAAGATAGATACCAGTTCATGAATTGGTTAGGATGAAACTTCCGCCATTTATTTTTAAAAAACACTCCTTAAATTGGCTAGCGCGAGTGAGACTCTGGGACAGAGCGCCAATTGGCGCGACCTCTTTGAAGGATTTTCCCCATTGGCGCGGGTACTGAACTGGCTCCCTGCGCCAATGCAAAAAGGGGCGTTTTTAGGGTTTTTCACAAGGAGATGTCTTCAGGGCAATGAAAGCTCTTGTTCAGAGGGATGTCATGAAAGTGATTTCAAGCCATTTCACTGCTCACAGGTCACAGAATGAGCCCTCCAATGTGCGGGATGGGGATTGCAGGGACGGTGACAAATTATTGTGTAACACCTTGCGCGTATGTTGGATCATAGACTGTTCCCCCAGGTATATTAGTTCCTGTTGGTAACCATAGTGGCCATAATCTTTGCATTTTTTTCCTAAGGCGACGGTGGAGGAAAGATCCCACTGTACCTAGAGAAAATGTTGAATAGACTCACTTGGACTCTCGGGAGGGTTATCTTCACTCGAGATGGTTTACGTGGAGAAACTTGCACCGGTCTATCTCATTAAGCAGGTTGTCGGGGTAACTGTTCCAACCACCCTTTCTACATTAAAATACTACGATGTTGGATTTCATCACCAACTAGTGTTTTTAGTGTGGGAAGTTACTGTTTGTGTGTGGTTTGATCTCCTAGATTTTTAGGCGTGTGATTCATTTGTTTGTTTCCTTAGCGACTCTAGGAGTTTTCATTGAAATTTTCTTTGATTGCGTGTGATTAATAACTTTTAATCATGGCTGAATTACCAAGACAATCGCGTAGACTCCAGGGGAAGCCCCCTGAGTATACACCAAGCCAACTTGAAGGGCTTCGAGCTCTAGTATCGCCTAGTGACAGTAGAATTAGATCAATAGAAACAGGAGAATCATCTATAGTTATTCATCCTGATTATCAATCACAAACAATAGAGGATATTCAAGAGCCAATTTCAATTTCCAAAGTTACTAGTAGTATTTCTCCTTCCAGTGAATTAGCTGAAGAACCTGAAATTTCTGAGCCTAACACTGAACCTGTTGTATTGGAACCATCTTTAGGATTTGTTACTCCTCCTCCTGGAACTAGTTTGATCACATAAGGTTATCAAGACCTTAGCCATTGGTTACCATTCATAGCAACTTTAGATTTACTGGATCTATCGCGCCTTATGAACAATCCCATTTTTTATCTTCCATATTGGCCCTCGATGCCTAACAAGTTGCCCAGTGATATTCCGAAGTTTGAAGGTAAGTCAGGAGAGGACCCATCTAATCATGTTATGACTTATCACCTCTAGTGCGCATCCAATTCACTAATCGATGATTCAATTCGATTGCATATTTTTTAGAGAACTCTCATTGGTCTAGCTGCCAAATGGTACATTGAGTTACCACACAGCTCTTTTAATAATTTTAATGCACTAGCTACTTATTTCTTAACTCATTTTCAGTTGCCTGTCAGATACGACAATGGAACATAATTGCTGAATTCATTAAAACAGTCTACGTCTACGTACATATCTTATCACATTCATGAATGGAGACATAGAAGGCGTTTAGTGAAAGTCTTTATTCCGAATCAAATTTTTGCTGAATGGTTTATTAAATTGTTATTGCCCAAAATTACTGAAGATGTGGCCAAAGGAGGCATTGTTACGAAAGAGAAATTCATTGCTCAGGCCTAGTACCTTGACCTTGTATATACTTAGTCAGGTACTCTGTATGATAAAATCCCCGATTTACCAAGACCTGGTCAATTAAATACAACTCCTTCTGGCTCTCATGCCGCTGATGGTGTAATTGGTCTTGTTAGCACTAGTAAAATTAAGAAGAAGTCTTCCAAGACCACTTCTCCTATTATCACTTTACCTGATTCACCGAAAGGAGATTCTTCCCTAGAAGCTTCCACCGATATTCATGTTGTAGAGTCATCTTCAACCAAATCTAAAACTGGTGGTAAGAAGAAAGGTAAGAATAAAAAGATAAAAATTTCAAAAGATAAAAACGATACAACTGAAACAACTGACGAAAAATGCAAACCTCAATATCCTTGTCTAATTTGTGATGAGGATCATTTTACAAAAGAATTCCCACATAGAGCCGATGTATAAAAATTCGTTAAGGGTTCACCTATACCTGCTGTCTTGAAGGATCCCTTTCCCGCTCAAGATAGTAACATGGTTGGTTCTTCCTCCAATACGCTTGAGAATATTTTAATGGTTGCAACGCGATCTGAAGATTATGGTAGTAAAAATAATGGTAAAGAAGTAGAAACATCCAATTCTGCATCAACTACATCTCCCTCAGTTTCTGATCCATTACAGATCAAGAAACAAAATCCTAACTTAGTAATCAAACCGCCTGCTAAAGGTGTACTTCGTAAATCAGCTTTCAATCTGCATTCGAGAGCTGCTCAGAATTACAATATTGTTGAATATTTGGCAATTTCCCCTTCAGCAATGTCGGCTTTGGAAGTATTGCAATCATGCCCATCCTAAAGAAAAATACTTTTGTCAGCCTTAGGAGCCGTAGATCTCCAGGATTCGAACCTCATGATCTTTGATTTAGAGAATTTTACACCCTGCCTACCCCATCAAATGGCTTTTTAGATTCCTATAATAGTAAAAAACAAATGTATCTTTCGTATTGTTGTTGATGACGGGGCTTCTACATGTATTATGTCGTTAAAATGTTGGAAATCACTTGGTTCTCCGACCATTAACCAATCACCAACTATTATCAAATCTTTTGACGGAAGAGGTTTTTAGCCCTATGGTATCTAACAATATCTACCAATAGAGGTTGAAGGAAAAATGGTTAATCTAGATATGGAGGTGGTTGATGCCCCTCTGGATTACAACCTTCTCTTGGGTCACAGTTAGTCTTACGCCATGACTGTTGTTGTATCATCGATCTTTCGTCTCATCATGTTTCCTCATAAAGGAAATATTGTTAAAATAGATCAGCTCTCATATTATTCATCCGACCCAGCCTCTACTGATAGCATCCAACATATCAAAAAATTGACTATCCCTTATAAGGATGTCGGAGTAGGTTTGCTTAAATATTCGGCTTTACTGGGAAATTTTTCCTTGCCTGCTCCCAACGTACAACTTCCTATTGCTAATATCAATATGATTACATCAAGTACTATTTCCTTTGATGATCCTTGGATAGTACCTTCAGAATCAGAATTGGATTCTTTCGATGGCCCGATGCCTTTGAGTCCTTTTGAGTTAGCATATCAAAATGTACAGTCATTTTCTGATACTCCTTCAACTGAGTTTGATCCAGTGAATGTGATCAATCAGGAGTCATTTTCAACATCGAGCTTAGCTTCGACACCAATTCTGGATCCTGCTCAACAAGTATTCAATACTGATGAACATATTCGTGAATTATTGTCGGTAGATGAGTTACCATGGGAAGATCTTCATCATAGGTCTTCATTTTTACCTGATCTCGATAATTTTGAGAATGATTTTTCCTCCATTTTTACCACTGATTATGTCAAAGAACCTCAGAATCCTCTTTCACATTTCGATTCTGAATTAAATTTAGAAAATATTTCTACCACGGTTCCTTTTGACATTTCAGTAAAACCTCGAATTGTTGAAAACATTCATATAGGTGCTTCTTGTACGATTGATGAAATCCAGGCATATAAAGCCCTATTTCAGGAATTCCGCGACATTTTTTCCTGGTCATATGAAGAAATGCCAGGAATTGATCTGTCGATTGTTGTTCATGAAATTAAGACATACCCAGATGCTAAACCCGTTAGACAAAGATTACGTCAGATAAATCTGAGAAAATCTACCGCTATTAAAGCCGAAGTTGAAAAATTACTTCGTGCAGGTTTTATTTATCCAATTCCACTCACGGACTGGGTATCTAATATTGTTCCGGTCAATAAAAAATAGGGAACAATACGAGTATGTATCGATTATAGGGATATAAATCGAGCTTGTCCAAAAGACAATTATCCAACCCCTTACATTGATCAAATTATTGACAATTGTGCTGGAAGTGAAATGTTTTCGTTCATGGATGGATTTTTCGGCTACAATCAAATCAACATACTCCCTGCAAATCAACCTAAAACAAATTTCATTTGTCTACGGGGAACTTTTGCTTATCGCAAACTACCTTTTAGCCTAAATAATGTTGGTGCCACTTTTCAAAGGGCCATGTCTTATGCGTTTCATGACATTATGCACATTGTGCAAACCTACCTCAATGATTTGCCTACTCATTCTTCATGCAGAGCAGATCATATTACTCATCTACGAGCCATTTTTATACGATTTAGGCATTATAAGATTCGTCTGAATCCTCACAAATGTGTTTTCTGCGTACAATCTGGACGATTGTTGGTATTTATTATCTCAAAGGCAGGCAATCGTGTCAATCCGTCGAAGGTTGAGGCAATCATCAATTTACCTCCTCCTTCTACTCTTCGCCAACTCCAAAGTTTACAAGGGAAAGAAAAATTTTTACGTCAATTCATTACGAAAGGTTTCACTAGGTTGTTGATACAGAATATTCCTTTCTTTTGGGACGAGGTCGCCAATACATATTTTGATGCTCTAAAACACGCATTGACCCATGCACTATTACTGCATCCTCCCAACTACAACCAAGATTACTTTTTGTACCTCGCTTCTTCTGATTCCACGATAGGGATGGTTTTAGTTCAGGAAGATGAATTTCATGGTGAACATGTGATTTACTATCTTAGTCGAAATTTGCATCCAACTGAGATCAAATATTCACATGTGGAGAAATTGGCCTTGGCAGCTGTTCAAGTTGTCTAACGTTTTCGTCATTACATACTGTTATGCAAAACAAGAGTGATATCTGATTGTAACCCTATGATGTATATCTTGACCAAACAATTGCTAGGGGGAAAATACTCCAAATGGATTGTTATAATACAGGAGTTTGATTTGGAATTTGAAAAATCCAAATCCAAGAAATCATTGATATTTGCTGAACTTATGTGTGATTTCCGATGTACTAATACAGAAACTGTGGCGGAACAACCAATCACGGACGGATCCTCGTTTCTTATTAGTACCATTGATCCTTAGTATGGAGATATCATTGTTTATCTTCAGACCCAATATTTTCGGCCTGATATTTCACAGTCACAACGACAAAAAATACGTTTCCAGTCTCAACAATATCATATTGTTGGCGGCACACTATACCGTCGTGGTGTGGACTTAGTTTTTCGACGTTGACTAACCCATGAAGAAGCCGAAAAGGTTTTAAATGACTGTCACTCATTCATATGTCTGGGTACGCCATAGCCCAAAAGATATTGAGCACAGGTTATTTTTGGCCGTCCTTATTTAAAGATTGTATTTATGCGGTCTGAAAATGTCATAATTGTCAAATATTCGATCGAAAAATGTGTGCACCGCGTGCTCCTCTTCACCCTATAATTGTTGTGAGTCCTTTTGCAAAATGGGGCATTGACTTCATTACATGTAACCCTCACTCGGTCGAGGGGCATGGGTATATTATTCTAGCAGTAGATTATTTTACCAAATGGGCCGAGGCAATGCCTACATTTGCGGCATACGGAAAAACTGCAGCTACTTTCATGTTAAATCATATGATTGCTCATTTCAGTGTAACCCAAGAGATAATTACTGATCACGGGAGCCATTTTCAGAATATCATGATGACCGAGTTAACAGACCACCTTGGCCTGCGTCATGACAGTTCTACATCATATTATCTGCGGGCTAATGGTTTAGTTGAAGCAATTAATAAAGTCTTAGTCACCATGATTAAACGAATCATTGGAATTCATAAGTTGAATTAGCATACCATGCTCTTTTCAACACTTTGGGCATGTCGAACCTCAACAAAAACATCGATAGGCTTTACCCTTTTTCAACTAGTTTATGGTTTAGAAGCAATATTACCCATTGAATGCAAGATATTGTCACTCCAACTAGCCATAGAGTTACTACCAGCCACTTCTGAAGAGGATAATTTTTTTTTATACTTGGCTCAATTAGATGAGAATCGGCGCACTGCTGCATTAGCTACTGAGGCTCATGCGAAAAGAATGAAAGCTCAGTATGATAGAAGTGTTACCCCTCGTAATTTTTTAGAATGAGACCTGGTTTTGATTTATGATCAAGCCAACGATAAACTAGGGGCTGGGAAATTTTAACCCATGTGGCATGGTCCTTATATTTTCAATTGACAGCTTGCAAAAGGGGCCTATGAATTGATTGATTTTGACGGGGTCTCTTTAGGTAAACCTAGAAATGGACTTTATCTATAGAGATATTATGCTTCATTTTTGTGTGGAGATCTTCTCTTTATATTAGTTACTTTCTAGCTGGTGTGCTATAGATTAGAAACATGTGCCTAGCTTAAGTGTGTTTTTACTACTATTCCTGCTTATCTGGATTACTCTTGATATCGCAGATGTCGACGTCCTTTCAAACACATATTGGTTTTGCTGATGGCGCTTGTCGTAGTACATGGAACATCTCTTCTACAGCTTGGGTTATTTATTCACCCATTGAAGAGTTAGTATCTATGCATGGGGTAAGCCTCGGTCAAACAACGAACAATATTGTTGAATATGGTGCGGTTATTGAATTATTGTCGAAATCCATTTCATTTGGAATTCGGAGTTTGATCATTTGGTTAGATTCTGGACTCGTTGTATTACAGTTAAACTGAGTATATGCCATTAGAAACCCAATATTATTAATATTATTTTTAAGGGTTCATCTCTTGGAACGAGAGTTCGATTATATTGAGTATCAACACATTCTAATAAATTTAAACACGTTAGCAGATGCAATAGCTTCTAGTGTTATAAAAAGAAATTTGCAATAATAAAGTAATAAATCAAAATTCGATAGCATGATTGAACAGGTAACTGGAAATAATAGTATATCATAGTATAGATGTAGTGTTAAAAAAATAGTACATCGTCTTCGATCATAGGTTCAAAACGCCTTATGATCGGAAAAAAGTGATACAAAAAATGATTCTATACAGTCAATCATCCACTATCCGTGGTAATGATCATGGTAATACACTACTTCTCGTGCCACTCTACTCAAAAAAATCCTGAATGGTCCAGGAACACCAATGACGTCTATCTGTAAACAGAGTGTGATGTCATCTATGGTAGTCTCAGGAATATCCATAGTTAGCCGCTCCAAATGGTGTTCTAAATCAGTCAAGATCTCTGGTGTCTAATCCTGTGGTGGTGGTGGTGGTGCAGTTGCATCCCTTTGCCTCCAGTCAAAGGGGCGGAGAGTGGCTGATCGACGTGGACCCACATCTACATTTGAAATTTTTCTTATAAGTTTTGGGCGATTTAAAAACAAAATAAAAATTAGAAATTAGAACATGTTAAAGAGATATTTTACCTTTCTCATCCCACTCAGCTCCTAGAGGAAGTGGCATATCTCGATCGTCGCGGAAATCCATGCCCGCATAAGGAAAATCCTCTATCACAAAAAGTCGGCATTCTAACCAACGAAAATAAGTTGAGGGAAATCAAACAATCTCCCCATCGTCAGTGTGACAGGCCATCATAGCAACCCATCGAACCATCTGAGGCTCTCGAGGTCTACTAGCATCAACAGGAATATGTTGCGGGGCTAACAAAGGAATCCTCTCTAAAGCAAAGGTAACCACGTTAGATCCATATCTGAAGTTGTTTAACTTCCCGTTTTTTGCTCTAGTTAGTTGGCCTTGACATTAGCCAACACTACCTTGCACCAGTTGAATATGGTGCCTCGGAAACAATCTACTGCAATCCGCATCTGAGATCCAATAGCTCCATACAAATCTGCACTTCCGCACAACTTGGTAACGGTAAATGCAATCACTTTTAACTCGGGACGGATGATAGTTTTAATATCAATCCGTTTGTCTCTAGGATTGGCTTCATCATTACAAAACTCTAATTGAAGGCTAGCAACAGACTGGCCACCTGGCCTAGCCCCAAATAGAGAAAGTGGTTCACCTCTCTTAGACAAACCAGTTAAAAAATATATGTCTTCCAGCTCAATTTCGAGTCGGTGACCTCCAATCACGAAACACTGGTCTTGAACATCCCACTTGTTTAGCAACCAAGTGAGAAGATCTACTTGAGCTCTCATGCCACTGATAGCCCAAAATTTGAATAGCCCACATGCTCTTAAAACTTGCAAAGTAGTTTGATGGATCATTGTTTCTTCATATACCTCCTCATGTTCCCGTTCTCGCCAAATGATCATTGTAAATATCCTACAATGAGTAAAATGAAGGATTAGAATCAATTTAAAACAAAAATTTTGGGTAATTTGGGAGGAAATTGTGTTTTTAAATTCGTTACGACACCCCTGCACTTTATGCTCAGAGATAGTGCATAGCTCCGCATGGGCTCCGTGTTAAAAGTGCGGGGCCCCAACATTTTCCTTTGTGAGAAAATGTCGGGGTCCACAGGTACCTAGTGTCCTACCTGTGGAACCCCGAGGGTGGAATTTTGAACCAATTTTCCTCCCAAAAATGAAATTTAGACCCTAATTTAAGAAAATGAATGGATGAAAAGCAAGGAAAAGAGGATGTGGATTATGTGGAGCGGACGATTTTCGATTTCAACAGTCGGTTTGTCCGAAATCTTCTCCAAAGCATTTTTTGCCAAAAGCTCTAAAATTTTCACTCCAAACTCAAACGGTAAAAATGAACTTGAAAAAAATCCTTTTTATAAGTTTTTTTCGAATAAATGAAATTTAGATTTGTTTATTTTTCACTTTAAAAAGATGGTTTTTCAAAATATTTTTATTATTGAAATAGGTATGTTTAATTTTTTGAGTTCTCTGTGCAGAATACTAGATTTTTCAGGCAAAATGATAATTTTTTACGAAGAGTATATTTTTATCACTTTTTCGGGCTCTTTAAAATTTACGAAAAAGTGAAACAATGGAGTCCTCTTTTAAGCCCTTTTCAGACTCTCTAAAAATGAAAAGATTGCCGAGTACTTGACTATTCGAACTCGTTAAAGGAAATGAACAGTCGTCCCTTCAGTATAAGTTTACCCCTTTTCTGGACTGAAATGGAATATTTACGAAAAAGGTATACATTGACTAATCATGGTCAATAGAGTTCTCTCTCACATTATTTTATCCTTTTTCGGGCCTGAGAGACTAAAATTACGAAAAATTACATCCATGGAGTTTTCTTAAGTTTTTTCTTCTGACTCCCTAAAAATGAAAAACACCGAGTTTCTCCTATACTAGACTCGTTAAAATTTAATATTAAAGGACCTGTCGATTACAAACAGGAATGGACCACTCCTTCTCAGGGTTCGATTTTAAACTAAGTTAAACTCATCCGAAAGATGAGCTTATAAACAAGCAAATGTTATCCTCCTCAATCTTGTCAAAAAATAAAGAGGTACTTGCCAGAAATGGTGGGGGAAAAGAGAGAAAACAGATTCATTTGTTACAATTTGATTTATAAAGGCATTACACCACTCTTGAACATGACACTTTTTGTCACACTTCTACCTGGGTTGGGAAATCCTTTGCCTATCAGTTAATCAAACCATATTGAAGGTCTTCAACAAGTTTCTGGGTATTAGCTTAGGGCAATTGTCACTAAACCATATACAGTGTCGTTATGTGTTCAAGAGGACAGTCAAACAAACCATTCATCTGCAAACATTTGTCTCCATTCGTGTTGACCATCTTTGAGTCATTCATTGCAAAGAATTTCTTCAAAGCAAATAAATGGTTTCATGTCATGAGCTTGCTTACAACGGATCACTTTACATCGATGGCAAACTCATCATCTAGGAATTTGATCTAGAACCCATTAGTACCTTGGAACATCAGTACCTTGGAATACGCATGCCTTAATGGCGGGTTTCTCGCCTTCGACGACGGGGTTGCATCATTGACCTTCGATTGAACGATTGTGAAATGTTCGACTTCATATGTATATATGTATTCACATTTTATGGCATTTCTTGAGAGTACTTTGAGATCCATTTTCATTGTTAGTGGACTTTCTCACACTTGTTAACGGTTCAAATCATTGACTAGTAATCAAGTGGTTTCTACCATGTTCAACTTCAACACATTTAATCACATGGATGAAATTCGTACTAGTTTGGAAGCAATCAAGACTACGGATCTATTTTCCACCATCAGTGCCAAGGATTTTATTATTCATTATCGATGAGCTATTCATTAGAGATGGTTGTGTCCATGTTGTGTCTACACTATTGATGCAATATTAAAATCATTTACGTATCCATAACAAGTTTGTTAGTTTTGATGATCTGAGTATAGGAATTTCTACCTTAGCGATGATATATATATATATATATATATATATATATATATATATATATGTTTTGCATTGAATTTTTTTACAGGATTCCTACTGGGGTGTCCACAGACTAATCCTTGAAATGATAAAGCACATCACTCTTCAAATGCTCTCAGACTTCACACTTTAGGGGGGAAATTTGTTACACTAAAATTTGTCACCATAAAATTTTATTACTCCCTTAGAAGTCTACAACATCAAAGTTCCTAAAGTCAAGCCTTGAAATTAAGAGAAAATCTCATAAAAGTCTTAAAAACACTTGTACTACACTTTCTCTTAACATTGCCTACAGTGCCGCACTTTCTTGCTCTAAATCATGCAGAGCTAAATGTAATTTTTATTTATTAAAGGTGCGGACCCCTGTAAAAGGTAAAACAAAGGCGGAAAGTAACATTTATAAGCCCAACAGTCAAATCTGGAAGCTTCTAGAAGCAGTTAT
Source organism: Pinus albicaulis (assembly GCA_034641835.2). Lineage (NCBI taxonomy): Eukaryota > Viridiplantae > Streptophyta > Pinopsida > Pinales > Pinaceae > Pinus > Pinus albicaulis. The sequence goes on along the minus strand of CM076575.1, from coordinate 1,055,380,292 downwards.
CCGGTCGAAGGTTCACTCTATCATGTATGTTCATTCCTCCATTATGGGAGCCTACCCCTTGATTTATGGAGCCCAATCCCTTCAAAAGAGAATTCTTAAGGGGAACCATAACCTCCTCTCTTTTCCTATAAATTGAAGCCATAGTGCAGCTTCAAAGGTTAGATAGAGTTGGGAGTTAGTGAGTTAGACTTGGAGAATTTTTGAGGAGAAATGTTGTAGAGACTCGTACTCTCATAGCCAATCATTATATGAGAATGATTACACACCCATGTGCTTTTAGATGAGAGAGTGCAAGGCTTGTCATAGTAAAGGAAATGCCTATTCCGGACCCCAGGAAGGCCTGTATGACATCAAGGCAGACACAGTTGTAAGGCTCTTATTTATTTAAGTTAATACGAATGAATATTGTTTTCTCAATGGGTTATTTAATTAATTATCTCATTTCTTGAATTCCTTGATCATCTTGATGGATGTTTGATTCATGAATTGATTTATTATACAGGTGCTTTTGATCTTTTCTTGTGTTTGTGATTTCAGATCCTTGACGACGACTTTTCTCAAGCCACTGGAAAGAAGATCAGCACTGGACTACAAGTAGGTTTCTAAAACTCTATTATAATTAATTCCATGTCAAACAATATCTAGAGAAAATAGTTAGCTGTCCGTAGGACACTTGGGAGGTCTATATTTTCCACAAGAACGAATTATTCGTCCAATAGTCATGGAGTGATAAGAGCCTTATCACTAAGGCCCACAACGCTGTCACTTGGGAGTATGCTTTTGTTGATGGAGTGTTCCAAGGGGAATATGCATCCTCTCATTCTACAGACTTTTATGAGGATATTTTCATGGGAGGGCTCACTCATGGACCTCAATTTCAACTTACTAACCATGCATGGTAAGAAATACATTTCTATACTTGTTGATTACTCCATTGAGTATTTGTATCTTCTCACCATATATGAACAATGCATTGCTCCACAAGAGAGCAAGAGTATTTTTGGGTCTCATGGTAACTTTAGGGCCAATATTTGTAAAGCTAAAAGCCCATCTATACACAATCTTGGGCAAGTGTATTGTTATTTTGATTATGCACAACTGACATCCATTGTTGCTTACTACCCCATGATGGAGGAGAAAACATGCACAACTTGTAACTTATTGGAGAACCACTTGCCACATGATATTATCAAACAATAGTTGGGGAGAGTGCGTGATATTCACCTGGAGAGCCATTTTTACCATCCAAACTTGCACATAACCTGCAACATTTTTCTGATTTGGATGCCATATGGTGATGGGGTGCCATTCATCTTGTATGGGATGGTTTGGGTGAGCATGGCTCATGACATTGGAGAAAGGATCCTTGGAGATTGAATATTTTTCTTGCCACTTGAGGGCAACCATGTTGCAGCCCAAGATCAGCATGCCCTATACAATTATCATAAGTGGAGAGGTGGAAAGCGTGGGATAGGCCCTCTTTCCTATCATGTTCATCTATTCAGCCCACCTACACTTCATGAGCCAAAGGTGGAGGGAATTTTTCATGAGTTTCCATGTTGGAGGGTGACTCATTTTATTTGGATGATAGCATGGAGATGGGAGTCTCTCATGGATGATGAAATTACCCATGATAGTCATCACTTCTGTCTTGAGGAGGCCATGGATCAGCAAAAATGTTTCCACATAGACCTTCCATTATTTCATGAGGAAGCCCATTGGGTTTATTCACCAAAGGCCAACTTTCACACTTGGGAGGAACCATTGGGAGATGAAATTTTTGCAGAAATTCTGAAACAATAGTGGAGAATATTGGATGAAGAGGCCACAAGAGAAGGAGGGGAGATTTTGCAGCACTCACCTTATCAATTGCTTGAGGACAAGCAACATTTTGGAGGGGAGGACTATAATATTCCCACTTAACGCAAGCTAATGGGAATTTTCAATTTTGCTTTGTTTTGTTTTGATTTTCATGTTGATGAATAAAGTGTAAAGGAGGACATGTAAAACACCTAAAAACATCAAAATAAATCAATGCCCAATGTAAACAAGGCTAAATCTGGGCCATTTCATAAAACACACTTGAGTGTGAAAGAGGTTTAGCACTTGACCAAGTCAACCATGACGCTATCTACAACACAGTCTAGATGCATTGAACCTCCTTGAGGCATAGTGCAGTTCTAGATGGAGGCTCTACATGTGAATGGAGCTAAATTGATGAAGTGGTTTAGGGTTTGACAAGACTCCTATCTTATAAAAGGGAGAGGAGAGCAACATGAAAGGGGTTGTTGAAGATATTATTTTAGAAGAATTTGTCTGCTTAGACATTTCTCATTCTTTAGCTATTTAGCTGAGAATAATGATGTTTAGCATTGGGTGTTCTTGAGCGGGAATCCCACCTCCTTCCTTGAGCAGCTCTTGGAGGAGTTGTGCTTTTCTTGACCACTATCAGGCTTGGGCCAAGCTTCACCTTACACCTACAACGCTGATCTTGTTGAGGGTTGGGTTGTTCTTGTGAGTTGTAGCAAGTGGGAGATAGATCTCTTCAAATCTATGCACATTTAGCCTCTTTTTTCACCGGGAAAGTCTTCTATCCCATTGGAAAGAGTGTCCTAGATCAGTGGAGCTTCAGATCCAGACCTTGGCATCAGGAAAAATCATTATTAGAGCTTATAGCACAGTTTACCTTCCCAAACTGCGTTATTTGCAAGGTTGCAGTTGCAGGGTGTTTTGTCTGCATTTTGGAGGAGAGATCTCCTGTGTTAGGATTATTCCTCTCACTATGGTGATCCATGGATTGGCCATCCAATCCATGTTTTTTTTAGATATGATTTACTGTTCTATTATATGATTCAGAAATTTTTGAATATTACTACAGATCTACAACTCTAGATCTCAGAACTACTCATGTACTCTCATATTTTTCACAAAACCCCAAGGGGAATGTATATATGAGCTTTTCTTGTATACATATATGAATTGGATCCATATTTTTATATACAAATATACTCTAGATCCGAGTCATAATAAAATTCTACTTCAACCCCTTTAAAATAACGCTGTCAAGTTTATGCAGACTTTTCTTGTGGTTGTAGCACCTCATTTCTGAGGATTTATTCTTGTATAGTCTTCTACTTTTTCCTGTACACTGTATGGGCTATAATATAAATCTAATTTTCTATTGTGCATATGAAATGTGAGCCTCCATATTGATCTACTGAAAGTACTGGGCTTAACTGCGTTATTTTACAACAATGTTCTTTTGTATTGCTCCAGTCCCCTCTTTGTGCATTTTCTAGCTGGACTAGGTGTGGCAAGATCTGTTTAACCCACCTAGGAGGATTTGTTTTTGAAACCCTCTTGGATTCAGGTCTTATATAGTCATATATAAGGGATCCAAGTCTTGTTTTCCAATCTTGTAGCATACGTTCCTGAAAAATGTATTTTTCAGGCATGCCTTGCTAGCAGTTCCGATTTTGGGAGCTGGAGAATCATCGACGAGAGAAGGAAAAGAGATCCAACGGATCCAGCACGATTTGTAGAGAGGCTAATGTAGAGCCGCGCGGTCTACGCGGTGCACGTGCGGAGGAATAGAAGGAAATCCAAAGGGTTTGTTGAAAGGTCGATTTCGAAGCCGGAGAAGGCGGGGTGTGAGACCAAGAGGCGGAGGTTCAAAATTTCTAAGGAGCGAGATCGATCCACCGGCTAAGTGATGCGGTGCCTAGGGTTGACAACGGGGTACACGGTATTTGCACGGAAGGAAACACAGATCCTACTAGAGGCACATCATTCAGTGGCCGGATCGACCGAGATTTCCAGTGATAGAGTGAGGTAACCTCACTAATATTTTTTTCAGTAAAATTATTTGTAACTGAATTGTTTGGAGTGACATTCAATGATGTATTCAGATATTACTGCTGCTTAATAGTAAAACCCTCAGATTTGCTGCACTAGTTTTTCCACATTGGGTTTTTCAAGGGACATTTTTCCAAAAATGACGGTGTCCTGTATGTGTTATTTATTTCGTTCATTTTCCTATTTGCACATCTAAATTAATTAAGTGAACGCTGCTTCAGTAACTGCTTCAATGTTTTCAAAAGTAATTTGCAAAATATCTTGTTAATGTAATTTAAAAGTAGGAGAAGTAGTTCAATTGTTGTAGTATGATTCTAGATCTAGGACTTGAATTTTCACATGTTATCAGAGCGTTGATTGTGAAACAAGAAAAATAGATACAAAATAGAGACAAAGGCCGAAAAGCTGTAGAAAGCAGCAATTCGAAACCCCAGAGGGATTGCACAGTCGACATGATAGGAGGGCTGAAATTTCTAGGAAGGTCTCTCTCTGAGTGAGTCAACAAAGAGGTAAGACCTGCAAATCATAATTTTACAGAGCCAAAAAGAGTAGCATAAAGCCTCAGCGTAGAGCTGGTGGGATGAAGTTTCTACAGGTAGATTTTATTTTTCTAGGTGGAAAGTTCTTAGAAAAGAAAGAAGTAGCACATTGAGGGAATTTTCTTCCTTAGGAAGTTCCTAGCTGGGAAATTTCATTTTCCAAGATCTGAGTAGCAGATTCAGGTAGCAGATCTACAAAATCTAGGAGTGTGTAAGGTTGTCTAGTGCTATGCAGAGCAGGAATAAGTGGAGCATATTCAACATTCTTGATGGCCATGGCAGCTCACAGGCTTAGAGATCAAGACTAGTTGGAGGGAGCCTCCAACTACGTGATCTGGAAGGAAATAATCTCTTGTCTTTTGGATGAGTACAATATAAATATTTTCATGGATAACATCGTAATTATCTGTGCAGATCCATATCCACTGAAAAATTGCAAGGTTGATATGGCGAAGGTAAAAAAGCTGCTCCTTGATGGAGTCAAAGATCACATAGTGTCCCCTATAGCCGACAAATATACTGCTAGGCGCTGCGCAAATTTGGGAAGCCTTGGCCACACTGTATGAAGGATATTCTGAGCAGTGGAAGATGTACTTAGAGCAGCAACTGAGGATGGCACAGATGTGGAAAGGGGAGCACATTATTTCATTCCCGAATAGACTTCAGGAGATCCATGATCAACTAGCAGTCGTGGGGTCTACCCCTTCTCCTACATGTCGTGCTATGCAAGAACTCCCCCCATTTTTATTTTTTCAAAATAATCTAGATCTTTGATAAATAGAAATAGGGACCCTTATTAAAAATATAGTTTTAAATTTTAGATAAAAATTAAAACTCCCAAATACATTATTGATTTTGTTTAAAAAAAAAAGAAAAAGATAAATTAATAAAAACATCCTTGAAAATACCCTATCGCAAATCGCATCTTGCATGATATTTTCTCATTAAAAGATAAGTAAAAAATAGTGAAATCCCAATTTTGCGATCAACGATCGGAGTTTCATAAGCGATATTACAAATCACATATCGTGGATTTACGTTGTAAAACTCTAAGAAATTCTTACCAAATTTACGATATTACGATTTTGCAATACTGTGACTTCTGTGATTTTGCGATTTCGTGATATCGCGAAATATCATATTGCATAAACAAAATGTAATCTGCTTCATAAAGATATATTTAAAGGATGTGATGTGATGGATTTGACAGGTTTTAAATAAAGGTTTTACATGAAATAAATCACGTCAGAAACGATTAAGTGTGTTTGATCATCCCAATGCAAATAATTATTGTTTGGTTACGGATAATTAATGGAACATCTGCTTCCCGGATATTTTCTTTTTGAATCAGTCATTTCAAATATATCTTCCATAATTTGATCATTATTCTATTTTTATAGGGATTTTCTTTCAAGATATGTCCACATACAAGGTAATGCAAAAGCACAACAAACATACTGTTGCGGAAGAAGAATAAACAGAAATGTCGCCAATAGTCTCAGATACAACTGGCACTATTGATGGAGGTGCCACAAAGTGGCAAGCTATCTATACCATTCTTGAAGACGAAGAACCTGAAATAGTGGAAGTCATGGCGATTGCCGATGATCCGACACCCTCAAATTTACGGTACAAAGAAATTGCATGCTCTTTCCTCCATAAAATAGTAGCAAGGGCTACTCTTCTTCCATATACCGACATGATTAGGTGGGTGCTTGAAAATTTAACAATCAAAGACAGACAATTAAGAACCTTCGAGAATGAGATTCTAGGTTCTTTCAGAGCTAAAGATCTGAAAATCATGTATAAGCTGCTCGACTCGCAAGACATATACAACAGTCAGTTTGTTGCAAAGTTTGATAAGAAGAACGAAGACCCATTCAAGGAAATTCAAGGTTGGAGGAAACTAGATAACAATTTCAAATATGAGAAAATAGGTATGTATCCTATTGCGTCACTCGCCAATCCCTACAATTTTGCAGCAGAAATGCTATGCAGATTATATGGTCTACTTGATAATACCAAGTTATCCATAAATTGGCTTCCCCTAATTGACTCCTGCGTTAATTCCCTCATAATGAATTGGGTGACTATCCTTTATGAGAATCTAATTAAGGAAATTAATGAATATCGCCAAACAAGAACTTCCTCCTCCAAATCTATTCCCCAATTTTTTATGAGCGTGTATGTTTTTGACGCCATCTGCGTTTCTACCAGTTTTTTGGTTATGGGTTGGAAATGGACTCCCGAGGATCCCACCCCTATACATTTGAGTCATAAAGAGATATGGGAGCATAATTATGCACCACATTTTCATAGGCTATATTATGGAGTTTTATTACCGTTACATCAATTTATGTTTGACAGAGTGAGCCCTAGGTTCACTAAGGAAGCTCTTGCAAACCTTCAAATGATAGGCAGATTTTTTGTTGAAGAATAATTTTCATATATTAGAGTATTTGGAAGCTCCTATCCCCCACATATTCTTCCTTTGTATGTTTCTAATAAATTAATGGCGAGAGAAGTCGCTTACCAAACTGTTGGTAATGGACTCACCAAATATTTGAAGGATAGTAAAAAATCCTTATGGCCAAGTTTTCCAATTCAATGTGGTACATTCACGCTCAGTAATTTCAATCATGCATTAAAATAATGTTAGAAGATTGAGCTTCTGAAGCTCCCCGTTTTACCCTCAAGGCAGTTTTACCCAGAGAAGATTGCTAACAAGTTTACTCAGTCAGTTAAAGTCAAACCTATCATACATACTAATGATGGATTTGAAGACATTTTACAATTAGTTGGGACTTCTGAATAAGTCCAAAATTTTTTCAAATGGAACCTAAATCCAGAAGAAATATAGAGATTCAATGAGTATAGAGAACAAATACTCATACATATCCCTCAAAACCCCAGAGGTATCTTATTCACAAAAAGATACATAATTTCATACTCCAAAGGAACAAATAGTTTCGGCAAAAGAAATCATTGAAAGTTCGGGGATAACCTCCCAAGAAACATAAGTCATTCCTGTGTTTCCAACTAATGAAATCGTTCTAAAGGTAATTGATATCCCTCCACTAGTTGTATTCTACAACCCTCTCCATAAAGTTGTAGTAAGGAAACAAAGAAAAAGGAGAAGGATTGAAATGCTTCCAGGAAATGAAGTAATGGAAGTTGTATGGAAAGACACTCCTTCAAATCCAATTGAAAATTTGACTTGGCTATCACAATTTGCCGGAGCATACACTACTGCATCGATGGATAAGGCAGCCGAAGTGTCCATTTTGGTTCAAGAAAAATATGATAAGATCATGAAGCTACAACAACAATTGGATGAAGAAAGAAGCAGTTTGAATCAGAAAGTAGAGCAACAACTCCTCAAATTTAAGCAAGATATGGAAATGCTTAAGATAAGTCATGAAATGACTTATCTAGAAAAAACACATTAATTAAAGAATTGAGAGAAGAGATTAAAAACTATGAAGGTATTCCTACTACAGAGGAATTCATAAAAGAAGCATTGGAATTGAATGCCTTACTCTAAAAACAACAAAAATTGTTTATTTTACAGATGTCAGATATAATCCCACACTTGGAAATCAGTGAAAAATTGACCAATATAGTCATTGACTAGATAATTGAGTTTAATGAAATCAATACTAAAATTTCTCATTATATTGAATGGAAAGATTCAGAGGAAGGGAGAAAGTCAAGTCTCCCAAAGATCAAATAAACTTTCAAAGATATCCTTTTTAATGACTGAGATACACAGGTAAAGCAAGTAGAGTTGGCCATAACCAGAGCAGCAGGTATATCAAATAATATGGTCAAAATGATTAACCATATGTTGCATACCTCTGTTTTGATTCAAGAGGGAGATCAAAAGTCAATTCATGATATCAGAAATTTAGAGCAAAGTTGGAAAAGCACTGGTCAACTTTGGGAAGAAACACTTGCACAGTTGAAGACGACTGATTGGGAATAATATTGGCAATTGCTGATTAAACCGCATAGTCAAGTAATGACATTGAGTTTCTCTCTAGATTCCATATAGAAAATGCAACCACTTTTACAGGATTCTATGTTTGCTGGAAAAATGAAGACATAGTTCAGGAAACCTCCACATGTTCAGCCGATGTCAGATATTTGTGAGCAGAAAAACAGAGTTGGAAGCAATCTATTATCGGGCATGATTATAAGTTAGTTTTTTGTTAATAATTTCAATTTTAGCAAATAAGCACTAGGAATGAGGAAGTTTGTTTGAAACCACCTCATAAGATATTTTGTATAATCTATTTTTTTTTGTAAGTAGTTAAAGCAGTATTTAAACCCTTCTCATGCATTTAGAGAAGTGTCAAAAATTTTATTGAGAATATTTACAAAGAATTCTTTATTTTAATTTTGTGGATGCCTCGATGAAATAATGGAACATGGCCTTTTCAGTTATATATCATTTTGTTAATCACTGTTGATGCACTTTTGTATTCTCTGAAAGACTCATTGATAGAAGGATTGATTGTGGCCTATTATTGCTGATCAAATGAACATGACAATATACATCTGGTATTATTATCATGTATGCTAAATCTTGTTTTAAACATTAGTGATAATTTTAGCTTTCATGAATTATGTATGAAATCAATTGTTTCTGTTTGAAATATCAATTGCACTATTGTACGATATAAAGATAGAAATTGATTTTTTTTATATATGATCATTAGAATATATGCGATATGTTTTACATTTTATTTTGATTAACTATTTCTCAAAAGAATCATCTTACAAAGTATTAATCCTATAAAGTCTGTGATTGATCTAAATCATCACAGACTAAATAGATATCATTCTAGATCGCATAAAATTGATATTATCTTGGGTTAGATTAGATTAGACTTAATTCAAAGTTTTTCATTCTAGAATAAATTTATTTAATTTTTTAGTAATTCTTTATGTAAATATTTTGAGAGAAATCCAATAATCATGCAAAAACCTAAATCTGGGAAACTAGTCCCATTACACCTAGTCGGAGCCAATATCCCAAATGGAAAAGGAACTACTTTAAGGTTCGGACTGGGTGGTTATCCCCCTTGTTGTTGCAACATATTTCTGAGGCCTCAACACTACAATGATGGTGAGAATGGATCTTAACACAGTCATTGAAGCTTGGCAGGTGTTCATCTAGAGTATCCTGGGTAGAGCAACCTTGCCAGGGTGGGAAGAGATGTGGGCTGCTCTTCAGCAAGAAGAGCTAAGGATAGACTTGGTCAAGTCAAACTTGATGGAAGTAGTGGCAGTGGATCGAAGGTGAAGCAGGAGGAGGAAGAAACTGCAACCCTTGCATCCAAAGGGCAACAGTAGTAGTGAAGACGTAAGAAAGACATCTCAAAGATAAAGTGATTCAGGAGTGGTGAACTTTTTCACTACGTCCTTTGAGAAAAAAGGACAAGGATAGGAAGCATGATCCAAAGGTTGTGACTGTGAAGATCGAAGAGGATGAGTACGCCATGAATGCCCACACATCTCCGGGAGGGAGATGGGGCGACATTGAGCTGTATGTTCACAAGAAATTTAGTTGGGAAGAATCCTTGAGGAGTCCACCTCTTGGATCATGGACTTGCTACGGGTGCCCATGATCAGTAGTAGCATGCTGGAGGAGTTTTCAGTTAGTGCAGAGGAGTGCATAAATGATAGATGTAGTGATTAGCATCACTAAAATCTTACCAACGCAGAGCAGAGTTGCAACAACGCAGAGGAACGCAGTGTAGAGCAGCAGCAGTGCAGTGCTTCAGAGGGACAATGTGAGACTAGTAGCAGTCAGTGTTTCAAAATCGAGATGCATCCTGAATACTTGCTCAGTATTTTGGATGTTTTTGAGTTGCTTCTCTTAATAGCTGAGTTGCATTGTAGAGTTAGAAGTAGCAGTGCTAGCAACAGATGCAACATTTGAGAGGGATTTGCAGTACAGATGCAGTGTTGATCGTGGCAGGGTCAAAAATAGTACAGTACTTCAACAACGCAGTGGTTGGTGGACAACATGTCAGACATCAAAAATGCAGAGGGAGATGCTTCAGAAGTCAAATAAATGTGCAACATGGAATATTTTCTAGAGCACATTCCTCACTAAGAGGGAGTATTGATTTTCGGTAGCATTGAATGTGATCTAAATCTCAAACTTTGTGGAGAGGCTTAGACACATGCATTACAGATAACCAATAATTTTTTTTGGTAAATTCCACCCATAAATAGTTTTTATTTGATAAATTAATTATTTTTAATGAGGACCCTAAGTCTAACTTAGGAAATTAAAATAATTAATGGGTATTAATATAAACTATGGGTGAAACTTCTAGAAAATGTAGATCAAGTCTAAATGTGATCTTAACCATTGATTGGATATCTAATCTTGGTCATTGAAGTCTCAACCGGAAGACTATAAAGGAAGGCTTGAGTTTCATTTGTAAAATACACCGAGAGGATCAAGTGATCCAATTTTTTAGTGATCAATTCTCAGGAAGAAGCTTCGATCTAGATATCTTCGTAGAGAGGGGAATAGATAGTATCCAAAGAGAATTATTTCTCAGATGGAGAATCATTAGTAGATAAGGCAGCAAGAGATCCAAAAAATTCAGCGCAAAGCCAGAGAGGATGACAAAGAGCCACATAGGGCTACATAGAGGGCCAAAGGAAATCTGAAGGGTTTGCTGAAAGGTCGATTTAAGAATCCAGAAGTCAGGGTGTGAGACTGGGAGGTAGAGATCGAAATTTGTGAGAAGTAGATCCATTCACCAGCTGAGTGATGTAGTGCCCAAAAGGGTTGACGCTAGGACTACACAGTGACTGCACAAAGGTGACGTAGAGCCTTCCAAAGGCATATCATTCAGTGATCAAATCAACTAGGATTTCTTGTGATAGAGTGAGGTAACCTCACTAATATTTCTGTCAATCATATTCTCTGTAACTGAATTTTATGGAGTGAAATTAAGTGATGTATTCAAATATTATTGCTGCTTAATAATAAAACCCTCGGATCTACTGCACCGGTTTTACCACATTTTCAAGGGAAATTTGTCCAAAAACAATGGTGTCCTATGTGTGTTATTTTTTTTGCTCATTTTCCTGTTTGCACATCTAAATTAATTAAGCGAAGGCTTCTTTAGTAACTGCTTCAATTTTTTTATAAGTAATATGAAAAATAAATTTTTAATGTAATTTACAAGTAGGATAAGTAGTTCATTTGTTGCAATAGGATTTCGGATCTAAGACTTGGAATTTTCACAATGGGTTCAAGGATGGTACTGAAAAATATGGTGCAATGCATAAACTGTTGAGGGTGCCATGAAGGTTCCCATGGCATGAAATTATGCTCTAAAACATGATGGAGTTCCATGGCCATAAGCTCATTCCCTGGGGTGTCAATATAATCCTTTGGTGAGCTTGGGCCCCAATGTAATGTTCCAAATTTTTAGCCTCAAGCTAAAAGGAACATTATAGTTAGCATATTTTTATTTTGTTGAATAAAATGGGTAAGGAGACACATTAACCCATTTTGATGAAGAAATAACACTCCTTGTGTGAAAGGTGGAATAATAAAGCAACTGGATTTAGCACCACATGGTGTGAACATGATTAGATCAAGCTTGATCTAGTCATTTTGACCAAGTCAACTAAAACTGTCCAGATACATTGCACCTACTTGGATAGTGCAGTTTTAGTGGAGGATCCACTTGCTTGAGCTAGAAGCAAGTGTGAATGGGACCCATGGTGAGAAGAGTTCATTTTCTTTATAAGGAGGAGATGGCAGCCCATTTTCATTATGCATTGGCTTATTATTTTCGTAGGGTCTGCAAAGACTTGCATCCCCGGGCTGTTTAGCAGGGTTTGTAGTGATCTTCACCCAAGGGTGTTCCCAGTCGGGAATACCTACCTCATCCTCAAGGAAGGAGAGGATTGGAGCTACATTTCCTCATTCCGACATTTGTCCAAGCTTGTCCCTTCAGCTACAGCATTATTTCTGCAGCAGAAAACATTGTGTTGCCGGGAGCAGCAACAGGGGAACTCATAGAGTCATCTTGGCTTGTTCTTTAGTGGAGTTCTTGCATATTATTTGGAGGAGTAGAAGAGGAGACTCTTGGGCTTAATTTCAGATATTTGGCACCAGGCCAATCACTCACCATCTCTCACAGCGCAGTCTTGGGCAGAACTGCGTTATTTTTAGAGGCAGTTGCTGGGAGGGTCCAATTGAACTCATCAAGAAGATTGTTCTTGAGTAGAGGGATTAGCCTTCTACTAAAGAGCACTATCAGAGAAGGGCATGAATATTTCAGATCTGCCATAGCCTCATTCTTATTTTGATTCAGTTGCAGTGACAAGTATTTGTCACATTTGTACATTTTCTGGCATTTCTAGCAATCTCTTCTAGATTGGCTAGAAATATTGCATTGGAGCCCATCCTTCTATTTTGGGCATTTCTATGTATCTTTCAGTCATATTTCATGTATGTACATCTATAGCAGAAGCTACACTCCTAGAGACAGCGCTGTCACTACTCTCCGGCATTTTATGCAGTTGCTGCATCTCTTGTATTTCATTGCTTACTCATTGGAGGTGGATTCTCATTGCATGAGGGGTTTATTCCTCATTACATTTCTGTATATTGTTGCTGATACACTAATGTAAATGATGGCTATAACATATTACATCTTATGTTGCATTCAGTTTTTCAGATTTTGATGATTATGGTCATGTATTGTTGTAAGCTCTTTATTTGAGCATTTTCTAAGAGATCTACTTTGGGGAGATCTGTATAAGCCCTCTAGGCTTATTTATTTGATCTTATATTCTGGGAGAGTAATGTATGAAGGGTAAAAGGAGGGATCCAAGCCCCCTTCTTTCTTATTTTTACATCACTTTCCTTATACAACGTCCTTGAGGACCCTACAATAGAAAGTCCCGAAAAAGGAACATTACAGTGGTATCATAGCATGATCTTTGGCTCAGCCTGTGGCTTCAAGCCAAAGTGCTGAATCCCTGAAGGGGAATATTTCAAGATCTATAGACAGATTCTGCAGATGGCCAGGTAGCCTCTGGATCTCATCCTTTTTTCAAAGGTGACATATCTAGTAAATTCCCCTGCAGTCAATCTCTGGAATATAATTTTGATATTCTTGAGAAGGGAACTTTATAGCTGTGTAGCCCAAGATAAAATTCCATTAGAAGGAGAAGATCCTCATTTGGAAGAGGATATGTACAGAAAAAACAAAAAAAAGAGGATTGATGGAAGAGGAGGTTTCCCTTCTTCTTTTCCAGACCCTGGAGGGTATCATTGAAGATCTTGAGGAGAAAGAAAGGGAAATTTGGGAAGATTTTCTGACAGGGTTTGCGAATGAAGCAAGCCCTAGATATTTTTATGATAGGTGTGATAATTCAGCCACACATGCAGATCCATAGCACAATCCATTTCCCACTTGCACTGCCGGAAGGATGGAGGAAGAAGATGAGGCCATTGGAGGAGCAGTGCTGCAACTCAAAGGTATGGCTCATGGTTGTTCTGTTTCATATTGTCATGCAAATGTAGAATCATATGATGGATTCACTAAAGGGTTGGTGAGAAAATTTGATGAAATTCACTGTGAATCTCTATGTGTCAAAACATCAAACACTTTGCATGCATTGGAGAGAACCATGAAACAAACTACATTCCATATTTCTGAAAGGGGTGAAAATGTGTATGATGACTTATAAAGGCAAGATCCCTATTATATGAAGGGAAATATTCTATTTGTGATAACATGGAGATCCCTCTTTCAGAAGAAGACCAAAATCCATGGTCTCTCATTGAAGGGGAGACATACTCACATATTGATGAAGAGAATGTGCATGAAAGAATCCACAGCGCTATCATATTGGAGGAAGATCCATCACCACATGGAAATGAGAAGGGAGCCATTGCTTCCATGGGAGAAGTCCTTGTTTCTATGCAAGGGATCCCAAGTATTTTAACATGTGGAAACCAAAGCACAATTCCGAAGTCATATGTAGCAGCTATTGAGGATTGTGAGATGGAGAAGGAAGAAGAGAAGGATCAGCATCAAGGGTTGATACACCCTTATCCATTTTGGAAAGTATTTGCACATGAGAAGGATACTGTATAATGCAGTGAAGAGAGGGGCAAGTCAGTCCTCTTATATATACAGTCCACTTCTGATCTTGATGTCTCACTATATGGAGGCATTCCACCTAGAAGGCCACTTGATCTAGCATTGATGAGGGGCATCTTGTCATACAGTTCACCACTCTTGGATTCCAGAGAGGTGAAGACATTAGAGGAGTCCAGAACAACATAGAGAGTTTGGGATAGACCCAAGGAGGAGAGAGACAGTCTCTCATTTTCATTATCACCCACTCTAACCAGTTATACTGCGCTGACAAAGTTTGTTGTAGGGATGGAGGATTGCATCTTCATGATGCAGAATGACTGCTCCAAATATTTAATGAGGAGGAGGATAATTAATTTAAGGGAGGACTCTTTCATACATAGGAGTGGATGGAGGCCACTCATGCTTACTTTGACCCAGCTTGGGAGATTCCTGTTGGATGACAGCTTCTCATGGGAGGCAAACTTCCCAGGATCACCATTATTATTTGAGCATGATCAGCTGCATGATGGGCATGGTAGCATTTTTGAGGATGAATTTGGCATGAGGGATGTAAAAGTAGCAGGAAACAACATGAGGGGAGCACTACATTGCAGATTTCTAGTGCTGTCTATGAGGAGGATTGATCCGTGTTGGAGAAATCAGCTCTTGGTAGAGTACTCCCAGGATCTAGGTGCATGCATGATTTTGGATGACCTAGATGGAGATGAAAGATACATGGTGGATGATATGGTCATCTATTGTTATGGGAGAATCTTCTTGGCTATATTTTCTAGTGTCAAGGAGAAACTATTGCATGCATCACATGAGGACTTTCTAGCTATGCACTTAGATGCATATTCTTCTTTTCTAGAGAAGTTCATTTGGAAGGGAATTCAGCATGATATATATCAACATATGGACATATGCATAGCCCAGATGATTTTGGAGAGGTTGGCACAACCATTTCCCTACTCATTGGAGGTGTTGGAGAGCATTCAGTTGAGCCATTTCATCTCAAGGACCAGAGTACATGGTAAAGAAGGTATATGTTTTCATTTTGGTTTACCTTCCTTTACTTTATATGAGCAGCTTGATGAGATAAGGATGGTAACATCTCCTTATGCTCCTTATTATGATGTACTTGTGGCCCATTGCAGCAATGGGAGTGGCTATTTTCATGATGGTTTGTGGGGGAAGCCACATACTTCTTGGTGTGCACCAAATTGTACTTACATGTTTCCACCTTATGAGATGTTTGTGGCATAAAACAAGTGGCTGGAAAGGCACTTGTTGATTTCTGATTTGATGCAGGCCAAAGTTCCACTGCGCTGGTTCCTCATGTGGAACTATGATTCACTCTCCGATTGCCATGTGGTAGCTTGTTTTCATTGTATATTTCTTCCATATGTTGCTGATGTTTGTGTACTCATGGGAGGCTTTGATTGGAGAGTGGGCTTGGAGTTTAAGATGCCCATTGGGATTATGATTCTCCTTTTTTCACATGTTGTATGTTTCAGGAGAAGCCATGGGCACACCATGATTTCCATGTCACTACTTTCTCTCTTCACATAGGAGGAGCTATTGGGAGAAAATGCGTTATTGGAGGAGGCACTTCATGGTTGATTCATTTTGTGGGGAGGCTTGGGAAAATTGTGGAGGCCATGAAATTTTAGCCCAATATTAGCAACCCCCTCACACTTATCATAAATGGAGGGAGAAAATACTTGGATGGAAAACTCTAAACTCTCCATTCAGCCCCAACATATTGCATAGATCTGGGGTTGAGGACTGCTTTGTTGAGCTACTTAGGGTGGCTCATTTCATTTAGATGATTGCATGGGTGAAGGAGTCACTCATTGGGAATAAGAATGCCCATGTTTTTCATCACTCCTACCTTGAGGAGGCCATTTAACCACAAGGAGATTTCTACTTGCACCTTCTATTATCTCATGATGTATACTTTGGTTTTACACACTTGGAGGGATACATGGAGGACATATTTATTTCATAACTTGATGAGATATAGTGGGGTATATTGATGAGGAGGCCACAAGAAGAGGGGGATGAATTATTTCTCTCTATGCAGTTGCTTGAGGACAACCAACATGTGGGAGGGGAGGACTGTAATGTTCCCAATTTTTAGCCTCAAGCTAAAAGGAACATTATAGTTAGCATATTTTTATTTTGTTGAATAAAATGGGTAAGGAGACACCTTAACCCCTTTTGATGAATAAATAACACTCATTGTGTGAGAGGAGGAATAATAAAGCAGTTGGATTGAGCACCACATGGTGTGAACATGATTAGATCAAGCTTGATCTAGTCATTTTGACCAAGTCAACTAAAACCGTCCAGATACATTGCACCTACTTGGACAGCGCAGTTTTAGTGGAGGCTCCACTTGCTTGAGCTAGAACCAAGTGTGAATGGGACCCATTGTGAGAAGAGTTCATTTTTTTTATAAGGAGGAGATGGCAGCCCATTTTTATTATGCATTGGCTTATTATTTTCGTAGGGTCTGCAAAGACTTGCATCCCCAGGTTGTTTAGCAGGGTTTGTAGTGTTCTTCACCCAAGGGTGTTCTCGGTCGAGAATCCATTCCTCATCCTCAAGGAAGGAGAGGATTGGAGCTACATTTCCTCATTCTAGCATTTTTCCAAGCTTGTCCCTTCACCTACAATGTTATTCTGGAGAAGAAAACATTGTGTTGCTGGGAGCAGCAACAGAGGAACTCATAGAGTCATCTTGGCTTGTTCTTTAGTGGAGTTATTGCATATTCTTTGGAGGAGAAGTGGAGGAGACTCCTGGGATTCATTTCATATCTTTGGCACTAGGCCAATCACTCACCATCTCTCACAGCACAGTCTTGGGCAGAACCACGATATTTTCAGAGGCAGTTGCTGGGAGGGTCCAGTTGAGTTCATCAGGAAGATTGTTCTCGAGTAGAGGGATCAACCTTCTACTGAAGAGAACTATCAGAGGAGGGAATGAGAATTTAAGATTTTCCATAGCCTCATTCTTATTTTGATTCAGTTGCAGTGACAAGTATTTGTCACATTTGTACATTTTCCGACATTTATAGCAATCTCTTCTAGATTGGCTAGAAATCTTGCATTGGAGCCCATTCTTCTATTTTGGGAATTTCTTTGTATATTTCAGTCATATTTCATGTATGTACATATATAGCAGTAGCTACACTCTTAGAGACAACGCTTTCACTGCTCTCCGGCATTTTATGCAGTTGCTGCATCTCTTGTATTTCATTGCTTACTCATTGGAGGTGGATTCTCATTGCATGAGGGGTTTATTCATCATTAGATTTCTATATATTGTTGCTGATACAAAATTTACATGATGGCTGTAATATATTACATCTTATTTTAAATTCATTTTTGCAGAGTTTGATTATTATGTTCATGTATTGTTGTAAGCTCTCTATTTGAGCTTTTTTTGAGAGATCTACTTTGGAGAGATCTATATAAGCCCTCTAGGCTTATTTATTTGAGCTTATCTTCTGGGAGAGTAATGTATGAAGGGTAAAAAGAGGGATCCAAGCCCCCTTCTTGATTATTTTTGCATCACCTTCCTTATACAGCATCCTTGAGGACCCTACAACAGAAATTCCTGAAAAGGGAACATTACACCCAATTAAGTTTCCCAACCCATGATGAAACCACTTGTCAATTAAATAATCCAATGTGCTTCCTCACCATTAAGTACAATAATTCATTAATGCATCTAATTGAACCAATCTTGTTAATCAAGGGCACATTGAGATTTCATAGTGGGCTTCCCTTCCAAATTTGGGGCTTCAAGCTCGTAATAGCGTTACCTCCCTAAGAAGGAGTGGCTAATAAACAAACTTATTAGGTGTTCCCAGTACCTAAAGTGAAGACATGTCCCTCGTAAATCCTTCAATTGAAAGGTTTCATGTGAATGATGATGACTATAAGGGGGCACAGGGGTTTGAAAGCCAAATTCCATGGGTTCAAGGATGGTAATGATGAGATATGTCCACATATTTGGGTGTATAGATGTAGAAAGGAGAAATTGTGGATACATTAGCTACCCCAACCTTTGTTTTTTTCCATCCTTCTTCATTTTCCTTTTTCCATTTTTTTCTTTTGTATTACTACTCATCGCTCTAGGAGATAAGAGTATGATTTGTATGATGTAAGTAGTTATTATGCTCTTAAGGTGGGGAAGTTCATCACCCACTAGGGGTTGGGACATGCATGGGTTCCTTAATGATGCTAGGAACCAGGGTGATGGCCCTAATGATAAGGGGTAGAAATCATGTTTGGATTTTACCCACTTGTTATTTTAATGTCTCAACCATATTTTTAATTTTATAATATTCTTTTCTTTTGTTTCTTTCTTGTGGTCATGATATGATTTTAATGTTCTTTTAGTTGCATCAACCTCCGGGGTAACATTTCCAGGCTCAGTCCAAACATGTGGACAAGGGGAAGGAGGTGTACCAATGCCTTGTGGACCCAATGGTCATGTGGACCTAGAGAGGGGAGATGATTAAATAGGGCTTGTAATGTGTGGAGGAGAGTGAAAAATATGGAGTAGGAAAAAAAGACCATGCTACCAAAATTAAGGTTTCCGAAGTGGTGCCCTTTCTAAAGGTAGAGGCCAATATGGGAGATCCCATGGGACTAGGATTAAGGATGAGGGAACAAAACTACGGTCAAAACCCTTCCTTCTTCTAAGTCACCCAATAATCCATGCCCAAGATGCCTAAGGAAAAACAAGCATAAACACCCGATGACAATGAAAAACATACCTTTGGGACTGGATTTCCCACCTTCAAACATATGCTCGAAAAATGGGCAAGGGGAAATATGACTAGTTCAGGGAGTGAAGATCAAATGGCACAATACATTGGCTACATCAGTGGTTTTTAGGGCTTGATGGTTGCTGGATGAGGAGATGTCTAGGAGAAAAATTAAGTTCTGGGGTCACCCACTTTTGGTGGGTAATATTTGGCTCCAACTGGTACAAGAGCTCTCTTTAGAGTACATGATCAATGTACTTGAACAGGGAGTTCATGAGAACACAAATAATCCTTTAGGACTATAGACCTGTATTTCGCACATCACAAACACTTTTGGAAGCATGTTCCCTGAGCGTACTTTTATCGCCCATGTTTTCATCAAATAATAAACCATATAGAAAAGAAAATATATTCTATGATGCAAATATAATCTAAATGCATCTATTCTAGCATGAGAACATGATATGATGATAGTAGCTATGAAAAATAAATATGCAATGTATCCTACTCCAATATACATAGTATACAATGTCAAGTATCCAAGAAAGGGGTGACATGACTGGCCTTGATGGGGAAAAATGAACTAGTTTACTTTTCACCAAGATACAAAATTTCTTAACAACTTGTAAGTAGCAGAATAGACACACAAAGATAAAAATACCACACAAATTTAAAAAAAAAATTTCTCAAGAAACCCAATAGGGAAAAACCTATCTCCTCGATGTGGTATTTTATTAATCGTGATTAATTGAATCAAATATAAGGCAATCTATTCAACCGAGAACACACTTGTTCTCTGCTATACTAGCCTGAACCACGTTGCAATTACGCTGAACTCACTCTTCTTGCGCTATTCCTGGCCCTGTTTTTGTGCGCACTAGACCTTCTATTTCCTAGTGTACAAGAACTCCTATTATTTAGGAAACAACTCCTAAATCCTACAACAATTCTGCTCCAAGGAAGTCTCCTCACTACTGTGCACTAGCTCCTCCAAGATACGCACTCCACAACCAAGAGATCTCACACAAACTTGTGCACTCAATAATGATTAACCTTTGTGCCTTCGTCCTTCCTTTAGAGATTCATTCCATGCTAAAATTGGAAAGTATAAAATTAGAACTTGTGTGGTTGAAAATTTAACTTAGTTCGAATTGGTTCTCTATCCAATCTTAACTGGAGTCACAAATTGTCCTTAAATCAATGATTGAAGCTCCAACTCATTCTATCTACACTCATAATTGCCACTCGATCCTATAGTCAAATTGAAGAAGGATCCACTTAACTGATCCTCCAACACTTTGCATGAACTTGTGAGTATTATTCCCGCAAATTGGAAATAAACTCACCATCTCCATGAACTTGCTCCGTGGTCAAAGGAAAGACAAATCATGGTCTTTATGGCTAAGGCACTGTTGGATCTTGTAACTAGGTCTAGTCTTCATAATGACCTTTGAATAATCATGACATTGTATATATTTTATAAAGAAAGAAAAAGGAAGAAAATAAAATTTTATTAATATTGTAACTAGGTTCAGTCTTTAGAATGACCTTTGTATAATCATGACATTGCATATCTTGTATAAAGAAAGAAAAAAGAAGAAAATAAAATTTTATTTTTTTGTAACGCATGGGTTTCATGCTCAAGTTTAGATCAAAATAATTTTCTTCATGCTTATAGGTATTTCTAGGACAAATAAGAAATTATGTCATGTATTATAGTCCCATTTGGAGTCTTTGTAACAAAATAAAAATATTTATTTTGTCAAGAAAAAACCATTTATTTCTCCAAGACCAAGTCGGCCCCAGTCAAGGACAAGTTAGCCTAAGGGAGGGCTATTCGACCCCTCAATAAGGCCATAAATACAAGGATATCGACCTCATTTTGGACACTCACACCTCGCAAGTTTGATCTACAATAACGAAGGAGAAGAAGAACTAGAAGGATGAATAAAATAAGGAAGAATCAAATTTTCTTGGGATAATCTCTCTATCTCTCTCCACACATGCGGATTTAGGGTTTTTGTGTAGTTATAGTTGTAGGAGTATGGAATTTTGAGGAGCAGTTGCAGGGCCAAAATTTTAGAGCCAAGCTCCAAAAGGTCGAAGTTTGGAAGTTGCCTTAAAGAAGATCTTATTGGGGGCTGACTTGGTGCTTGAGAGGGTTTTTGGGCTTTGGTCTTTGGGTCTTGGAAGTCTCATTGTAAGAAGATTATATAATAAGAGAAGCATTCCTTTTTGGGTTTTCCTCTAGGAGGTGTTTTTCCTTAGCTTGGAGCCTATATCCTGTGTACTGTCTCTTTGTGATCTTCATTTTTTTTGGTAATTGCTTGATGAAAAAGAACTAAAGAAGTAATAAAAGGATAACTAATATCACAAGTAATTATCAAGTCAAATAAAATCAATCATTTATAATCTACAAGTCCCCTGATCAAAGCTAAAGCACAAGAGGGAGACTAAAGATCACATCCTAATTGCCACTATGGAAAGGGTTATAAAGAATGGTTTCAAGTTTGTTAGGGATCTCACTACATCCATCAAGGGTTTCATCTTGAAGATAATTTCAAAGTTACAAGTAATGGATGGAAATTTATTTTCCACTTTTCTGGGACTTTCAAGGACAAGAGTGTATGGGTTATTAACAGTGGTGCTTATATACATATGATGGGAGAATGCATCCAGTTCCAAACTTTGTCAAAAGGAACCTCTCTCATTTAATGAAACTTTGAGATTGCTATCTAGTGAAAGGGATTGGATCTACTTCATTGGAGCTTGAATATGGTGGAAGTATTCATCTCAACAACATCCTATTTGTTCCAGGTTTGAAGAAAAACTTAATTTCTATTTCTTGTCTTGAATATAAGTGTGATAGAATAGTTTTTGTTGATGGAAACTTAGAGGGAGCTGAAATTATCTAGATCATGGTGAAGAAGGTTTAGCTGAGGACATGGAGATTTGGTCTCAACTAGCTAGGCGACAAGATAGGTTGGAAGTTATGGTTGATTGGTGGTGAACCTATTGAAAAATAGGTTATTGTGTGCCAGGTTGCAGATCGTGGACTTCTAATGACTTTTCATGGATTGTAGGGACTACTCAAGGAATCCTTTGGAATTGGATGAGTTGTATTTGTGGGATGGATGAGATGATGACAAGCTAGTATCTTCATTGGGTTATGATGTTTCACATTCGAGATTGGAGGCATTTTCGTGTGTGGTATTTGACCTAGGAGGATGAGATCACTTTCTGAGATGAGTTGCAGTGGTAATGTGGCCCATGTTCAAGCACAACTTAGATGGAACTTGTAGGATAAAATTTCAATAGCAGTGTGAGCCAGTGGAGGTTGTGTAGACTCAAGGGGAGTTTAGCTTAAGAGGAATGTTCCCTATAAAATTTTGAATCTCTAAGTTTTGATGAGATGAGGTAAAGACACTATCGAGATAGTGTGGTTCATTCAACAGGATATGCTGTAGTTGTGAATGCCAAATTGGGCTAGTGTTGCTGACAACAATGATGGTTACTTCTGTGCAGTGGAAGTATCTCCCTTACTACGAGGCAGTGTTGAATTTTGTAGCTCAAGGTACTCTCACAACCCTAGGGTATTGGGTTTGGGAGAAGTTTGACTCGCATGGGTTTTGTGGGAAAGTGTACCCAAGTAGTGAGTTTTGTACCCAAAGTTGTGGGTGTAAAACCAAGTGGATATTTTGATGGTTTGATTATTGAGGGCATTTAGGGCACCATTAAGGAGTTAAGGGGAACAAAAGGCATCAATGAGGTGGCATTGGTTGAATGAAAATAATTTTATGTCTCATGTTTTATGATGTTTTAACGATTTGTTAAGGTTGGCTTGGAGTTATGTAATGACCCTTTATGGCTAAGGGAAGCCCACCAAGAAGTCTATAAAAGGAAGGAAAGTGAGCTCATTAAACACATCATCCAAGTGCATTTGATCAAAAGGAAGGATAATTTTGAGGTATCTGCATACCTAAGTAGTTAAGTTGGAAGTAAAGCAGAGAGAGTTTCTTGTGTCTTTATTCAATGTCCGATATGGATCGAGTTGAGGAGTCTGTTGGATGTGTATTTTGATAAGGATTTTGTGCATAAGTGAGAACAAATGTCTGTGATTCTTGTTGTATTTTTTTTGTTTCATTGTAGAGGGATGAAACCTTTGTAATACGTTCTAAGGAGGTGTTATCACTCAAAAAAATGAAGCATCATTTGACAAAGTCATATAGGTTCATGTGTCAAAGGTAGGGTTGTAGGGTTCATTTTTCATTACTTAGTCAAGGAGAATTTTAAATTTTTCTTATTAAGCTTACCCTAAGGTATAAACCCATTCAATTTCAAATCCCCTCATGTCACATCACTCATAATTTTCTGACAATTTTAATTTCCCAAGGTTTTAGTGCCAAAATGGTCATTTTAGCCAAGAAACCACAGTTTTGTAGCGAAATACACTGAGAAACTCCGCTTTTCGCTACGAAACCGCTGATACTTTCGTAGAGAAAATGCCCATATTTACACTAAATATACTACAAAAGTGAGGTTTCCTATCTGTCATGTGAAGTTAGCTGTTAGGTGTTAGTAAATAATTTGAAAAGGATAACTTAGATACCATTCGAGTCAGTTAGGGTAAAGTTCAAGGTACATGGGCAGGTCTGAAGTCATAATCACCATTTTAGGCATGTATGAGTCATCATTGTGTTGTGAGTGGGCATCGAACTTCAAAATATTTCCAAATTAAGTTATTTCTCATTCTTCATTTCTTCTTTGCGTGATATTGAGCTCTAGAGAGCATTTCATTAAGCCAAAGTTATGGATAGTATTTTCAAAGGTTGTAGATATCAGTGATCAAGCGAGGCAGAAAACTATCAAGCGAGGTAGAGAACTATCAAGCGAGGAAGAGAATACACTAAAGAAACTATGGCTGAGAAAATAAAGACAAATAAGGATGGCCAATGTCTAAGATATGAGCCATCAAATATGAATTTGATCAATGAAGACCCAATAACAGTAGAAGTCTTAAGAAGGACAGGATGTTTACAGTTTTGTGAAAGACTACAAGGCTGTCATGTACATGTTTCCAAAGAATTTTCTCTAAATTTTAGTGGAACAACTACTAAAGTGGGGATGTTGAACATTTCCATTACACCAGAGGTCATTGCAGTAGCAACATGGATTCCAAGGGGACAAGAGAAGTGGTTCAAAGGATTCAAATTTAACATGGAGGAGTGCAAAGAGTTTGTCAAGCCAGAAAAAAGTGAAATGGACCTTACAAATGCTATTCCAAGGAGCTGCATGAAGGATAACTACTCATAGTTGATGCTTATCATCCAGAAATATTTCACTTGTGAAGGGAGATACCATAAAGTCTATTCTTACCATTTCAAGCTTCTCCTACACTTTACTGGTAAGATATCTCTTGATATGCATTTCTATTTACACAATAGTTAATCAAATGGACCATATCATTGAGGAAAGAGGTGAAACATATCAGGAGAATGAATTTGCAGTTGAAATATACAAACATAAAGTTGAAGGATCAGGTTAAATACCTACAGGAACAACTAGAACTAATCCATGAGGAATTGGAGAAAAAAGGCCTTAAAATGACAATAGTTGAGGAGCCAATAGCTCAACTCATCATCAATGAGGAAGAAACACCTCAAGACTCCTATTTAGAGCTAGTTTATGTTTTTTAAGGTAAATGAAATGTTGGAAACAAATTTTTAACAATTGGAAGACACATTTTTGAAGCTAGACAAAAATATGGAAATAACACACTTTTCAGCAGTTTCGTAGTGTTTCCTAGGCTTGAAGCCAAGAAAACGCTACGAAACCACTGTAGCTTTATTTTTTCCTTTCGAACCATTATGGGAAACTTATAAGAGGAGGAAATCATATGGAAGATATGCCAAGACATGAGGATTACAATGCAAAAGGAAATAATAAAAAAAGTTGATGGTAAAGGGAATTTTTGTAACACTACGAAAGTATGCTACGAAACTGTCATAATTTCGTATCATACTGTTTTGAAGCTTTATGAGCTGGTTTCTGTGCAGTTATGGATAGGTGGATAATTTCAAAGGTTCAAGGGACCTTTCCAGCAGTCATCCAAGACTTAAAGACCACAAGATGAAGACAAATCATCAGCCAAACCATTTTTTGAAGATAGGGACTAGTTTTCCTAAAAAGCAGGGTTTGTTTCCAGATTTAAAGGAGGTCAATTAAGATGTCATGTAGTGATGAGTCCCATCACACCCTATTTGAACATGTAAAGGAATATTTTTCAAATATGTAACTGATATTAGGAGATAAGGTAGTTGATTTAATAATGAACATTTTGAGTCCTATTAGGAAAAGGACTATCAAATAGAATAGTTGTCATTTTCTCATTAAAGTAGATGTTTTATTGTTATGCAAGGTGTCAGTAGGAAAATTTCGATGAATCTAGCTAGGAGTCAGATCATCTCATGATGTAAAAATTCTATTAAAGGGAAGATATTCGAATTTTTAAAGGGTTGGAGACTTTTTGGCAATACTGCAGCTTTATGTAAATTGATTTTTTTTAGTAATACAGAGAACTTTTACTTGGCGAACTTGAGATTCTCATGGAGTTTTTAGTGCTTACTTGATTTATATTTTATATGTGTACCATATGCAGTGGTTTTCATCTTTAATACTCATAATTAATTCATGTAATGCTCTGACTTCCTTTATAGATGAATTGACTGTTTTTTTTTCATGTTTCATGTGTGTCTTAATTCTGCTAAAAACTCTTACCTACCTCAGCTTCCATGTCAAGTAAACTTACTACTGAATCACTAAATTTGTTGACTCCATAATCCCAATGATTGCAGACTTATACTCCTTTCAACCTATACACATCACAAGAAAGTTGTTTTCCAAGTAGAGTTAGCCATCTAAACTCATCTTTATCCAATATCATTAACCCCTTTGAGAGATCCCTCTCAGACTGAAGAGGCTAAGCTTTAGTTGCAATATTGGTTTGAAATAGTTACATGAAGTTGTCTGATTAGCAGCCTATCAGGTCCAATTTTGTGATAACAGGAGGTTCATAAGACCTGGCAAGGTGCAGGAGTAAGCCCCACATACATTCAAGGAACTGCTTATTTGGAGTAGCATCAGATGTGCTCTAAGTCTCAAATTTTGTGGAGAGTCTTTGACACATGCATTCCAAATAACCCATAAATTGTTCAGTGAAATTCCACCTAGATTGTATTCTATTAAAATAATTAATTATTTTTAAAGTGACCCTAAGTCTAAATTTAAGGAAATAAAATAATTAAAGGGAAATAATAGAATATGGGTGTGAATGTTCTAGAAAAGGCAGATCAAGTCAAAATTTAATCTTAGCCATTGATTAGAGATCTAATATGGGTCGTTGAAGTCTCAACGAGAAGACTATAAGAATGGCTTGAAGGGTCATTTGGAAAACACATTGAGATGGAGAAAAAATCTAGAGATCGAAATTCTTTAGTGAGAAGTGCTCAAGGTGAAGATCGATTGAGAGGATTCTCATAGAGAGGGGCAGAGATAATTTTTAGAAGGAATAATTATAGCTCTGAAGAGTGAACAGAGAGAAGGCAACAAGAGCCACGGGTACTTACGTAAAGCTAGTGATGCAGATATTACGCTGGGACTGCACAGAACTGTAGAGGGAGTTTCATTTTCTGTGGTGGAGACAACAAAGGATTAGTGCTAGTTCCTGGAGGAAAAAAGACTCCAGTTTCCAGCCAGCAGTGAGTACCAGTGAAGAAACAGAGAAAAGCTACATGTGTGATGTAGAGACTACGTGGGTGACACAGTCACTGCGCTAAGCAGCTCAAGTCAGGTGCAAGGCAGTGCAGAAATCCCGTGAAAGAGTGAGATTTGTCTCAAAAGACTTTATTTTTCAGATTTCTCTATATGATTTGTTAGGATCGACAATCATAAGTTTGTACCCATAAAATTTACTGCATAATATTAAAACCGATTTTCCCATATTGGGTTTTTTTGGGGACAATTGTCCAGAAATAACAGTGTCCATGTGTGTATACTTGTGCTAGTATTTATTTCTTGTACTTGTTTATTGTGAAAGACTGGAGTGTATTTCATTTCAATATTTATCACAACATATGTTAAATAATTTGTTCGGTTAGACAAATAGAAGAAATTTAATCAGTTGCTACATTAGGGATTAGGAGTGGTATTTTGGTATGTAATTTTCCGTGTAATATGCTCGGGAGTCTAGAAATTGAGATTTGCATCTCTTGATGTTGAAAGAGTTTTGAAATTTGAGAAAGGGCTGAAGTGTGGCTGTTACAGGTGCCCTTAACGAGGGTTGAAAACATGGTGTTATGAGGTGGGACCTTGTATTGATAGTGGTGCTCCTTGCTTTCCTGTCTTTCATGTGATGTTTCAATGGATGGTAGGTCCGATTTTGGAAAATTTTGGAGCAGCCTAAGAACAATGATTTGGAGGACTATTATTCGCTGACTTGTAGCCCCAAGTATTGTGGAAAAGTGGTAGACTTGTCACAACAGTGAGTTCTTGTTGTATGCCCTAAGGATTGACATTTGGAGGAGCCAAATAGAAGTCAAGTGGGATGGTAATTGTGAGCCCTATTTCCTGATGCAAGTTGGCATATGGTTGATAGGAAGTTGTACATTATATGCTCTAAGGATTGACATTTGGAGGACCCAAAGAGTATTCAAGCGGGCTAG